>JANHMN010000003.1:128254382-128335775 GCA_030674055.1 Rhabdomys pumilio
TGTGTGTGTGTGTGTGTGTGTGTGTGTGTGTGTGTGTGTGTGTGTGTTTGAGACAGGGGTCTTCTGTGTAGCCTTAGCTGTCCTAGAACTATCTCTGTAGACCAGACTGGCCTTGAACTCACAGAGATCCTCCCGTCCTCTCAGTGCTGGGATTAAAGGTGTGTGCCACTACCACCCAACTTGTGATTTTTTTTTTTTTTTAAGATTTATTTTGTATTTATTTTATGTATATGAGTACACTGTAGCTGTCTTCAGACCCACCAGAAGAGGGCATTGGATCCCATTACAGATGGTTGTGAGCCATCATGTGGTTTCTGGGAATTGAACTTAGGACATCTGGAAGAGCAGTCAGTGCTCTTAACCGCTGAGCCGTCTCTCCAGCCCCTGTGTGTGATGTTTTAGGATGCCATTTTTGAAGTAAGCTTCTTCCTAATGATGATTTGTCCTACAGTGGGAAAAATCAACAGAACCTGTAGAGTTATATTTGGAGTTGACATTCTCCGTTATGTAATTTAATTATTATTGCACACACATATGTATATTTGGTTTATACTGGAAAGGAAAGATGCATAATTTTAGGTGTTAAAGTTGTATAGTTTTCTTTGTTACAGTAAAACTGCATGTGTACAGGGACAGGGGCTGGCTGATTGCTAAGGTCTTGTCCTGTGTTTGGAGGAAGAGAGCTATAAGCCCATATAATATAGTAAGGCATCTTCCTCTCAAGAGATTCTTGAAGTGTCTCCAAGACACGCAGTTTCTCTAGTTCAGGGCACAAGCCCTATATCATGGCAAACACAAATCACCATGTCTGAAAGGTTTTAGAGCTTTCGGAGGATCCCACAGAACTCTGATCTAAGTGACTGCAGTTCCAGCTCCCTCCTTTCCTCCTCCTTTTTTTTTTTTAATAGGGTCTCACTGTGTAGCTATGGCTGCCTAGAACTATTGACCAGGCTGGTCTCTTGTCTCCCAAGTGCTGGGATTAAAGGCATGTTACCAAGCCCTAGAGTCCTCACCTAACATGCATGCTCACCTGTGGTTACTTTAGGAGCTCTGCTCTGCCTTTCTTTCTAGTGTAGTTGCTTTGCATAAGCTCCAGGCTTCTTCACCTTTCTGTGGTGTTCATGTAGGAAGTCTGTCCTCAGCCACCTCCCACTTCACTTTTTGTTGATATACTAAGCATAGAACCCGGGGCCTTCTGTTGCAGAGCAAGCTCTGTGCCCTGTGAGGGACAGCTCCCACAGCGTCTGCCCCAGGGAGGAGGGCTCCCTGCCCTAAAGACCCAGTCAGGCTACCTCAACTGGGGCCATTATCTGCCTGGCCTCATTAGAGCAGCAAACTGAGGCTTCAGCTGACCTGTCTGGGGAGTTGCTTTATTTGGAAACTGTAATTGGCTGTGATTCCAAGTGAATACCTTAAAACAGGTCCCGGTTCTTTTGAAACAAGTCTTTCTCTGTTCACTTTTTTGCTTTTGTTTTGTCTATTTGCGATGCTAGGAGCTGAACCCTGGGCCTCATTCGTCTTATACAAATGTGCTCCACTGAGCTACAACTCCCCTTCCCAAAGCCAGGGTCAGTGCCATCCCCAGCACTGCCAGGGTCAGTGCCATCCCCAGCACTGTTGAGCTGCCTTTGATCCTTCCTCACATTTAATGTTGGGTACACAAGGGGCACTGGCATCAAAACAACCAACACAAGAAGTCGGAGTTTGGGGGTGGGGAGTATAGAAACAGCTGGATATTCAGGATGGGTCTAAAGGAGGCTCAGATGGGTCTTCTTCTGATTTGGGCTCTTCTTGGAAAGAAGATGAGAAAGATGGGAAACAGCAATAGCTGAAGAGGTAGTGATGGCAGCATCAGAACTGATGGTATAAAGGTTCATGTTGAGGAGGTGTGGCCTTGGGTATTTGTTCTTCTTACATACACACACACTTCAGGAGTGGAGGTCATCTTGCTACCCTCAGCTGGTGAAGATTTTCACACAGGCTTTTCCCCCAGTTCAAGTGTGAAGAACGTTCATAGCCACCATCTGTATCTGAGAGTAACATGAGCAAATTCCATCGAGAGCTTCCTACATCATGTTTCCTGTCCGTCAGGGTTGGTTATTTTCAACCAAGTAGATCAAGTCACACATGGAACCTCCCTGGTTCCTCAGTACTATAGTGTAATCAGAATTGCAAAATGTTCATCCCCGGAAAAGGTGTCCAGCAGAGCGTGGTGCAGACCGGCCGCACTAGTACATCTAAGAGCTGGATGCTATCAGCACTACTTTTACCAGCATCGTAGGCCTTCTGTGCCTCCGAAGCAAGGCAGACGAGGTCAGAGACCTCGGGCCTTGGGTAGAGGAAAGCATTTCACATTTCCTAGGGAAGCTCTCTGTAATTTCATTTAGTCCTTGCTTATAATAATTCTATGAAGGACACCTAAGCATCCCTTTAAAAAAAATACTGTATGATCAGGAACTTCTTGGGGCTGGGTGGGGCCTAGCGCCCCAGAGCAGAGCCCCTGACATTGCTGTTATCTTGTTGTAGCTTACTGGCGGTTTTGGCTGTGTGTTAGTGTGGTCTACGAGTTGTTTCTCATCTTCATCCTTTTCCAGGTAAGCAGCTTTTCTTGGTTGATAAAACAGGAATAAATAATAGAGGAGGATTGACTCCTCAGGCCCCAGAGTGCTGGCAAGAAGCTGGACCAGCACAGGTAGACACAAATTGTCTCACCTCCAGGCAGGGGTGTCTTAGTGTGGGTGCAGGCGTAGGCTGCTGCCATATTTATGTGCAAGCCGGGACAGACACAGGGAAGACAGCTCATCTGGTTACAAGACAGGTGAAGTGCCGTCCATCAGCTCTGCCCTTGGCCTATAGCTGGGCAGCTACGGCTTTAGGAACTTTGGTCTACCTGGGACCCAAGGAGCCGGTGGGATTTGCTACTCAGCAGTGGGGTGGGATGGGAGTAGAGTCTTACATTCTGTGTTCGCTAATGGTCCACTCTGCTTCAGTCACTGAATCCTGAGCTCCATGAGTGAGTGGCCAGGTTTTTTATAGTGCTAAATCCACCATCTGGGGCAGTTATGCAGGGCAGAGTCCCTGTGTGTGTACAAAACATCCTAGCAGACCCATATCTAGAAAACTCACTCATTTCTTTGATAGTCTCTCTGTTCTACTCTCTAGTTACCTGCCATCTGTCAAGACTTGTCTCAGAACATCCTCTGAATGGGCCTTGTGAACCCTTGATAACCCATATCATCTCTGAGGTCCCCCCAGCTATGTCGTCAGCACAGTACCTCTTCCTATGGCCGAGAAACATCTCAGGACCCGAGAGGCATTTGGTTTCCCATTGTGCTGCTGTGAAGCAAGCGGCTCCAGCACTCCTGACAGGGCTTGTGGGACACAAAGTTCTATTTCTCTCCTAGACTGGCCTGTAGTGGTCTCACTGGTCACATCACACAGTGCCTTTAATGTTTGAGGAGCTGCCATACTGCCATCCAGCATGGCTATGCCATCTTGCATCCCACCAGTGCTGACCTAGAATTCCTGCTGCTTTATACTCTGTCTTTCAGTTCTGTGGTGTGTGTGTGAGTGCTCAGAGGTGGAATTCCTGGTGGAAAATGGAATTATATCCTAATGGGTATAAGATGGCATCTCTTGTTTTGTAGTTTTCATAATGTACATTTCCATTGTTTAGCAACTTCCATTGTTAAATTGTTCGCAAGTATATTATTTGCTAATAGGGTGTAGAAATAGTTGACTTTTGTCTTGATTGGTGCCCTGTGGCCTTACTGAACTTAGCAGCGCTAGTGCTTGTGTAGGGTTGGCTGTTGTCTGGCCCTGTTCTCTGTACCACCCTTTGTTGCAGTCTGTTCTCTTGTGTTTCCTATTCCTGCCTGACTCCTCTAGCTGGCCTTCTGGAGACTTATCACAAGCATGGACCTCCTAACTGGTTCTCGGCCTTATGGTAGTATCCAGCCTTTCGGTGAGGTGCAGTCTGAGCTCTGACTTTCAGAAGCCTTCACCAAGTGGAAGCAGTTCAGGTGTAGCTGCTTTATTGTTTTCGTTATTAGATTTTAGGCTATTTGATTTTGTCAAATGCACTTTCTGCATTAAGTAAGATGATTATGTGAATCTTTTCTTTATTGGTAATGGTATTTACACCATTTACGTCCCCCTGCATCTACTTCCCCAAGGGCTACGGTCAGAGGTGTGTACTGCCATGCCTGGCAGGATTTTCTTCTTGGAAGCTATGGGCATTCCCAAGAGGAGGAGGTGGTGTCTAGCCCTGTCTATAGTCTGGATCCAGCCTCCTAGTCTTCTGTCTAGGATCTTTGCATCCATATTCATGAGATATGTTCTTTGATTTCCTCAAACTGTTATTTTTTTCTGCCTTTGATATCGGAGTTCATTTGAATTTGTCTGATGTATTTCTTCGAAGTTGACTGGATTTAAGGTATAAGCTGTCTGTCAATGGGGCTTCTCTCTGGTAAGACAAACCTTGATTGTGGAGAGGCTCCTAGGGTCTCCTTCATACAGTACCTTTTACTGTCTATTTCTGTCAGTTATCTGGAAGGAAGCTTCTATGCACTATCCATGTCGGGGTAGGAGCCAGGGCTTGGGCTCCACTACCTCAGGGTTGTGTATCTTTGTTATGGAATTCCTCTTGAGGAAATCTGTCTCTTTCCAACCATGTGTTAGGTATAATAATGTGTTGTGATCAGCATGACTCAGTTATTTTGTTCAGGTTGTACTCAAATATTGCTTTCTGTTTTTGCTGACATTCTTTAGGCCTTGGCCACTCTCCTTTAGTTTCTGTCTCTGGAATCAGCCTTTTCCCTGGGGCCCTGTTCGGTTCCTGAAGGATGAATGCTAGTCTTAAGAGACTGCAGCCTGGGAACTGGATTTGCTGGTCAGGTGTCCAGGTACTCGGCTACAGAGTAACCCAGTACAGTGATCACATTGGTTCTAGTACTCTATCTTGAAAGACCTCCTGCAATGTAGACTTGCCTTCTGCCCCTCCCCCATGCCCTCTATAAGAGCCCCATGGCATCATGGGGTTTCTGCATGGTGATCAGAAGCAGCATTTGTTTTGTAGGTATTCTAAAACTAGGAACAAGTAGGTACCCTTGATTCTAAACTTCTGTCAAGCCTAGAACTCACCTTTTCCGACTTAATTTGAGGCCTTGGGACTTTAGCTGGAAGGTAGTTCCAGGAACATTCCTGCCTCAGCATGTCCTCAAGTACTGTTAGTTCTCGGGACACATGCCACTAACAAGATGGCCATCTGACTTTCAGACCAGGGGCTAGACTCCCAGCCGGCTAGCCTGTTCTGTCTCTGGTCCTGTCCTGCTCACTTCTGTCCCCTCTGCTAGACCTCTTTCTCATGGTCTCTAGGCCTTTGAGGCTTCTCTTTGTCCTGGCTTGAAGTTTGCTCCAAGCGCCCCCTCCTCTATTGTGTCCAGAAATGCTTCGTTCACCAAAGGGACAGAACTCTTACCAGCTGCTCCGTCCAGAAAGATGGGCTTGTGCTTGACAGAGTCCTCGGACATGGCTCTGGATTATATAGGAAGGGCAGCGGTGCAGAGCTGTCTCTTCTGGATAGGAATCTAGTCGAATATCTACTGGGAGAGAGTATAGTAGGGGGCTGGTATTATGTCCTGTTGGCTCACTGGGGCTCAAGGCACCCTCAGCTCTCCAGTCCTAGCTGGGTGGGAGAGCTGCTGTCCTTGTAACACACACGCTACAGACCACTCCATCCAGGCTGCCTTGCTAAGCTTCACCACACTAATGGCTCTGCTTTGCAGACAGTCCAGGATGGCCGGCAGTTTCTGAAGTATGTGGATCCTAGGCTGGGAGTCCCATTGCCAGAGAGGGACTACGGGGGCAACTGCCTCATCTATGATGCTGACAACAAGACTGACCCCTTCCACAACATCTGGGTAGGGGTGTTCTCAACTGCAGGGCTTCAGCAGCCCAGGACTGCCCTTGGTTTTATGGGATCAGGCAGGGTGCCCTGCAAGACGTCCATGCTCCTGCAGAGTAGGTTTATGGCCTTGTTCATGTTAGGTAAGAATCCACCAGAGGGGCATCCTGGTCTCTGTTGCCAGTGCGGTCATCTGAAGGTGTCCACATAGCAACATACTTGCCAGTCTCTGACTTGGCATCAGCCTAGAGGGTTGGTTGTGAAGGGGAGGGGAATGACATTGGGCCTCTGCATAGCATGAGGTAGTATGGTCCCTGGAGACTTGCCCAAGATACCACAGGGGAGGAGACTGCCTGATGGAGGGGCTGCCTGAGATGGGGGCTGGGCCTCAGCGTCGCATCCTTGTCACCTACAGGACAAGCTGGATGGCTTTGTTCCTGCACACTTCATTGGCTGGTATCTGAAGGTAGGGTGACCTAGCTGACTGACACCCTGGTTCTATCTAGTTCCCTTTTTCTCCATGTTCCAGGCCATTTGGGTCCACAATTGACCTAAGTGGTGGGTAGGTGAGCCCTGGTGAGGAAGCACAGTGCCATCCTGGAGAATATGTATAATACCAGAAACTTGCAGTTGTCTCAGGAGGACTTAAGTGCTAGTGCTGACCGTGCTCTTCAGATCTACGCCCTGTTCCTAGCACTGTGGCCAGTTAGGAAGAGGGAATGAGGGAAATGGCAAGCCTGGGCCCCAGGGCACCCACAGCAGTGCTGCCTGTCCGTCCCGACCTCCTTCCTGTTAGAGATCAGTGTCAAGTCTCCGGGCCCCTCCGTGTTGGCTGAAAACCTTCTAATTAGAAACGTGGCTGCCCATCTGCTACATTTACTGGGGACCTGCTGGGGCTGGGGGCAGACAAGGGATTGTGTGTTTGAGGGGTGTCCGTAGGGAGGTGTGGCGCAGCCTGACGGAGCTGTCTGGCCTCACAGACCCTCATGATCCGTGACTGGTGGATGTGCATGATCATCAGTGTGATGTTCGAGTTCCTGGAGTACAGCCTGGAGCACCAGCTGCCCAACTTCAGCGAGTGCTGGTGGGACCACGTAGGTGCAGCGGGCAAGGCACAGCCTGGGTGGGCCCGGCTGTCATCTTAGGCCCTGTGGTTAATTCCTCTCCTTTCCTGACCCAGTGGATCATGGACGTACTCATCTGCAACGGGCTGGGCATCTACTGTGGCATGAAGACCCTCGAGTGGCTGTCCTTGAAGACATATAAGTGGCAGGGCCTCTGGAACATTCCAACCTACAAGTACATCTTGGGAGTTATAGAAGGGAACCACAGAGCATTGGGCCCCCAAGGACAAGGCCTTGCTACTTGGGAGGGTGGCAAGCAGGACATTAGAGGGCTAGAGAGTCGGCTCTTTTCCTCCGTCTCGCTCCCTGGCTTGCTTCTCTTAAGAGGCTGTGGGCCTGATCTCTCCACCTCTCTCTCATACAGCCTAGGTTGTCCTTAGACTTGCTCTGTAGTCTAGGATGACTCTTGCCCCCATCTCCAAACTCCCGGGAGTCCTAATGTGTACCCCCATACCCAGTTTCTCTGCTACTTACAAGATTTAAGAAGAAGAGATTGTACCTGGAATGGTGGTATATACCGACAGAGTCCACTGCTTGGGAAGCTGAGGCAGGAGAATTCCTTGAGCACAAAAGTTCAAGTTTAGTCTAGGCAATCCAGTAAGACTTGTCTCAAATAAAAAAATAATAATAATGACAATAAGAAAAAAAAAAAACGCTGAGTTCAAGGCCAGCCTGGTCTTCAGAGTTCCAGGACAGCCAGGACTACACAGAGAAACCCTGTCTGGGGTGGGGGGGGGGGGGGACCCACAGCCTGGCAGTGGTGGCGCACGCCTTTAATCCCAGCACTTGGGAGGCAGAGGCAGACGGATTTCTGAGTTCGAGGCCAGCCTGGTCTACAGAGTGAGTTCCAGGACAGCCCTGGCTATACAGAAAAACCTTGTCTCGAACCCTCCCCCCCAGAAAAAAAAAAAAAAAAAAACACAGAAAAAGTGGGAGCTGAGGCTGAGCTCAGTCGGTAGAGAGTTTACCTACCACACTCAAAGCCAAAAGCACACGATCCAAATAGTCTGTAGCCCCACGTTTGCTGCTGTAAAGGCAGACCAGAAGTTCAGTCATCCTCAAGTATATAGTAAGTTTGAGGTTGGCTAGCCTTGGCTACATGAGACTTTATTTCAATAAATGAAAATGAAAATTAGCCAGGCATAGTGAGACATACTTCTAATCCCAGATAGGCAGGTAGATCTTTATGAATTGGAGCCCAGCCTGGTCTACATAGCAAGTTGTCCCAACAGAAAGCAGGGTTTATCCCAGGACTTGGGAGGCAGAGGTAGATCTCTTGAGTTCCAAGACAGCCTGGTCTACATAGCAAGTTCCAGAACACCCAAAGCTACACAACAGAGAGACCATGTATCAGAACAACAACAACAACAAAAAATAGAAAAAATAAAAAAAAAAAAAAGAAAGAAAGAAAAAACAAAAAAAACCCAACAACAAAAAAAACAAAACAGAGAAAAGGTTAGAGGAGCTATTCAAGATAGTCCCAGCACTAGAAAGAGGATTAAGACCCAGGCCCATGGCATCACCGAAGAGGAAAAACCTGGGTACAGTAAGGAACAAGGCTCCCCTCCTGTCTGGGTGATTCACCCATGTGTATATGGCCCTCTGAGTAGCTATGTGGGATTTTGAACAGGGCAGAGCCTATGTCTGCTGAGGAAGGCAGTACACACTAGCTCATAGGTTCTGGCTGTAGCTCTGTGACCTGAATAAAGCTGGTTGACTGGCCATTGCCCTCAGGCTGCTGGCTCTCTGGTTCCCAGGGGCAAGATGAAGAGGATTGCCTTTCAGTTCACGCCTTACAGCTGGGTACGTTTTGAGTGGAAGCCAGCCTCCAGCCTCCACCGCTGGCTAGCCGTGTGTGGCATCATCCTGGTGGTAAGTCCCAGCAGCCTGGTGACTGGGTATCTATACAACACCAATGGTTAGTTCTAGAACTGATGAGCTGACCTTCTCCCATCCCCTAGTTCCTGCTGGCAGAGCTGAACACCTTCTATCTGAAGTTTGTGCTATGGATGCCCCCTGAACACTACCTGGTCCTCCTGCGGCTGGTCTTCTTCGTGAACGTGGGTGGTGTGGCCATGCGTGAGATCTACGACTTCATGGATGAATTGTGAGGGCTGCCATGAGGCCTAGGGGGTGGAATGCCAGAGCCTGGGAGCCCCAAGGGCATTTGGGGTGCTGGACAAGCCAGGCAGCTGTTGCCTCTCTGCAGGAAGCCCCACAGGAAGCTGGGCCAGCAGGCCTGGCTGGTGGCAGCCATCACAGTCACAGAGCTGCTCATCGTGGTGAAGTATGACCCGCACACACTCACGCTGTCACTGCCCTTCTACATCTCCCAGTGCTGGACTCTTGGTTCCATCCTCGTGCTTACATGGACTGTCTGGCGCTTCTTCCTGCGGTGAGTGGGGGTGGGAACCCAGGCCTTCAGGCTTTACTTCCAGTGGTGTCTGTCCCCTCTGGTTGAATCCAGACAAGGCTCTATCCATTCCCTACCCTTGCCTTGGCTTGTGGCTCTATCTGCCTTGGCCCTTGCACTCTCTGTGGCTCTGCCTGGCAGATCCAGGTTCTTGAGGTTCAAGGTGACCTGCCCTGCCTGTAGCTGACACTCTAGCTTGACATCTACTTAGCTAGTCCTAGAATTACAGCACATGTAGCCTCTTTCAGAACAAAGGTCTCCAGGTGTTTATGGAACCTATGCTGGGGGCTGCTACAAGAACAGGTGGTGAGGTGGCTTTGCTGCCCCACAGAGACATCACCATGAGATACAAGGAGACTCGGCGACAGAAGCAGCAGAGTCACCAGGCCAGAGCTGTCAACAACGGGGAAGGGCACCCAGGGCCGGATGATGACCTGCCAGGGACTGGAACTGCAGAGGAAGAGCGGTCCACCAATGATGGTGTACCTACTGAGGAAGGGACCTCGGCTGCTTCATGAGCCTCTCCCTCGTCACTGGCCTTGTGCCATAGGGCTGTCCCATTTCTCCCGTCCTCATGCTCCATGCTTCAGAGGAGGTGGGGGGGGGCATCCACACTCCATAAGGGGCACCTGAGTGTACATGTTTCTGTGCAGGTAGGTGTATGCACATATTGGCTCCAGACACTTCTCTGGGGGTGTGAGCTAAACGGCCTGGAACTTGCTCTAGAGCAAGAGTCCTGCCCTGTCCCTCTACCTGGTCAACCAAGGCCCTGGCCCATGGTTTCCCTTGTGCTCAGTCTCAGCACAGGCTAGGAGAGGTATCTCAGTACTCTTTCTCCACACTCTATGGGGTAGGCAGAAGCCCCATGAGACCCTGTGGCCCCACCCAACTTACAGCAGCATAAGTGAAGGATATAATACCAAGATGACTGCAAAGTGGTGGGTCTGGAGTCAGTACTGAGCCATTTCCTTTGGAGCCTTCCTTTAACCAGGACTATAAGCTGAAGGGTGTGTACATGGAGATCACAGATTGGCCTCTTTCGGGGCCTGAAGTCGGAGTTCAACTTGGAGACCTGTACCCCGGGTGCTAGGGTGTTGTCACCATGGCTCCCTGAGTTTATAGTTGTCCCCTTGAGCAAATGGAACAAATAAAGTGATGATGACGGAGCACAGCCTCTGGCTGCCCTCTCTGCCCCGTGCCCAGGGGCCTTGCAGAGGAAGGAACCGCTTCCACCCCAGCCCCTGAAGGCGTGTGTGTGTGTGTGTGTGTGTGTGTGTGTGTGTGTGTGTGTGTGTAAGATACAGTTCTCATAAGGCTTTGAGGGCTTGTGGGACACAGCTCTCCTAGGGCAGGCATAGCTGTGCACGGAACAGGTCGGGCAGCTACCCCTGTCTGCCACATTGTTTCTCACTGGGTGTGGGATTGGTGATCACTGAAGAATGACCATGGGAGACGGCTGTGAGCCTTGCTTTATGGTTGAAGCCATTGGGAATGCAGTAGTAAACCACCTGTCTTCTGACAAGTTCAGTTTTCCCACAAATACAAATGTGCAAGTCATGCCTCTCAGCTTACTGAGGCAATGTGTTTCTTTGGATTTTTGAGCCAGGATTTTGCTGCATAGTTCAGACTAGTCCTGGCCTTAAGTTCTTGGCATCCTGCTTTAGCCACCCAAATTCTGGCTTGTGCCACTATGTTTAACTAAAAAGTTCTTTTTAAAATTTTTAATTTTTTTCTTAATTATGTCTGTACATGGGTGCAGATGTCCATGGAGGCCAGTAGAGGAGGCCATCAGATCCCCCGGAGCTGGCGGTAGAGGGAGTTAGTTAGTCCCCTTCCACTCCCAATACCGAATTGTTTTCCTCTGACTTTCTGGCTGCTATGACCTCTGGCTGCTATGACCTCTGGCTGCTCTGACCACTGCTGTAGTGACCAAGGCAGCGCAGGTGTCTCTGACATACTGATTCAGCTTGTTGTTCCGTGTATGTGGTAGTGCAATTGCTGGGCCATACCATAGCTCCATTTTGAAGTCTTTGAGGAACCCCATACTCTTTTCCACATGGTACTATATGCATACTTCTTCCAACAGTATGTTTGCCCGTTTTTCCGTGTCCTCAAACTTGCAACAGTCTTCCTGCATCTGCTTCTCGAGTGGTGGAATTATAAGACTGAGCAACCATCTTTAACTCTGACAAGTATCTGTTCTTTTTGGGTTTGTTTCTTCAAGTCAGGGTTTCTTTGTGTAACTGCCCTGGCTTTCCTGGAACTCATTCTGTAGACCATGCTGGCTTCGAACTCAGAGATTGACTGCCTCTGCCTCTGTCTCCCAAAGCATGCGCCGCCGCCACCACCACCTGTTTGGTTTTTTTTTGTTGTTGTTGTTTTGTTTTGTTTTGTTTTTTTAACTACTTAAAGATTTATTTACTTGATGAATATGAGAAGTGTTTTGCCTGGATGCATGTGTGTGCACCACATGAGTGCCTCAGGCCAGATGTCTTTGGATTTCCTGGCACTGAAGTAGAGAAATGGTTGAGAGCTGACATGGGAATGCTGGGAATGCATTCTGCGGATCCCCTGCAGGAACAGCAACAACCATCTCTAGAGCCCTTGCACGTGGCATCTCATGAGGTGAGGTGACATCTTCCTGGTTTTGATTTGCGTTTCCCAGGTGACCAATGGCAATGGTCACCTTCCTGATCACCTTTTTCCTTCCTGGCTTTGTTTTAAAGCTTTATCTGTAAAGATGTATTGCTTATTTTCAATCAGGTTACTTATGAATCCTGGTTAAAACAACAAAAGTTGGTTGTTGTAGAAATTTTCAAGCCCAATCTGGGGTTTCTACCCTGCCTTTGACCATTTAGTTTCTGGATAAAAGACACACAACTTTTATTATTTTCAATAAGCATTAAACAGCACAAGTGCTGAGCAGATATCAACCCTCTATGTTATTAAAATCTATTTTCTATCAATAACTGCAAGTTATTATTTACTATGTTTCTTTCATCTGGGCTGCTCTTAACTCCAATTAACCAGGCTTCAGAGCCATGTTTTCTTGACTCCTGACCTATGGCTGCTTTTTCTTCTTCCTCACCTTCTCCCTCATGGTCCTCTCCTGACCTCCAAGGCCCAGGAACCCTAAAACCTGCTTGTGTCTCTTCTGCCCAGCTACTGGCTGTCACCATCTTTATTTACCAATCAGAAATAGCTTGGGGGCAAGGTCACATAGTGTCATTTGAGACTACATTGAGATTTTCTTGTCTCTGGGGCCACCAAGTGTTGGGGTCCCTCATTTAGCATTCTGTAATACCCCGCAAAAGACCAGATCTCAACAGCTGGTGGACACAGTAGTTTATGCCTGTGATTGCAGCACTCCGAGTTATGTAGGCAGGGATTCTCTAACTTCAAGGCCACCCTGGGCTACTGTGGACTACCTGACCTCTCAGTCAGTATTGTAAATGTCAACTGTCACAGCTGGCACACATGACACTGGCACACATGACAGCACATTCTCATCCCAACATTCAGCAGAAGGAGGGAGGCTGATCTCTTAAGAGGCAAACCACGGCTATACAGAGAACCTCTGCCCCCCAGCCCCGAGACAGGGTTTCTCTGTGTAGCCCTGGCTGTCCTGGAACTCACTCTGTAGACCAGGCTGGCCTCGAACTCAGAAATCCGCCTGCCTCTGCCTCCCAAGTGCTGGGATTAAAGGTGTGCGCCACCACCACCCGGCCCAAGAACCTATCTTTAAGAGAAATAATAAATGACTTTTTCTGACTGACTTTCTGCAGAAGAGAGTCTGTCCCATGGCTATGTGTACCAATAAACACAGTCCCTTCTGCTAAGGGGAAAAAAATAAAGAAAAAAAATACAGTTTGGGGACTGTAGCGATGACTAAGCAGTTAGGACCTGGTTTCTGTCGCCAGCACCACACGGCTGTAACAGTTGCAGAGGACTGGACTGCTTTAGTGAGTAGGGACATACTGCACAGACAAGTGTTTGCAGAACACCCATACACAGAAAAATCAATTTGCCTTAAGAACAGGCAGGTCTTTGGATTCAAGGGCAGCCTGGTCTACTTGGCAGGTCTATGTTCAGCTGAGGTTACTTGGTAAGACCCTGTCTCAAAAGTAAGATAAAAGATAATATAAATAAATCTTAAGCTCAAAAAAAAAAGTACCACACAGCCACTCTCTTGTAGAATTTTGACTGACCACTCTTCTCATTAAGTGCTTTTAGTCATGGAAATTATTTTAGCAATTTCACTTTGAAGATTTTAACCTAGAGATTTTGATTTCTTATGGTTTGTTTTGTTTTCAACCCTTTTTGTATTAGGAAGAACTTTACCACTGAGTCTTACCTGAGTCCTCCTGGGATTTCAGGTATGGGAGTGTATCTTTCAAAGTCATGCTTGACTGTTGCAAGCCGATGTCCTCCTCACTCACATTCCTCAGTGTGAGCAGGAGGAAGATTTCAGCTCTGAAAGTCACTTTTAGGCCTACCTTGGAGCAGGCTGTAACGGTGCACAGCGGAAACCCCTCTGCACTGTCTGTAGTCCCAGTACTTCAGCAGTAGGAAGGCTGGCCAAGGCTACAGTAGCAAGACCCTGGTTTTTAAAAAGGCCAACTTTGAGACCAAATAAGGATCCACTGCTGGGCTGAGCATATGCGTGAACTGCCCCATACACAGGAAGTAGTTATAGCATCGTTGGTCCATAGCAGAGCTACACCAGCCCACAAAGAATGACAAGGAACTTTCTTGCCAACAACATGTTTTAATAGTTACAAAGTGTCTTAAAGTTCTCCAGATCACAATGCTTATTGCCAGTCAACACTAGGACACCCAGAGCCAGAGATCCTGCTGGCTGCCCCCAGGGCTGGATTAATGTGTGCAGAGGTGCACATCTCATGAAATGATCCTCAGGGATGGCCTTTCCTCCTCCAGGGCCCGAAGCTGGTCTTCCACCTCATCTGCCCAGTAAATATCATACAGGCTGTACACAGGCAAGCAGGAAAAACGTGAGTTAGGGTGCCCCTGTTTACTCATCCATGCCCACCTTCCTCTGAGCCCCAGCAGGCCCTGTACCTTCACCAACTACATCCACTTACACAAGCTGCTGAAGGGCACAGCTGGGCTGTTTGAGGCTCTCCAGCAGTTGCAGGACACCTGAGTCCCCCATGCAGTTGTTACTGAGGTCCAGTTCCCTCAAGCTGCGGTTGGTTAGCAGGACAGTGGCAAGGCTGCTGCAGCCACTATCTGTCACATCACAGTCTCCCAGCCTGGGTAGAGAGGGCAGAGAGGGCAGAGCTGTTCCCCACATCTGAGATGTAGCTAAGGTTCCCTCAGGTGGATAAAGTAGAACTCTTAGCTTCCATTGAGAGAGGAAGGGTGCACAGCTTCAGAGGGCATATCCATGTCTCTTAGCACCAGGAGCGAAGCCTGTGCACCAAGGCCAAACTACATCAGGATGTACATAGAAAGAGGGAGATAGGGATACAGGCCAAAGGAGTAAGTGGGCAGGTCTACTTACTACCCATACCAATCAGAGGGAACCCGAGGAAGACAGAGGTACTAGGGAGTACAAGGTACATGTAGTGAGATGACAACAAGAAGCTGCTATGGCTTGACTCCCTGAGGTGTACCTCAGATTTGCAGAACATCATATGTAGGTGACTGTAGCAGGCCGTAAGTCTCATGGGAGAGGACCCACACTCCTTTCCCCAAAGCTTCCAGAGTATCCCACAACCAAGATGCTATTTCCTGGACAAGAGAGACTACAGGGCTATTATCCCTGTAGTGGCCTGGTCCACTCTTCAACTAGTATCCAGTCCAGAATGACCAAGAGTCAAGATGTGTTGCCACAGAAGGCAAGGCTGAGATAAATGGTAAAAGACAAAACATTAAAAGCAAAATGATGCTGGGCAGTGGTGGCGCACGCCTTTAATCTCAGCACTTGGGAGGCAGAGGCAGGCAGATTTCTGAGTTCGAGGCCAGCCTGGTCTACAGAGTGAGTTCCAGGACAGCCAGGGCTACACAGAGAAACCCTGTCTCAAAAAACAAACAAACAAAAACAAAATGATACTCTGGACTGGCTAGAAAATGGGCAATCTCTAGAAATGAAAATTGAGAAAATTTTCAAGAAAGAAAATGAGGACAGGAATTGAATTGTCCTCCCTTAAAACCCAAGGACTAATTCCTGGACTCTGCAGAGAGAAAGGAAAAGGAGAAAGATCAAGAAAGCACATTACTTGCCCAGGCCAAGACCTACATAAAGGCGAATCAATTAGCCCAGAGCACAACAGGTAGAAAAATTTAAAAGCTGCCAAAGAGAACTAGGCTTACTTGCTGCCAAGCCCAACAACCTGAATTCCATGCCTGGGACCCCACGGTAGAAAGACAACTGCATGTTATCTTCTGACTTCCACATGCATGTGTGGTGTGTGAACTTGGGGGCAAATACACACATCAACAAAAATACAAAATGATTTTAAAATCTGCCAAAGAGCTGGGTATGGTAGTACACACACACCTTTAAGTCCCAGTACTTGGGAGGCAGAGGCAGGCAGATCTCTGTGAGCTCAAGGCCAGCCTGGTCTACAAAAGCTAGTCCAGGACAGCCAGGGCTCTGTTATACCAAGAAACCCTATCTTGGAAAACCAAAAAAGGAAGGAAGGAAGGAAGGAAAACTGCCGTCTCCCCCCCAAAAAAATTAGGCAGACACATGGGGGATGTGGGACAGCAGAGATCTCCCTGGAACCAGAGAGAAATGAGAGAAATAAGTCCTCCAGGTTCTCCATCTAGCTCACTGGCCAGGATACACAAGCGCACTAGACACTCATCTAATATAGAAGCTAAACTGTGACTAAGGAAATGAAGGAACCCAGGCTGCGTAGTAAAGCTGTATCCCTAGCACTCAGAAGGCAGAGGTATATATCTCTTGAGTTTGAGGTCAGCCTGTTCACAGTGAGTACCAGGGCTATACAGACCCCATTTCAAAAGGGGAAGGGGGAGCCCAGGACATCTTTACCTGGGGCTTCTCACAGGAGGTGGCCCCATGTGGCTCCATAGGACATGGAACTACGCCTACCTCTGCAGCACACTCACCAAAGCACACGCAGCACTATGTCCGGCTGGCCCAGGGCCTTGCAAAGCTCCAGGACTCCCAAGTCTCCCAGCGGGTTGCTGCTCATTTGCAGCTCCAGCAGAGAACGGTTCTTGGTCAACACCGAGCAGAAGTAGGGACAAGAGGCAGCTGTGAGGCTACAGGTCTTCACCCTGTGGGAACAGAAAGGCTGGAGCCAGTTCCTCCAAGTAGCTCTTCCCCATCCCACCCACATCTGTTTATCTGTGCTTCAATCTAGCACTGTCCTCTTCCCGGCACCATCTTCCAGGGCCCACCAGCATCTCCCAAACCTCTCTTCACCCTAGCCTTTCTGTATTTTCTGTCCCAGATACATCTTAGCCCCACCTCGGGCCCTCACCACAGTGACTCTAGCTGACAGCTAGGCTCTAGGAGGCTTTCACACAGCAGCCGGGCACCCTCATCCTTCAGCTCATTGCCAGCTAGGCTGAGTTCCTTCAGGCTTTGCTTGGTCCTGAGGACACGGCACAGGTCCTTGCAGCCCTCAGCAGTGACATCACACTCCCAGAGCCTGTGGGATAACAACATTATTCAAGAATGTCCCTCAATCATTACCATGTCCTCTATCCCTATGAAAAGACTAGGAATCAACTCACCACAGAGTCCTGATCCTACAGCTGGGAAGCAACAGGCCTGAGCACAGTGCTGCAATGCCTGCATTACCCAGCTTGTTGCTGCCCAAGTCCAGTTCTTGCAGTGAGGCTTTGGAGGCTACGACATCACACAGATCCTTGCAGTTGGCTGATGTGATACCACAGTTCTCCAGCCTAGAGACATAGGACATGGTAAGAGGAGCACTGGTGCCTGACCCTACCCCTTAGCCTCTGTGACCTAGTACGTACTTGAGTGACTCCAGTTGACAGGCAGAGTCCTTCAGGCCCTGGCACAGAACATGGACACCAGCCTCATGGAAATCATTGTTGCTCAACTGAAGCTCCTTAAAGTCTGGCTTCACTCTGAGCACCGAAGCCAGGGGCTCACAGCTGGTAGCTGTGAGGTTACAGTATTCCAACCTGGGGGCAGGCAGGGGTCTCAGGCACATCAAAAGGATTAAGGATAGGTCTAGAAATGCATTTGGGGGAGACATAAGGAGTGCTGGTGTCTCATTTCCCATTGCTTTCTTAGGCCTCATCTGGTTGGTCAGGCACAGTGAATACCTAGAGCCACCAGGCTCATTTGGACGCCAGCATTGCTCAGGAACCCTTCAGTGAAAAGAGCCCTACCAACACTCTGAGGCTCTCCCAGACCCAGGAGATAGAAACAAGTTCCTGTTGGAAAAGTGTCCAGCTCATCTAGGATCCCACTCTACAGAATCTAGCCAGACCCCACCAGCATCAGCTCCTAATCTCAGGCTAGGTCAGCTACCAGCCCTTAGCAAAGGGGAGGCCCTGCAAACCTAGGAATTCCCTCCAGAGTTCTCATCTACTGTGCTAATGGGAGGCTTACTGATGGCTGGCTGGGCTGGGTCAGGGGCTGCAAAGAGCTCAGGGACCCTGGCAAGGTATACACTCACTGAAGCTTCTCAAGCCGGCACTGGGGGTCCCGAAGTCCTTCACAAAGCAGCTTCAGACCTGCATCCCCCAGAGGGTTGTCATTGAGATGTAGCTCTCGCAGGGTAGGCAAAGAACGCAACACATTGGGCAGGGCCCCACAGCCAGTCTCTGTCAAGCCGCAGTTCTGAAGGCTGAAGCACATGCCACCAGCAGCAGTCATTAACAGATCTATCACATCTTGCAGGGCTAGAGCACTGCTTTTCCTCTAGATGGGGCTCCAGGCCAAAGGAGGAGACCAGTGTGGTTCAGCCACATTTTTACTAGGGACTGGGACCTGGAACAAAGCCATAATGTGGCCTGTCCCAGCACTGCACTCTTCACTGGTGTCCTGGTTAAAGATGGGATGCCCATCACCACAAGCTGTCCCTACCTCCCCAACCTCTCAGTGGCTTTCTACATCACAGCTGCCTATTTGTCCAAGTTCTGCCCTGGGTAGGCTGGGCTGAGCCCTGGACTTACCTCAGCTTCTGAATCTTACAAGAGGGATTCTGCAGGCCCTGGAGCACCAGACCCACACCAGCATCACCCAGTTGATTGGTGCGTAGGCTGAGCTCTGTCAGGGCAGGGTTGGCCTGGATTGCTGAGCTGATGTCTTTGCACCGCACTTCAGTGAGGCCACAGTCTTCCAGCCTGCAAACAGAACCCCTGAGTCAGCATTGGTGCTGGCCTCAGACCCAACCATCAATCTCACAAAACAGCTGGTATGACCCATCTGGAGCCAAAAAATTCAAATACGGATTCTAACTACAATGCTTAAACTTCAAACAGCCTCCAAGTCAGCCTGGGCTACACAGTGGAAGAAAGCTGTCTCAAAAGAAACCAAGAGCTAGAACTCCTTGCCTAGCTTGTACAAAGCTCCAGCACTGAGAGGTGGGGTCGGGAGGGGAGGAATGGATGTTGATAGTAGGCAGAGGAACTCCTCAGACCTGGTCAGAGCTGCAGCAGCATGAGTACATGAGGAACCATAGCAACGGATGCTGTGTCATAGCAATGGATGACTCAGTCATGGCCACATGGGGCCACTGTACACCCAGAACACCATGTGACAGGCCACACCCATAGTATGTCCACACTCCAAAAAGCATATGACCACCATGAAAAGCCCTCAGACTAGTCAAAGGAACACGTGCAAAGGAAGGGTATCTAGACTCAAAACTCAAGTCACAATAAGAGGGACTCTGCAGAAGGGTCTAATGAGATGATCAGTAAAGCCATGTGGACTCCTACGTGATCAGAATGGGGAAAGTCACAGGGCAAATCTGGGAATCTCTATCTGCCTAGAAGTGCCAGACTGCATAAGAATATGGGATATGACCATGAGAAGCTGATGGAGGGCTGAGGATGCCTGAATAACCTTCTGACTCTGCTACAAACCTAAACTATCTCAGAAATGATGAGGAGGAAGCAGGCATCTATGTCTGTCCTGTGAACCTGATTCACTAAGCACAGTAACAGCCTAGTGAGGCAGGCAAGTAGCAACTCCTTTTCTCAGCCAGAATGAAAAGCTGAATAATAAGGGTTCAAACTGCTGGATGCAAGGTGCCTACCACCTGCAGCTGCGGACACCCTCCACATCAAGCCTGCCCACCCTACCTGAGCCTCTAGTGGTTCACATATGCTTCTCATCCATGGTGATACATGCTAGCCAAGTTCTACGGTCTACTACCTACCTACATGAGCTACACGACTAGTAGTCAGTTGTTGCTATTTTTAAACTTGTGTATCTCAGACTAACTTTAAACTACTATGTACCAGAAAATGACTTTGGGCTTCTGACCCTCCTGCACCCACCATCCCAATACTGGGATTATAAGATTGAACCACCATGCCCAGTTTATATCGTGATGGACATCAATTGCCCAATTCCAGGCTGGTAAGAGCTATAGAGTAAGACCCTGTCTAAAAACAATCATACAGAAATGTTGAAAACTCAAGAGTAACATCTCACGAAGATTATGCAAAACATCTTCGTGTCCGTGAATAGAGGGCTTTTGGAACACAACAAGCCCCTGACAGGTGGTCCCAAGCTGCAAGAACCACCCACCTCCACAACAGAGTACTGCCCTCCCAGCCAGACTCAGTTGTCCCCACAAGGTCCCCAAAGCTGCTTCTACCTGACCACTTGGTATTGCTGGATCAGAGGAAGGAGCTCTGTCCACCGGGCATCACTCAGCTGCTCACACTGGATGTCAAGGCTCATGGTTGGTGCACAGTGTAATCTGGGCATAAAAAAAGAAGGAAGAGGACTCTTGAGAAAATTTCATACCTTGACAGGCTAGAATTTGTAAGAAGATGAGTCCAAACACCAAGAGAGGTTTTGTTTTGTTTTGTTTTTTTGTTTTTTCAGTAGAGGCCCAGCCTCTCCCCAGCAAGTGTGGCTACACATTGCGTTATTGAGTCTCCAGAAGTAAACAAGGTATCAGGGAGAGGCTAACTACATAGTACCACTAAGAGGAGCAGAACCTGAGTGCCTAGGACTATGTGACAGCCACCACCTAGCCTCTGACAGAACCCTGGCACCCAGCACCCCTTTCCTGCTGCAGACAGCACCAGGATACCAACTCAGGCCAGGAAATCTGCTTATTTGTGGGAGCCTGGCTATGGTCTGAAAACCCCAGCAAGGGAGTTTCCTGCTCATTCAGCCTACTTCTTACTCTGAGAACAAGCTGGGTTAGCACCATACTCTACTGTTGCCAAATCATCTTAAAAAGTCCAAAGAGCATGAAGCCTGGACACAAGCAGCCACCTTAAGGGCACAGCAGGAAGGCACAGGACTCTGGGGGGAAAGGCGAGTATTCAGAAGCAGCGACTATAGCATTTGCTTCCATGACTTCCTTTTGAGTCTAGGAACTCAGGTAAGGCCAGGACCAACTTCTTCACAACCCTCAGCCAGCTCAGGCCCAGCCTGCAAAGGACCCAGGTGGTCCATCACACTAGGAACACTGGGACAAACCGGTCACAGGCTCTGACAAGAATAGGCCCAGAACCTGAATAAAAGTGATAGGCACTGGCTATGGAAGGATGTTTCTGAGGCCTGGGGACAGATACCCATGTCTCCACATTCCTGAGCAACTGTCTGTCAAGTAAGCTATCCTGAATACCATGTGGGTATCCTGGAGGGCTCCTTGGAAGAAGTGATTAGTGCTGTGAGGAGGGAGAGGGGTACTAGGTTCTGCTTAAGAGAAACAAATCACTTCAGCTGCTCTCTATAATAGTTAAGACAATGACAGCAGTTCTGTGTGAAGTTACAGTGCCTGGCACAGCATGGCCTTGCTAAGGGAGTCGTCCCTCCCTTCCCAGGGCTAGGAGGATACCCCCTTAATGCTAACCAGGGGAAAAGATTCACTTTACACATATTGACACAAGGGCTAGTGACAGGGACAACTGAGGCAAGGGCATAGATAACTCACTGTGGTCATACAGCTAGGGCATGGAGAGAAATCAGTTATCCCCACCCACAATTCGCCAATGAGTAAAACCAGCACTGCCTGGATCAGATGTGTCATCCAAACCCAGTCATCACTTGGGCACTACCTCTTGGGTAGGGCAGCTGGAGTACTTCTAGTCACAGGCGCAGCCCCCAGGTCCACAAGTCCTGCTCTCTTCTTCACTACAGACTACCGGGTCCTAGAATATCTATCTGCCTTTGGGGAAAGCACAGGACTGGACTTTATGGGAGGCAGGGTGCCAGCCAGTTCTGACTGTGATATCTGAGGTCAGGGACAAGAGATGTGAAAGTAACCAGGCAGCTGCCTCTTCTCCCACACTCCTCCCCTTGTTTGGCCTTGGGTCCAGGCCCTCAGAATGCACAAAAGTGACTAGGCTGGAGGCCCCACCAGCCGGGCTTAGAGGCATTATTCAGATCTCTGCTTAGATGTGATTGCTTAGCTGCTCCTAGCTGTAGCTCTGCTGGGTTAATCCTAGGACCTGAAGACACCCTCTTTGGGCCTTAAAGTGAGCGAACAGGCCGCTGGTGACGGAGCTATGAGCTCAGCCTTCAGGTACTGAGAAAGGCTCCTCAGAGGCACAAGTGTGTCACCCTTAGAAGGAACAGGCCTCAGAAGCTCGCTGGGCCCATGATCCCGCCCCTGCCCCGCCCTATTTTTTTGATCCCTCAAACCTTCTGGTCCAGACGCTCTGCCACGTATTAAGAAGACCAGGGAGGGACCCGAAAAAAACCTTCAAAGGCAGCCGGGCGCCCCAAAACATGGGTCTAGCTCACCTGGTGCGGCTGCTAGAGGTCCCGACGCTCCCTTTCCTTCCGCCCAGGGCGGGGCCTAGAGACTTTAGCCGGTTCTCATTCTCTGGCCCCAACTAGCCTTTCACTTTGCCTTCTGGAGACCGCCCACCAGGTCTGTCCCTCCCACATGTAGGCTGAACTTTGGGAACAGAACTTGATAAACCTGAGTCACTTCTTTGGGCCTGACTAAAAATATTAAAATTTTTTAATATTTTTAACAGCCGGGGTGCAGCTGTGATGAGAGAGTCTGGTATGACCAGCAGCACACACCCATCTGTCCTGCAAGCCACCAAGGTTTTCATGGATAGAACAGTGTTCAGAACATCCTTTCTGGCCCTGGGGATGTGGCTGGGGGTGGTAACATACCACCTCTGATGCATGAGGCTCTCAACACCCCCAAAATGCAAGCCTTTCGTCACTATTTAAGCATTTCTGATATTTTTCTTCAGATAATGCTTCATCTGCCTATATGTCTGTGCATCTTACCCAGGGAGCCAGATTGTCTGGGAATGGCCACCGTTCAGGTGCTGGGAACTAAACGGTGCTCTGGAAGAGCAGCATCCGTGCTCTTAACTGCTAAGCCATCCCTCCAGCACATGTTTAAATTTTGTAACATACTCCCAAGTTACGGGATTTGCTTTTGGTTTCTGTATTTTTGAAACAAGGTCTTGATGTGTAGCCCAGAAGGGTCTTGGACTTGTAGATCTGCTTCCTGAGTGCTGGGATACTAGCACTGTGGAAGAAGTCAGCACGAGGAGAGTTTATCACTCAGGAGCCCTGCTCTCTTGTCCAGACAGCCATAAACACACTTGTCAAAGAACTGGCATTCATCCACCTAAGTATTTGTTACACACGTGTCATGTGCCAGGTGCTGTTCTGAGTCCCTCCCAGGACTTTAATAACATAAGTAAGGGAGATTCTAGCAGGCCAGCATAGGAAACCAGGAATTGTGTTCCCAAAAAGACCTGGGACAGGGAACCCTGAAAGGAGAAAAGGAGGCAAAGAGACAGGCAAGAAGATAGGTTGGAATTCAGCTTCATAAACCCTGCCCAGTGGCTTCATCTTCATTGCTGCAGGAGCCATCCTCAGGGCACCAAGACACCAACAACTGGCCCGGGAAGCAGGGGAAAGATAAAGCCTGCCCAATTAGAAGGAAAACTTTGGCCAGGCCAACCTTTATTTGTTGCTAATGTGAAGGAGAATTCCTGAAAAGAAGCTGTAGAATTTCATTGCTGTGGAGAAATTGGAATGACGAAGTTCCAGCGGCTACTTCATCCTGGGCTAGTTCTAGCCCTCTACAACAGCTGTTTCTTGCCCACCTCTGTCAGAACTAACATCTTGTGACTGATAGAAACCTTTTAGAATTTAGGGGGTGGGGCAGGGGTCGTGATGAGGGAGGGTTCTCTGTGTAACAGCCCTGTCTGTCTGTCTGTCTATCAATCTATCTATCTATCTTAGATTAGGCTGGCCTACAACTCAGAAAAGTCTACCTTCCTCTTCCCTCTGAGTGCTGGTATAAAAGGCATGTGTCACCACACCCAGCTTCCTTTTGGAATCTTTTTTTTTTTTTTTTTTTTTTTTTTTTTTTTGGTTTTTCGAAACAGGGTTTCTCTGTGTAGTCCTGGCTGTCCTGGAACTCACTCTGTAGACCATGCTGGCCTCGAACTCAGAAATCCGCCTGCCTCTGCCTCCGCCTCCCAAGTGCTAGGATTAAAGGCGTGTGCCACCACTGCCTTTTGGAATCTTAACTTAGCAGACCAGTAGCTTCCACTAACCAAAAATAATGTCATCAGATAGCATCTTGGATTTACAGAAAAGCTTCCTCCATTTTGTTGTACCTATTTCTGTGATGTACCCACCAATGTACTTAAACTTGCCTTGATTTATGATTTTCTTCTGTTAAATTACAAAATTTCATGAACATGCTTCCATGTTGGAACATAAAATCTGGAGTAACCTAAATCTGTGTTCTCAGGCCATGTTCACTAACAATAGCTCCAGAATAAACTGTCTCTTAGTCCCTTTAAGGTGAGAACTGTAGTTTTTGCATGGATACTCAGTACCCACAGACAAAAGTCAGGGGCTACTAACTTAGGATCCTGGATTCAGGCAACTCACATGGCTGGTAGGTACAATGTGTTTCTAGGCAACTCACATGGCTGGCAGGTACAATGTGTTTCTAGCATCTCACCAGGACCTCAGGACAAACTAGAGACAGCAAGCACCTATCTTAGTTTCTATAGAGACCACACCCAAGGAGGAAGGGTGAGAAGTGAGAGAAAGGAGGACCAAGGGCTCCCTGGTTGCACTAACTTTATTGGATGCTGTATGGAAAAACTACCATGGGTGGGTGGGTCCCTGTATAGTCATGAGACAATGGGTGGAAAGGGCAAAAGATATGTTTATCTTTTGGAGGCTCCAAAAGGAACCACCCACAGACACTTGATTTTTAATTTCTCTCTTGAACTATGAAGAGAAGGTATGAAACTGTTTTGTTTTGTTTTTTACCAACTGTTAAAATTTGAGGGGAGAATGGTATTTAGGGTGGAGGTTTTTTGTTTGTTTTCTTGTTTTGTTTTTTGCTTTTTTCTTTCAAAACAAGGTCTCACTGTGTAGCTCTGGCTGTCCTGGAACTCACAATGAAGACCAGACTGGCCTCAAACTTACAGATATCCACCTGCCTCTGCCTCCTGAGTGCTAGGACTAAACACATGTACTATACATGGCTCTGTCACAATTTTTTGTTGTTGTTGTTTTTTGAGACAATGTCACAATTTTTTTAAAGTTGTGGTCTTGTAACAGGCCATGGGCTGGCTTTAATCCTAGCACTGTACTCCAGCCCCCCCCCCCCCCCCCCCCCCCCCGCCCCCCGCAGGTGGATCTCTGTGAGTTCAAGGACAGCATGGGCTACACAGTGAGAACAAAAACAAACAAAAAGATATGGCCTTGCTATGTAGTCCAGGCCCACCTTGAATCCCGTACCAAAGGTGGCCTTATCCTCCACGCTGAGCTAACCTCCAAAGACATGGCCTAACTTTTAAGTCACCAGCACTTCATCGAGAAGGAACAGGATGAGTTCAAAACTAGTTAGTGCTACATAGTGAGTTTCAGGCTACGCTGGGCTACAATGTGAAAATGTGTATTTAAGAAGAAAACAAAATCACATACACAAAGGCCAGTCTGAGCAAGGCGATGTCACAAAAATACATTTATATTAAAAAGGATACAATGTAGCTTTCCTTTGTGCATAATTACCTGTTTATGTGACTATGGTGGGCTGTTTTCAGACTTTTCACTATCCTGTATCAGCTCGTTCTAAGGTCCTTCCTACACATTGCCAAAATGATATAAATTGCTGCAGAAATCTGTCTGCGATATCCAACAATGCAAAGCGACTGTCACAAGGTGCAGTACCAGTTACGTGCCCTACCACGGGAGGTGCTTCCATTTCCCCTAGAGTTTGGGAGGTCTAAGGCTAGCCTGGCTGCCCTTTCAAGCTGTGAGTACGCAATTCTCTGAAGACCTGTACGATCGAGCGATCCTCTACTTCAGATCTCGCTCTATCGAGGCCCTCCACCAATTTCTCAAATCCCGAGGAGGTGCTTTAGGGGAGGAAGGCCAAGGGCCGCTTAGTTCAGGGAAAAGAAATTCTGCCTAGGCAGGTTCTTGCTTCAGGAGCCTTAAGGAGAGACTACGCATGCGTACACTCACGCATGCAAGACCACCACCCTACCCCCCCCCCCCCCCCCCCCCCCCCCCCCCCCGGCCCCATAGCCTACCGCCGGAGGTACGCAGTGAGATGGCGTCATCTAAGTGCGCAGACACCGCTGCGTTCGTCCCTCCCCCAGCACTGCCCCGCCCGGGAACGCCCGTCTCGCCTCCAGCTCTTCACCGCCTGAGCTGGGTAGTGACATCTCAGTGACCACGAGCTAACATAGCACGTGAAACTGACCTCACGAAGACCGAGGCCTGGAGACCTGGAGTGTGACGGCGACCTCCGGACTGGAGTGGAAGAAGCGCAGCGAGGCCTACGGGGCGTGTCCTCGCTGTGGGGGCGGGGTTTGTTGTGGAGGCGAGGCCTACGCGTGGTACTTTCACTGACTGAAGTGATGCTTGGTACCCGCCTGACCACCACCCGAAAGTCCAGCCGGGGTAATAGTCCCGCGGTTAACAGTCCACCCGGCTGTATCGCGGTCGTGCTCTAGGGGTCTTGACGCCCCCACTGTTAGAAACTGATGGGTACTGTTGCTCGATTCTTGGGCCTGCTTTTGACCTACGTGATAAATGTGTTTCCAGAACTCTGTCAAAATGTTGGAGGTTTTTGTTTCGGAGCCAAGGCCTCATTGTAAGGCTCTTGATGGCCTGAAACAGTCTTTGTAGCCCATGCCAGCCTCCCTAGGCTCTGGGATTTCTCTGCCTTGCTTACTTGATTTATTTCCATTTGAACAAACCCTCACTATGTGGCCACCACACCTGGTCTCTGGGTTATTTTTTTGTTTGTGTGTGCGGTGTACTTGTTATACCTGTTGAGAGCGTAGGAGGAAGACATCCAGTGACCCGCCTTATCTTATCACATTCCACCCTGTTCCTTTCAGACAGGGTCTCACTTTTCTACTGCTGTGCATGTCCAAGTACCATGTCCAAGGCAACTTATAAAAGATTTTAATTTTATTTTGTGTGTTGCAGAAGGTGGGTTCCTAATCATCATCGTGAGGGGAATGGTAACAGGGAGCCAGGCAGGCCTGACTAGAGTAGTCGCTGAGAGTTTATATCCTCATCTATAAGTAGGGGGCAGAGAAACCTAACAGCCAACCTTCAACAAGGCCATACATTCTAATCTTCGAAAAGAGTTCCACCAATTTGGGATCGAGGATTCAAACAAGAGCCTTTAGGGTTTATTCTTCTCTAAACTACCACAAACCAGCAAGACTCAACAATTTGCCTCTCTCTGCTCCTCATCGATCTAAGGTTAAAAGTGCAGAGGTGCTGAGTGACCAGGCAGCCCCCTCAAATCCACATTCCATCCCATACACCCCCCAGCAAAATGAAAGCTTTCTATTATAATACTAAAAGGACCTATCCACTTTGAAGGAGGTAGAAATTGATTTTGTTTACATTTTTTGCCTTACAAAAAACAATCATTCATTATAGTCAAATTGAAACTGCATAAACAAACTAGTATCAGCCTACAATCCTGTGGTCTAGGTGAAAACACTGCCACTTTGATTACTGTTACTAGCATTTGTTGTAGACCAGGATGGTCTTAAGAAATGCACTGTGGCCGGGCGGTGGTGGCGCACACCTTTAGTCCCAGCACTTGGGAGGCAGAGGCAGGCAGATTTCTGAGTTCGAGGCTAGCCTGGTCTACAGAGTGAGTTCCAGGACAGCCAAGGCTATACAGAGAAACCCTGTCTCAAAAAACCAAAAAAAAAACCAAAAAAAAAAAAAAAAAAAAAAAAGAAATGCACTGTGCCTACAAATGTGACATCACAGGACCTAATAGCAGGAAAAAGTTTCTGAGAGACGACTTTGGAACAAGCAGGCAATAGCTCATTTGGTAAAGCCACTTGTTAAGTCCAACAGGTTAGTTCTGTTCTGGAAGCCTACATAACGGGGTAAGAAAACTGACCCCTGAATTGTCCTCTGACCTCCCCTCAGACTGTGGCATGCCTACATACATACAGATTCATACACAAAGAATTAAATAAATGTTAAAGAGGAATTAAAAAGAAACAGATGAAACTAATCTTAAGTCAGTATGTCCAAAATATCCTTTCAGAATGTAACCAGTAATTTTTAAATTTAATTGAACATAATTGTTCACATTCTTTCATTCTCAATACTTGAGGCCCTATGGCTACATTGCTCATGGAACAGTTCAGGTGAGCTGTATTTCCAAATGCTCAAAGTTTCATGGGATTTTCTTAGTATGTGTGCATAAATTTTATACCTTCTATTACATTCTTATAATTTGAGGAAGTAGACATGTGTGGGCAGCTATAACCGGTAGAATCCAGGGCCTGGAGAGATGGCTCAGGGGTTAAGGGTTGCTCTTCCAAAGGACTCACAAACACATTGTGTTTGATTCCCAGCAACCACATGATGACTCACAACCATCTATAACGGGATCTGATGCCCTGTTCTGCCACACAAACATATATGCAAATAGACATAAATAAATATTTTAAAACAAAACATACAAACAGAAACAGGTAGAATTCAGGAATGAAACGGTGCTGCTTCTGTGGTCTTTACTGGTAATGAAAGCCGGTTCACAAGCAATGCCAGCTGCGAAGGGCTCTGGCTCCCTCTAGTGGATCCAAGCTGGCAACATTCAAGGAAGAAGAGTCCTGCTGAACATGAAACAGAACATCCAGGAGCAGCGAAAGCCAAGAACCGTTTGGGGCACTTCTATACTTAGTGCATCTCTGAAAACCCATCTTGGCTGCTCATGGAAATGGGAATACTAGAAATAACTCATGAAGTTACATGCCCTGATCCATCAGAAACCACAGAGGATCCTCAGCCTGCGGCCACAGAGGCCTAGGCTGCACTCACAGCTGTTCTACAGTGGCTGAGCTGAGTGGTTATTTGCTACAGTGGGACTGTGGAATTCTGGAGATGTGGAAAGGCTTTCTTTCAAGAAACCAGAACACACCTGCTCTCAGCACTTTGGGGCTATCACCCTCTGAACAGCCAATTAAACAGCTTTCTTAAACTTTTGGGGGGATGGGAGGTGGCGCATGGCAGAAAAATGGCTCAGGGATTAAGAGCACTTCCAGAGGCCCTGAGTTCAATTTGCAGCAACCACAAGATTGCTCACAACCATCTGTAATGGGATCTGATGCCCTTTTCTGGTGTGTCTGAAGATAGCTACAGTGTACTCAAATACATAAATAAATCTTTTTTTTTTTTTTTTACATTTTCCCCATTTTTTTTTCAAACAGGGTTCTCTGTGTAGCCCTGGCTCTACTGAAACTTGCTCTGTAGACCAGGCTGGACTGAAACTCACAGAAATTCACCTGCCTCTGATTCCTGAGTATTGGGATTAAAGGTATCACCACCACCCAGCTCCTTAAAAAAAAATTGTGTGTGTGTGTGTGTATGTATGTATGTATGTGTGTGTGTATGTATGTATTTCAGTTAGGAATAATACACATGCTAAAATAAATCTTAGAGAACACAAGTACAAATAATAAAAATAGGGGCTGGAGAGATGGTTCAGCTGCTAAGAAGACTCAACTTCAGTACCCAGCACCCACTGAGGGCAGCTCACAACCATCTGTAACTCCAGCTCTGGTGTCCCATACCTTCTTCTGATTTCCAAGAACACTTGCACATGTGGCTTATATTCACACACACACACACACACACATAAATAAAAATAAGGGGCTAGAGAGATGGCTCAGTGGTTAGAAGTACTTACTGATTTTCTAGAGAATTCAAGTTGGTTCCCAGAAGTGTTCCTGGGAATCAGACATGTCTGGCCTCAGACGCCTATACCCACATGCACAAACCGACATATATAGACATACTTACAAATAATAGAGAGAAGTCTGTTAAAGTTAAGAGCCAGAGAAATGGCTAAATGGTTAAGAGTTCTTTCTGTTCTTCCAAAGGATCTGGGTTTGATGGTGGGTCACAACCATCTGTAACTCCAGTCCCAGGGGATTGCATGTCCTCTTCTGACCTCAGGCACCAAGCATGTATGAGGTGTACAGACATTATATAACAAGCATGCAAAACACACATAGACAACATAAGTCTAAAATATTTTTTGAAAACAAAGTTAAGGGCTGGAGAGATGGCTCAGTGGTTAAGAGCACTGACTGCTCTTCCAGAGGTCCTGAGTTCAATTTCCAGCAACCACATGGTGGCTCACAACCATCTGTAAGGGAATTTGATGCCCTCTTCTGGTGTGTCTGAAGACAGCTACAGTGTACATATACATGAAATAAAGAATTCTTTTTTAAAAAGTTAAAGTTAAATCTTTTTATAAAAGGAAAAATAAAATATCAACCATAGTCTCATTATTCCATAGGATATCACCTTCTTCCTCCTCTGCTTCCTCTTCCTTTCTTCTTTTTCCTTTATTCTTTCCCTTCTTCCTCTTCTTCTTTTCTTCTTCCTCCCTCCTCCTCCTTACTTTCTTTTTGAGACATATCCTGGCTATCCTACAACTCATTATGTAGACCAGGCTGACCCCCAACTGACGAGATCCACCTGCCTCTGCCTCCTGAATGCTGGGATCATATCCAACTCCATGGGATAGGTTCTTAAGTTTTGCTGCATTTGGCCAAACATGCTGGTGCACGCCTTTAATCTTAGGTCTGGGAAACAAGAAGCAAGCAGATCTCTGTGAATTCAAGGCAATCCAAGCCAAGTACTGGTATTAAAATTGTGTGCCACTAATGTCATTTTTTGTGGTGACAGGGACTGAACCTAGCCTCATACATGCTAAGCAAGCACTCTAGCAACTCAACTATACCCTCAGCCATTTTTGCTCATTTTAACTGTCTTGATCAGATCCCTACCAAAGAGACTTCCCCATTTTCATGTAACACGTAGAAATGGGTGAGATATTCAAGGGTATGCATGTGTGAGAGCCCACGTGTGTGGGTGTATGTGGACATATTGCATGTGCATACAGAGGCCTGAGGTTGTCAGGAATCATCCTCCACTGCTCTTATACCTCCTTCACTGGAGGCAGGATCTCTCAGTCAAATCCAGAGATCTTGGATACAGCTGGTCCCATCTTGCCTTGTGAATCCCCTGTCTGCCTTCTGAGGCAGGAACTGCCAGGAATTGCCATGGCTACCTATAATTCAGGTTGAGTTTCTGGAGATCCAAACCCCAGTCCTCACACTTGAGCAGCCAAGGCTTTAACTGATGAGCCATCTCTCTGCCCCCAAAAGAAACCTGATCCTAACTATTGCTACAAGATGATTTGTAAACCTGTTCTCTGATCTCTCTATCTCTCTGCCTCTGTCTCTCTTTCTTACACACACATACACACACACACACACACACACACACACACACACACACACACACACACGCTGCCCTGGAACTTACTCTGTAGACCAGACTGGCCTCGAACTCAGAGATTCATCTGCCTCTGCCTCATGAGTGCTGGGATTAAAAGCATTTAATCCCTCCCACCACCCAGCATACTCAGCCATGCTTCAGTGATACACCTGACTTTGCTATTGCCTTAATATAAACCAGGCATATTCTAGCAAAATGAAGTCACCTCTTTCTAACCAATATGCATACTTGGCCTTTGACCCTGATCACAGGGAGCCAATGGCCTTGCTGCTGATGTCCAGACCACCCCCTATCACTGAGTACCCTATAGCTTGTACCCTGTGCAATCCTTGCTCTGTCTTTGTTTCTGCAACACTTTGGAACCTGTCTGTAGACCCTAGGACCAGACTCTTCCACAACAAAGGGGAAACAGAGAAATTAGAGAGAGGCAGCAGGAACAGACTGCAATAAAATGACAGACCTAAAAGTAAACATCTTGATAATTACATTAAATGAAAACAGACTCAGCATACATTAATCAAAAGAAAGATTGGCAGGGTGTTTCCAAAACTGTACATATTGACTGAGCATGACACCTGCACTCCTAGTGCCCAGTAGGCTGAGGCAAAATGATTGCAAGGTCAAGGGCATGGGTAACAACTGGTGGGAGGGTCAATGAGCAGGACTCCATCCCTGGCGACGATTTATGCAGCTCAGGAGTTGCTACCTGATGTCTTCTAAGACACAGCTGGATCTCAAGATTCTGTTGCCTGAGGAAGACCCCATGCCATGAAATGAGGCCACCAGCATAACCTGGCCAGGGTCTGTAACTTTCCTGTTTTTTTCCAGCTTGGTCACCTTACCCTTCTAAACTAGGCAGCAATGCAATGTCCTATGGCCACCCCAAGAAGGAAGAATTTAGCCAATGCCATCATTTCTATGTTCTAGCAAAATTGTCAGAAGTTCAGATACCTTAGAAAATAGCTAAGAACTAGAGTCAGAGCCAGACAGCCAAGGGTGAAGTGCTGAGCTGAGTGAAATTCCCTCAGATCACCTGTTGCTGCCAGGGCATGTATTACTTCTATGACTCCTCTGAAAGAGAAGTCATTGTCTTGACCTTGAGGACATGGGTCTTGGTTTCCAGCTTTCTGCCATTCCTGCAAGGTTACCTTGATAAGGAAGAACCTGATGCTGAAGCTTGGGCCACCCCAATTTAGGGATAGTACCACCTGATGGAAGGGAGAAATAGAAGTTTAAATCTGAACCTCGCCCACTCTTCAACCAAGGGAAGCAAAGTCCAGTTTCAGGAGGACTGACCTCTCCTGAGGGTCAATATGATCCCCCTCATCCCCACACCCTGGTCCGGTCCTCCCATGATCACACTAGGACCTGCCATGCAGGATTATTATTCTCCACAAGTCTGTTGTGGCTCCTGAGAGGTATGGCCTCTTTGGCTAGAGATCCAGAAAGCCAAAAACCAAAGGAAACACAAGACTTGTATCCCTGTGAGGAGCAACATGAAAAGACAGGAGGTCCAGCCAGGAGCCCGGGTTTCTCACTAACTGGGAAGGCAAACAAGAACATGGCCAATTATCTGTCCTGGACACCGTCAACACCTACTATAGTTCTACCTGAGATCCCTCCCGGGCCCACACTTCTCATTTTGTGAAAAGCTTTTCCCCAAGTACATCCCACGCTAGGATAAAGAACTGAGCTCTACCTTTTCAAGAGAAAGACAGAACATTAAGTGTCAGGATTGGGAGAGATCAGGAGCAGGACAGCAGAATCCCAAGAGGTGTCATGAACAAACCAGGTCAGCCTGGCTTTTCCTCCCAGGACCAGGCATAGAGTAGGTACTGTCATAGATATAGCCCTACACAGACAGAGATAATTCAAGGTAACCCCAACCCTGCATCTTCCCTGGGTATCCGAATTTTAGGTTTACAAATGGAAGATGAAACAAGAACATACACGCATAAAACAGACAAAAAAAATAGATAAAAAACAGAAGAAGGAGAAACAGATTCTCTGGAAGGCCAACATTAAAACTGAGCTTTGGCCAGGCATGGTAGATGGTACACACCTTTCATCCCAGCACTCAAGAGGAGGAGGCAGATGGATTTCTGTGAGTTTAGAAACAGCCTGGTCTACACAGACATGTGGCTTCCAGGACAGCCAGAACTACACAGTGAGATGGTGTGTCAATAAACAGATGGATGGATGGATGGATGGATGGATGGATGGATGGATGGATGGATGGATGGATGGATGGCAGTGTTTCTCCCAGCCTGATTAAGGGGAAAGTGTGTGATGCATGCATGTAGCAGGCCAAGTATTCTTAGGAAGCACAGCAGAGGGACTCAAAGCCACGTCCTGTGTCAGGAGCCCAAAAGTCTGGAGGCCTGGAGGAAAAGATAGGGAGAGGCCAGGAGTGTGAGTCCCCTCATGAATAGAGATGTCAGAAGGGATGGGAGTCCTGAGCAAAATGTAGGGGTCTAGAAGGAGGGGTGATGCTGCCAAAGGAACTTTCCTTATAGAAAATAACCACACCCCTGTGATGGTTACTACTAGGCATCAAGACCCAAAAAGGAGGGGCTAGAACCTAGGTGGCAGACAAGGAGAATGATATTGGCAAACAAATAATGTCGCATGGTAAGAAACACTCTCTGTGACTTATGCTCTAACAGAGAGGACACCAGGAATAGGGACTCCTGAACCTCCACCTGCAAGCAGAGACCTCTAAAGTGAAGCAAGGATAAAGGGCATGAACTGCCTGCTATGAGAAAAAAGTACTCCTGAGGGGAGACCAGAAATGGGGGTGGGGGGATGAAGGGCAGAGACTCCAGCAGTATGGAACCAGGTGTACAGCTCCTCTGTCAAATACAGACTAGCCTTCCTCCTTGGAAGTCACTGGTTTCTTACAGGACCAAACTGATGACTACCACATGGCCCAAAAGGCTCTACCCTCTGGATCAAACCTGTGAGACTACAGTCCAAAGACCAAAACCTTGTGCACACAACAAAATAAATCAACCAGGATGAAACCAAACTTTCATCCACTGGATGCCTGAGAAGGTTTACCCTCAAAATGTAGAAACAGCAATGTCCTGAGAGACTTGCTGCTTGCTTGGGGCATGATCCTAACAACTTAGGTTTCCTTGCCAGGGACCATCATAGCACCAATGGGCATGTACATTTTCTCTAAGGCAGCAACTTTACTTAGTACTGTGACCTCTCCTATGGCCCACACAGGGCCCTGTGACATAGGTCACACTGTATGGCCATTGCTGTTTCTAGGGTCTAATATCTAGTCTCCCCATAGCAGTGCTTCTTTTACAGGAAACGGCTCATCCCCCCACTTAGTCTGGCACCTTCACCTGCGGGCCAGCTCTGTCACTGTGTAGATGGGACAAAGCAGTGAGGATTAACTGTGATCACTGAGGTGCAGTTAGGAGCTGGGGTTTCTGATGGAAAGGGTGTGGGGGTCCTAGCTCCTAGTCTTCCCTGGACATGACCCTTTCATGGTTCACTTGGCAGTGTTGCAGCGTGCCATCCCCGGAGAAGCATATGGCAGGCTACTGAAACACCCTACTGGTCCTCAAGCCTGGACCTTGAAAGTCTCATGTTACTACTCCAGCTTAGCAGAGACAGGTCTCCAGGTGCCTGAAGCCTGTAAGAGAACAAGACCAGCAGGCAGATCCCAAGGTGGCTGTTCCCCTCTTCAATCCACTTTCCAGACCTCCTTCCAGAGGCTGCCCACAGCAGGGGGACCCTGTCCTCTGGCCAGAACTCTGGTATCATGGCAAAGTACAGAGGCTATACAATTTCCCTGGGGCCTATGGCAGCCCCCCAGGGGACCTCAGCCCTCTTGAGTGATGTCCTCCCAGAATGATTTTGATTCCTAAAAGCAGGAGCCACTGCCTAGGCATAGTCCTCAATAAGGAAGATGCTTTTTGGATACTGTTCCAGCAGTCAATTAGTAAGTAGCACACTATCCAAGGTAAGTAGACAGCCTTTCATGGCACAAAATAGCTAGGCTAGGTGACAACCACACTAATCAGTGACAATCATTTCTAACCACAACGCCTTCCCTTCTCTACGTATTCTGAGCCACTGGACTGTCTGCTATAGATGGTCTCAGGGCTGTCAAAGGATCCCCTCATGTCCCTCTCAGCAGAGAACCTTCTCTGTTTGAACAAACGCAGGTGATACATCCTGCTGGTTATTCTGCAGCTCTCGCCATCTATGGCCAAAATCCAGGCGACAGCCAGGAACCTATCCATGGCCTCCTCTGATCCTGAGCCCAAGGGGCAGCCACAAACCTCCATGCCTGTCCCTTACCAGATACATGGGCTCAAATGGCTGCTTACAGCTTATTCACCATAGTCTTTTCTCGAAGGCTACCCGGCCCTTCAGAAACTAGGACATAGTAGAGCAGCAAGTCCAGCTGGGACTTGTGTGGGTACTCTTCTTCCCTTCTCTGAGGCTGTGGGTAAGCCTCGGACTCCTGGGACACCTGCCACTGTTTTCAAAGTATGGCTCCTCCACTACAGAATAAGCTCTGCTCGTAGGCTATAGGCTCTCAGGATTCTACAAGTGAGGTTCCAGCCACCGCCTTTCGGCTTCTAGTTTATTATGAAAATGATGTTAAAAAAAAAAAGTATACAGTGAATGAAGGAACCTGCCTCATCCACAAAGGCACTGCTATGGACCTAGAATAGAGAGATTTACGGCCAGTTGTGGGCAGGAGAGCCTGAGTAATATGTTCTTCCATGAGGACCGTGCAGAGACCAATTGTCCAGGGCTCCTGCCATCACAGCAATGAGTGAGGATAGGCAGGGACTTTCCCTGCTTCACAGTGCCAGCTGCCCAGCCCAGGGATGTGACTGTCCTAGGAACTCCCCTGCCTCCCAAGAAGACCCAGGAAAGCCCATATCCAAGAGATGAACTAGGCTCTAAGAGTAACCCTCCTGTTGTCCTACCCACAACACAGGCCAAAGTTTGAGCAAGACCCAGCCAGGACAGGAGAACCAGAGAAACTCTGAGTCTTGGTAGGCCCCTTCAGGGCAGCTACAAACCTGATAACAGCCTCATGACATCAAGTCTCTACAGAGGACCCAAGGTTGTGCTCAGGCCATTGGTCCCAACCTGAACAGGTGATATCCTCTGTGTGATGCGACTGTATCTGTAGACCTCAAGTCCCCCTGAAGCTCTGGGATATCTACATCCCAGAGGATGAGGTTGTGGTCATGACCACAGGGAAGGGGTGGGGGACCCAGCCCTCAAGGTACATAGAAGTCACTCCTCAAGTATCTAGTACAGACCTTGGCTAGCCAAGGGCCACACTCAAACCGATCACACTGTCTATCTCTCTAACCTGAGTGAGCCAGCCATGAAGGGTGGACCAGGCAAGTGTGGTTAGTCGGGCAGGGTACAAGGTATTGTCTAAGTCCTAAGCCCATCCTCCACCCACAGATAAGAGTTGAGGGTACTTTTCTGGCAGGATCTCTTTTTGACGAGGAGATGTAGTAGCCTCAACAAGATAGACCTGGGCACAGGCAGGACATGAACAACCACCCACCTTTCCCAGGGCCCAGCCCAGAGTCCAGCTGTGTACCCTTGAGAATTCCCTAAAGCCTCTCTGTAGGACTTTCTGCTTCAGGCTAACAAACACTGAAGTACCATCAGGCCTCTGTTACGGAGTGAGGGACAAAGTGTGTCATACTTCCCAGGTTAGCTCCAGTTTGAGTCCCTTCCCAGGGCAGACATGTCTAGGCCCCAAGAGCTCTGCCCCTGTGTTTTCCGCCCTACTACTTCCAACAAGAACACTAAGCTTACAATCACCACCACCCTTACAATCATAGCCCAGAATGGACTCAGCCTGTTAACACTCCTAGACAGGGCCAAAGACAACTCCTAGTGCAGCAGCCCCTATCTCCAACCCACCTGGGGTTCGTGACCAACACGGCTCCAACAGCCATTGAAGCTTCAGATTATACCTCGGGAGCCTCAAATACACATGGACAAGGGAAGCTGAACATCTGGCTGCATTGGAAGAGAGCAAGTGTGCTGCTCAACCACTCAGCAGCAGGCTCTACATCATGTCTACTGGAGCCTCCTTATATTCCAAGTGTCCTGAAGAGAGGGACTTCACCCAATTCCACTTGAGTCTGGAGAGGGTAAAGGGTACCTACCATGGGCCCCAGTGGCCAGGATGAGACCAGGATAAGCGGATGGACCCTCCTGCAGCAATGACTAGTGCCAGAATGAGGCACAGGTGACTTGGATAACATCTGTACACCTCAGAGAGGTGGGAGGAACCAGTGAGGGTGTTTCTACCTCTCAGGGAGTTGAGATTGCCATGCCCTAGGTACCAGTGGAACAGAGGCCTGAGGCTACACAGAAAACACTGGGGCCCTATTTCTAGAGTCCTAGGACCTCCATCACAGGTCAGACGGCTGCAGGATGTTGGGGCAGGGTAGATCTTATACTATCATTCTTGGGGCTGTATTTCATGGATCCCAGAATGCAGGAAATGTGTTCCTGCTGGAGACAAGGGATGCCCTCTTATTCCCAAAGCCCTCCTCCTCCCATTAAAGCACAACAGGTCACTTTCGTATCACCCGACTATTCTTGTGTTGCCTATAACTTTCTGCAGGAAACACAAGAAGACAGTTGGGGCAGGCAGAGGGAAGGGCTGCACAGTTCAATGTCCCAGGCCAGCCTCCCCAGCCTCTTCTAGAAACAGGAACAAGGCAGATGATGGATCCCAGGTTCCCAGTATCTTCTGTGAGGCCACAGGCACTAAACCTCCTACTCCAGTCAGAGACAAGTCAAGACCATCAAATAATTTACTGTGATTCAATATGTGCCCTCATAGGCGCCTGGAGGGAACTGAGAGGGGTGGAGGACTTGGGTGCCAGTGACAACAGGGACAGTTCATGACAGTCTGTTCAAATTGTCCATGCGAAGTTCTTGGTCACATCTGTCCACCATCCCTGGCCTGGCCTGGCTCCAGCATCGTTTCCTTCCTTCCCTCCTCTTTCCTTCCTTCCGTCAGCACCTCCTCCCTGCATCCGGCACCTCCACGTCCTGAGCCTGTGCCGGGACGGGCACAAAGGACATGACTGACTGCAGGCAGGGGGATTGGCAGAATTGGGGGAGCAGGGACATCAAAGTGGATACGAAGTTCATCTGGCTAGCTGAGGTCACTGCCCCAGATGTCTCGCTGGTCCCTGCCTCACCTGGTGTCAGGATAGCACACACTTGCAGCTCATGCAGCCAGGACCACTCTCATCAGGTGGGTTCAGTTTCCGAAGTTTATGCTGCCGAATCTCACGTACTAGTGTGTAGAAGGCATCCTCCACACCCTGGAACAAAGGGACTGGATCAGAAAGGACTCTGAGGAGAAACAGGGTGCTGTCTGGGTAAGAAACTCCCTGCCTGGATAAGGAAACACCCTAACGCTGGAGGCTCCCTTCCTTAGCCGCCAAAGCAACACAAACAGGGAGCCGGGCTCTGGTCATCTAAAAGGCACAGCTGCTCTCCTTAAGTGCGTTCACTCCTGAGTGTCACTGAGAGTCAGAGCCACTTAACTCAGGACTCACCCAGACCCCAGTATGTCTCAAGTTTAACAACCTAACAATACTGAAGGACTTAAAACTAGCAAGTATCCATAGGACACTGGGGACAAAAAGAACTAGGCCCCTGGGTCACCGCTCCGGCCTGGCTCAGGGCAGCTCTCTCCATGGACCCCATCCTGCCCTGGAGCTATGTGAACCCAGAACTGCAGGGCATAAGCCCAGACCCTGGCCCTTGCCTCCCTCACAGCCCTGCGGTCTGGGAGACTTACAGCATGAGGGCCGCTGGGTCACATGGGTCCTGGAGCTGGAGCCAGAGCCAGAGCGGCTGCCCTGTGTTGAGGGAGAGGGGCGATGAGCTCTGCTCCCTGGCTTTGGGGGTGGGGCACGGTGAATCCTTGACTAGCTGTGGAGAGGGGAACAGGCAACAGGCTCACCTGCCGGGTCTTGGCTGATGTTTCAATGTAGGGGATGCCGTAGCTGCGAGCAAGGTCCTGGGCCTGCCGAGACTCAACAGTGCGAGCGGCCAGGTCACACTTGTTGCCCACCAGCACCATTGGCACATCATCTGAATCTTTCACCCGCTTGATCTGCTCCCTGGAGGGGGATGGGGTGTATATGAGCCAGCTAGCAGGCTGCAGGCATGACTGTGTCCAGGACATTCAAAAAAAGACATAAAGCCTCAGTGTGCACACAGAACCTTCCTCATGTATGCCATGGGCTCATGAGCTAGCGATAGGTGGCTCACCTGTACTGATGGATGTCTTCAAAGGACTTGGTGTTGTTGATGGCAAATACACAGAGGAAGCCTTCCCCTGTGCGCATGTACTGGTCCCGCATGGCACTATACTCTTCTTGACCTGCTGTGTCTAAGATGTCCAGTAGACACGTCTCCCCATCAATGACCACCTGTTTCCGGTAGGAGTCCTGCAAAAAGAACACAGCTTAGGGGGTCCCACCTCTCCTTAGACAGAGAATCCATAGAGCCAGCCTACCCTTGCACCTCTCACACCCTGATGGATCAGGTAGGAGTCAGACCCATACTACCTACAAGACCTGGCTGTTTGGGCCTGTCCCGACCTTTACCCATGACCACTGCTAGAGCCCACCTCTGGCAGGTAGCCAGACAGAGCTCACCTCTATAGTGGGATCATACTCGTCCACAAAGTGGTTCTGGATCAGCTGGATGGTCAGGGCACTTTTTCCCACGCCTCCAGCGCCCACCACCACAAGCTTGTATTCTGTCATCGCTTCTATAGGGGCTGCCAATCCAGGAGCTCCTGCCCCACCTGCCAATGAAAAGCAATCTTAGCCAGGCCCTTGCCACTTGAAACTGCCTGACCCAAGGGCTCTCTCTAGCACTAAGCAAGCAGGCCAGCTAGTGGCCCAGTAGATCACCTGTGGCACCTCCAACTCGAAAAGGGAGGACCACCCCCACCCCCAGCACTTAAAGGCTGTGTGAGGAAGCAGGGAGAGGCCCCCAAGGCAGGGCTGACAGCTGAGAGCTTCTCCCAACCACGCACCCAAATTAGAAGTCGCTAGGTAGGCAGAAACCCTCAACTGGAGGCGCCTGAGGGCTGAGGCCACCCCCCAAAAAACAGGTCCTGCCACGGCGGCCTCAGCGTGCCCAGGCAGGCCAATGCCAACCTACAACCGGCTCTGGCCCGCCGGCATGTGGGTGCAACCTACAACTATTTACTGAGCGCCTACTGCATGCCAGGCGCGGTCCCGGCAGCGGGGGGAGGGTAGCTGGAGAAGGACCCTGCCCTCCACTAAGACAAACCTTCCACAAGGAGCCAGGGAGCTTTCACAGAGAAGAAAAAAAAAAAAAAAAAAAAAAAAAAAAAGCGGCCGAGGGTGTGGGAAGCAGGTGACTGTAGGAACGCGAGGGGTAGCTGGGAGCAGAAGGCCCTGGTTGGGGCCCAACGAGGGTGTCCTTGTGGCCCCGAGGCCCGAGCGTGATGGCCGCGGGGCGCAGAGTCTCCGGAGGCCCGGGCGGCGCCTCGCTGGGAGGACGGCCACAGGCAGAGCGAGCCCGGCCGCAGAGGCGGGCAGCCTGACGCTAGGCACGCTGTCGGGCCGAGAGGAGCAAGGAAGCACCGATCACCTGCGCCCCGCGCCCCACCCCGTGCCCGCACTCACCGCTTGCTGGCGCGACTGCCCCCGGGGCCGGGGCCGGGGCCGGGGCAGGGCGGGGGCGCGGACGGGCGCCGGCTGGGCCCGCGCATGAGCTCCGTCCGCGGCGGGTGCGGCTCGGGCTGCGGGCGCCGGGAGCGGACGGCGGGGACTTGGCCGAGCCCGCGCTCGCCCCGCCCCGCTCCGCCCCGCACCCGTCCGTCAACTCGAGGCGGTCGGTGATTGGTTAAACTTCTCTCCACCGCGACCTGTTGTGGTTGGCTGAGCAACCCATCCGTCAGAAGCCGCAGCTAGGCGGGGCTTCCTGGAGCAGAGGGGAGGGCAGTGTTGGAACTTGGGTGCTGCACTCAACAGTGATGTCTAGTTGCTAGGTGCAGAAGAGAGAGACGGAGACGGTGCTTACGAGCCTGGGATTCCTCCGGAGAGAAACTGGTGCACGCTCGGGTTGCGACGTGGGCCTGCCACAGAGCCTCCACCCTGCAGCCTCACCAAAAGCCCAAAGGCCCACGAGCGGAAAGGGCATTCCGACCCGGTCTTGGCGTCGGGGACAGACAGCATCACGGACGCGGAATACCAAAGGAAGACAGAGTTCGCCGGAACCCCTAGCTGCCTGTTGTCGTAGGCAGCGTCGGCCCATCACACCGCGCTCCTCGTGCTTTGGAGAAGACCCCCTACCTCTCTCAAACTCGAGGTCCAAATACTGCGTCCTCTTGAAGAACGACCCCGAAAGTCAGAAAAGTTGGTATTGGGGCGAAATGAAGTGTTCCACCCACTCAAGCAAGTAGGGTACATCTGTGTCAGACGCAAATGACATGTTTTCAACAGTTTTTGAAATTTCAAAGAAACGAGTAAGCACGTCCTCAGAAAACCGACAGGGCTTTACTCAGGTGGTGCAGGCCTGGGGTTGCACGCTCACCCCGGTCGCCGCCCGGGGTGCGAGTTTGGCTTGTTCTATTCATCTAGCAGGCAGATAACCGAGAGCTGGCCAGAAGCCTCTCAGGGGCGGCTCTCTGAACCACTGTGAGTGTCTTCACTGAGTTCAGCCGTCCGGCTTGTCTCTCTTACTCTAGGGAGCTACTCCACCGGATCTGCCGCGTGTCCCGGCAACCGTTGCTAGGGGGCGGGGCTCATCTTGCCACAGCCCCGGATGCCCGCGGCTCACGAATATTTGGGTATTCAAATTAGCCCCGCCCCCGTTGCCATGGCGCCGGGTCCGCAACCCCACCGCGGTGATAAAAATAATATATAGAAAAAAAAGCCCTCACTTGAGAGAGCGACCGCCGCGGTGGAGGGGCCTAGGGCTGCGCCCCAAGTCTTGGGCACCCTGGCCCACCCCTCAGGTGAGAGCCTGGCACCGCCTTTCCATGTCCTTTGCGCTAGGGGGAACCTGGGCCGAGGAGTGCGGCCCACATCTTGTGGGACAAGGCATACAGGACAAAGTAAACAATAAATCATGGAGTACAGTGGAAGGGGATCACTCTTACTAGAGAAATGTATCTGGGAAAGATAGGAAGTACAGGAGTTAGGGGTCGGCCAAACCTGGATGGAGGCCACGGAGGATGACCAAGAAGAAAGAATACTTAATGTTCTGAATAGAGTTCTCCTCACTCTAGCCATTGTCTCTTGAATATAAGATCTGGGGCCAAACACCTCTGTATCTTTAAGGAGAAACAGTTTATGGGTTTCCTACCAGAGGTGTAGAGACACCTGAAATAACTCTAAAAGTATGGGAAGGAGTACAGGAGAGGGGGGCCCACAGAAGATAATTGACAAGAGCATTCCCAGGTTCACCCTTTAGGAGTAGAAGTAGGATTTGGATCATGTCTTCATTTGCATTGAGTGACCTAGAGGGACCTTAGCTGGATCCTCACTGTATGAGCTTCATCCTCCATTAGAATGGGCACAGGGAGTTCAGGACCAGGCCTCCACCTAACTGCCCCCATTCTTGTACCTGCTTGCTTCTGCTGCTGTGACCTTGGCCAGCTCAGATGCCATGGAGCACAGTGACCTAACCAGGAAGCTAATCTAATTCTCTTTTACAGGTATTACATGTAGACATATGTGGCCCCCTTGCCCGGATGTTTGACCTACAGCAGGAGCCAGCTACCTTCAGGTACTTAGAGGAATGTGTGGTTGGAGGTAATGTCTGCTATCTTGATCCTAAACCTAGACTCAAGAGACCATTAATGAAGGAAGATCCACATGGGCTGGGGCAGTCCAGCCCAGGGAACTGTCAGTAACCACTTGCTGCTGGTCACTACAGGCATCTTGTTCGTATCCCTAGCCTGACAGCCAGTGTGTGTGTGTGTGTGTGTGTGTGTGTGTGTGTGTGTGTGTGTGTGACAGAGTACAAGTGCCTTCAGAGGCCAGAAAAGGGCATCTGAAGCCTTGGTTACAGGCATTTGTGAGCCACCTAACATGGATGCTAGGAATCATAGGTCCTCTGTAAAAGGAGCAAGTGCTCTTAACCACTGAGCTAGCTTTCCAGCCCCAACTCATAGCCTTTGTGAGGCCCCAGATAGCAAAGCTTGGAGCCACACTCATTGTGTGAACAATGTGGGAAACAAATATAGAACCAGGGGCCAAGGAGATGACTCAGACAACAAATTGATTGCTTTGTAATCAAGAAGACCTGAGCTTGATCCCCAAAATTATCATACAAAATGCCAGGCATAGTAGTGTGGGCTTATAATACCAGCACTGTGGAGACAAAGCTTAGCCTACTTGGTGAGTCCCAGGCTAGTGAGAAACCTTATCTCAAAAGTAGAAGATGGCACCCAAGGCATGGCACCCAAAGTTGTTCTCTAATCTCCACATACATGCACACACGCACACACAGACACACACTAATACATACACACACAAATTGTAAAATGGGTAAATACATCTTTTTTTAAAAATACAGAAGCAAAGGGACACTATCAGCCTAAGCAAAAAAAAAAAAAAAAAAAAAAAAAAAATTGAGCTGAAACTAGGGCCAGGGATCTGTGCCATCCAGTTATCTAGAACATTGACATTGCCCCCAGCCCCTCAGGCCAGGCCAAATCAGGCTGGGAAATGGAAAGCTGATGGAAGATCAGAGTTGATCTAGTGGCTTTGTGGGCCATTGCTGTGAACTAGAACCTTGTACAGGAGACGTGGCCCTCTGCTTCTCTTAACAGGTTGGACGTGGATGGACCCAGCCTGGGATGGATCCCAGGGGTCTCGACCAGGCACAGCTAGTATCCGGGTACGGGAGCTGAGCTGGCAGGGCCTAAACAATCCCCACCCACAAAACAAGAGACTGGGCAGCCATGGGGATATCCATAGGGAGCGGCGGGTGGAGGAGCACCTATCCCCTGCTCGACTGGTAAGTGATTAGGGCCTGAGGCTCCGCCATGGGTCTGCATGAAGTGACATCCTGGTACCCTTTCTGCTGATATCTAGCTTTCTCTCCACTAGGTACCCCTGCCTTTCTACCCTTAGGGTCCCTGCCAGCAACCCCAAGTGACAGCAGACACAAGCATCCCCAGACACTGAGATCACAGATGGCACTGTTGGGCCAGTATTCATAACTATTGGCTGAGGCTTGTGCTCAAGCCAACAAGAAGTCCTTTACTCAGGAGCTAATATTACAACAGGGAGGTCAAAGAGGTGACATAGTGGGATGTTGCAACGGCAGCTGGTGATGGTCCATGGCCCCCTATCAAGGCTAGAGTTTCTCTGTCTCCTCTGTCCCTGCCTCAGGCAGGGTCTGTCCTTGGTACACGGACTACATTGGCAGCAGGTAAAAGCTTTCCTCCAAATCTAGTGTGAGAGCCCATTGTTGTACCCCATCCCTGAGTCCTAAGGTTTTGTAGAGTCCACCTGGGTGACTCTGATGCTTCAGTACTTTGAGTTTGCAACTTACTCATGGTTGGCCACCATGAAGAAGAGAACCTTGATGGATGATATCACCCAGGATCTCCTCAGAGTAACTGGTTAGCCTGCTAGGCCAGAACCTGCAGGTGTTCCCCATGGTATCCACTGATGCCATAGCAGGTGCAGCCCAGGGTCCTAAGAGACCATGGCAGCATTTCACAAGAATGTCTTGTCTAGTCTATCTACAAGAACAGACAGACCAGTAGGACTCCCATGCCTTGACTTCCAGCATGAGTGTTTTTGTATGTCCTCTGGTCCAGGTATGCTGTGGCTGGATGCTACTTAGAAGGCTTCTGGGGTCCAACTGCATTGTTGGGTCTGTTCTGAAGGTCTCATCTGGAGACTGGCACCCCAAGTGCAGGCCCTTCCCTGGCAGCACTCCTTCCCTGATAGTCAAACAGTTACAGTCTCTGCTCATGTCATGCCCACCAGCCAAACTCTTATGGAAAGCCCAACCCGGATGAGTCAGGGGAGCACCTCCACCTGCTCCAGTAGGCACCTTTACAGAGTCCTCAGCCAAGAGCATGGAGAGAGCCTGGAGTGACACCTGATGATTTCTGCAGCAGGCCCTGGCCCAGGTAGATGACCTCCAACTGGTGAGGGTGCTGGAGATGTGTGTGGACACCCGTAAGAACAGCCTGGGGAACTTCGGTGAGAGCCGCTGGTCACACCCATGCCCCCGTGACTGTCACAGCTAGACCTTTCAATGAGCCAATTGTATTTCCTGGTTATAAATGAAAAGCTAGCAAACACCTTGGGCAGCATGTCTCTTTCCTTAAGATAGGACCTTAGAACTAAGATCCATCCATACTCAGCTTAGAAGTTTTAGCCCAGGGGTCTATATTCTTAAATGACTTTGTTTTTCACCAAACACCAGTACCAGTATGGCAAAATAGCAAAGGTACTATGCTCCCATGCAAAGTACTCCCAGAGCATATTTGGAAATGATCTGGAATTTATAGATACAGTGTACAAATGTTATATCGATCCCTCATGAACCCTTTCCCCAGAATCCCCTTCTACAATTACCACACACACACACACCTCTGAAAACCATGTTTTTTTAATCTGTTTGAGATACGGTTCCCCTTGTTCATTAATGCTTTAGTGCCCACTTCCTACAGAGAACATTATCTTAAGTACTCTCAGTATAAAGATCCAAGTCTGAAAAGAATACTGATAGCGTGCGCTTATCTATGCCACAGACCTTGTTCAAATCTCACCCAAACCATGCCAACAGGAAAGATTCTTGCTGCTCAGGATGCTTGTGCATTTTGCTTGCTCTTCTCTGATTACAAGTAAAGTTAAACACTCCCCACCCTGGTTAGCTTGGTTTTCAGTTTTGCATATAAATGTTTGACAGCTCCATGTAGGATCTCTGTGCACCTGTGAGATCAAGGAATGCCTGCTCTTCCTTGGGGCCTTATAGGCTACCCTACACCCCTCTTTTCATCTTTCGGAGATTCTGTCTCAGAGGGCCAGGGTCCCACCCTAAGAAGCTTTGAAAATGGGAGCCTTCTGGAGCATTAGGCTGTGCAGGACATTGGCAGGGCATTCCTGAGACTTGTTACCTAATTTGCTGCATACTGAAAGATCTCTCTCAGAGTGCGGGGGGTTGGGGGGGGATGCTTCAGGCCCTGGGAGTCAATGAGGGGAGATGCTCAGGGTTCACCTCACCCATGCCACCCTGGCTCCACTTCTAGCCAAGTCCTTGCCAGTGTGTGTACTTTCTGCACCATTTTACCTGTGTTAGCCTATACATGGGTGAAAGGGCATGCGGTCCTACATGGTGAGGGAGAGAAGGTTCAGAATACCCTCAGAGGACCCACAGAGTCAGTCCCACTATGAGCCAGAAGAGGCCATGGGCCTGAGAACAGCCCCTCAGATGTTGATGCCTCTTGGGAGCATGGGGAGCAGAAGACACTGCAAAGACATGGGCAGGATTGTTGGGGCCAAGCCAACCTCTTCTTCCTATGGTCCACAGGATTGCACCTCCCTAACCTGACCCAACTGAAGCTGAACCACAGCTGCCTGGGCTCCCTCAGGTGAGAGCCTGGTCTACGGTAAGCAAGGGCTGGGCCTGGAACTCAGCCATGGCAGGCTGCCCCTATTCTCAAGACTCTGTTCTACCCTGTTGACCCTTGGAGGGTGAAGGCTACTGTCAAATGGTTCTAGAGACATTACTCAGATGTGGGCTTTGTGGAAGAGGGAAGAGGAGAGACTCTGGGTTAAGACCCTTTATGGGTGGGTCCCAGGTTTCCTGCCTTCCAAGTATCTTGGTGTCCCTGGCTCCTATTTCTAGCACCCTACAGTGAGGCAAGTACCTCTTATCACCCTCCTATGGAAGCACCTGTCACTTGTGAGTGATAGGAAAGCCAAAGCTGGGGTCTTGTTCAAGGTGGTCATACTAGGTCCTGTAGCTGGTAGGCCAAGTGTGTTCCCTGACTTCCTGAAAAGTGAGGGGTTTCTGGCAGACAGTCTCAGTTCAGTCTAGACTTAGAAATTCCAGAGATCCCTTACCTCATTGCAACCCAGCCATTAACTATACCCTAATGGCCAGGAGATAGAGGGAAGTGGCTGACATTCCTAGGAAAAAGAGAAGGTAGGCGCTGCCTCCAAGCTGACTCTCTACTTTAAGCTAGACCCAACAGAACACATATCTCCTAAACAGGGACTGGATATTAAGAAAGTTTAGTGTTCTCAGAGTTCTCAAATAGCTTAAAATATTGCATTCAAAATGCTAGGCCACCTTGTGGTTCTGTCTCACTGGACTAGAAAGAACAAAGCCAAGAGAGTACAGCAGACTGGTAGTTTGAATAAAGGTGTTTGTGAAGATGGTGCTGACCCAAGCCTTGAAGTGTAAGGAGGAAAATTCCAGTCAAAATTCTAGAAAGAGGCTGGGATGTAGTTCAGTTGGTAGAGTGCTTGTCATTCATACTTGAGCTCCTGGATTCAATCCACAGCAACACACACACACACACACACACACACACACACACACACACACACTGCTCTGGCTCTCTCCTCTTGCTCTCATTTTCTCTCAAGTTTTTTTACTATCTGAACTAGACTCCAAGTGTAGCATCCACTGTTTCCAGTTGATCTCCTTACATTGCTGTTTAACAAATAAAGCATTAAGTAGAATTCAACAAAACAAAGAAGATGTATAACTGCAGGCAAAGACCTGAGAGCTGACGCCTCTGCACCATGGAGCCACATGGTGCTGGAGCCCAGCAGCCCTTTCTAGAGAAGACACAGGACTGGGGTCACACGGTATTCTAGCATGTGGCTCTTCCTTCAGATTAACAGAGAAGTTTTCTAGGTCTGGGTGGACAAATTATTTCAAAGAACAATAAAGGTCTATAAAAAGAAAGCACCTAAAATAAAATGAAGGATACCAGGTATGGTAACAAACACCTTTAATCCCAGTACTCAGAAAACTGAGGCAGTGTCATTTCTGTAAGCTCAAGGCCCACACATGTACAAAGTGAATTTCAGGCCACCCAGGGCTGCACAGTGAGACCCTGACTCTAAAAAACAAACGAACAATAGAAACCATGACACAGAAGTAAAGGTAGTGCACAATAAGAAATAATGAAGCTGGGCGTGGTGGCGCAGGCCTGTGATCTCACAGTAGGATTCAGAGTTGAAGGCTAGCTTCAGCTCCATAGATAGTGAGTTCAAGGCCAACCTGGAACACATGTGACTCTGTCTCAAAATGACAAAAAAGAAACATAACAAAATCATTCTAAAGGAAATATATTCAGATTGCAAATGTTCTGAAAATACTCTCAGCAATTTGATCACAGCAAAGAAAAGTGGAGTGTCATTTTGGTTTCTTTCAGTTATCCAATCCTGCATGTAATCTCATTGGTGTTTACCAACCTGGAATGACTGAAAATTAACAGATGTTTATAACAGGAAAGAGACTGAATAATAGCATCCCCTAAAGTGCTATTTTAACTTAGATGACTGCAAAGATGAGCATTAAATATTAAAATCTCAGGTAGTGTTATAAGGGCTAGGAAATAATTTTTTTTTTTGTTTTTTTTTGGTTTTTTTGAGACAGGGTTTCTCTGTATAGCCTTGGCTGTCCTGGAGCTCACTCTGTAGACCAGGCTGGCCTCAAACATCAGAAATCCACCTGCCTCTGCCTCCCAAGTGCTGGGGTTACAGGCGTGTGCCACCACCGCCCAGCGGAAATCATTTTAATATGGTGGCTGTCATCTCACCTGAAGCTGAGATAATTTAGCCCCTGAAAATAACTACCGACATACATACATGGGCTGGAACTGACACAGAAAGACTTCATGCTGTCAGAGCTTGGACGAGCATCTGTTGCTCGGTGCCACTGTGTGTGAAACCCCGCTTACACTCTGATGCTTCACAGATAATTTGTTAAAATAAATTTGGATGGTCAGGCAGTGGTGGTGCACGCCTTTAATCCCAGCACTTGGGAGGCAGAAACAGGCAGGTCGATGAGTTTGAGGTCAGCCTGGTCTACAGAGATAATTTTAGGATAGCCAAGACCACACAGAGAAAACTATTGTCTCAAAAAACCTACCAACCAAAACAAAACAAAATTGCACCCCTTTTACATGCCTTCAGTGCTTATCATTCTCTCCCTGCAAAGAGATGCTAGGGCTCAATTCCTATACCATGTGCTAATTTAGGGATGGATTATCTTTTCTTGTTAATTCCTAGGAATTATCTTTTATATTCTGGTGCAAAGTTGTCTGCAAAGCAATGTCATTCCCAATCCACTCCAGTCTGGTCTGTCATTTGTGAGGACCATGTGTATATGCAAAGAATTCTGGATCATTAGCTGGTCTCCTCTTACCTCAGTACTGGGTTATCCATGTAACTTCAGAGTCTATACTACAGTCTCCTCTACTGCCCTACTCCAGACTGACCTTGATAGTCCTGAGTCTTTGTGGCTCTAGTTAGTTGGGATGAGGTCATGTTGGAACAAGGTAGGCCCTATCAGTGAAATGAGAAAAAGTCAACACACATACTGAAACTATCAATGGGAGGATAAAGTTGAAGGTTGGCAGTCATGCTGTGAAACCAGGACTTCAAACATGACCTGGGAGGTGCCTTCATCTACAAAGGGGGCTATTTCCCCTGTGAAGTATAGGCAATATCCTCAGAACCCATTTCCACACCCCTGGTAGGACCTGGCACAGTTTCTTCCACCAACTATTATCTAAGAGATGGGAATTATAGTCCTAGTGGACCAACCAGCTCCACCACCAACCTCGTGCCCCTGGACCAGGTGATACTTAGAATCAGGTTCCTAAAACCAGAGCCACATGGGCCACATACACTGCAGTGGCTGTGCTTGTATATACTATCTTGTTTCTGTTTTCTTTTTTTTTTTTCTTTCTGGGCAATTATTACAAATGTGAGGAAATACTATATTTCCAGGTGTAGTGGTTCACAGCAGTAATCTCAATACTTAGGAGGCAGAGGAAGGGATGTTGTGACGTGTTTGTCCTCAGACTGGGCTACAAAGTGACTTCTGACCCAACTTGGCGACGAATGAGACGCTATTCCAAAAGTTGAAAGGAATGATAGAAGAGAGGAAGGAAGGGAACAAATAGCAAACAAAGAGGTTTTTGTTATTGTTTGTTTGTTTGTTTGTAGACATCATTTCTCTGTGTAGCTGCAGTTATCCTGAAAATTCCTCTATAGACCAGGCTGGTCTTGAACTCACAGAGATCTGGCTGCCTCCTCTGCCTTCCAAATGCTGGGATTAAAGGTGTGAGCTACCACATCCAACTAGCAAAGTTTTTAATAATTGGCAGAAACTGCTAGACAGTAGTGGCCCACGCCTTTAATCCCAGAATGTAAGAGGCAGAGTCAGCAAATCTCTGAGTTCTAGGATACCCTTGTCTATAGAATGGGTTCCAGGATAGCCAGGACTAAACAGAAAAACCCTGTCTTGGAAAAAAAAAAAAAACAAACAGCCTGGTCTACCAAGTGAGTTCCAGGACAGCCAGGGCTACACAGAGAAACCCTGTCTCAAAAAACCAAAAAAAACCAAAAAAAAAAAAAAAAAAAAAACCCACGACAACAACAAATGACAGAAACTGGGCTGAAGATATAATTGAGTCTCTGGTTATAGCCCCAGATATAATCAAGGATGATAGATAGCCCATGCCTGTAATACCAGAATGTAAAACTCATGTCGACTACATATGGAATTTGAGGCCAGCCTAGGATACATGAGACTCTTCTGCCTACTCTCTAGGGTTAAAAGAAAAAAAAAAAACCTGAGAAGAAACACTATTGGTTTCCTGAGTAGGTCATGTCTTTTTTGTGTATCTGAGCTCCCCAAAGTTCACACGTGGAGTTAGCTCAGCATTACACTATCAGTACATCATAGTCTTGCCTCCTGATTGCTAGCCCTTTTGCTATTGTTTTTCTTGCTTTATAGTACTTGTCAGGGCCTAGTAGCCAGAATCTCTTTAAACAGCAGCAATGATAGTAGCAGGCATCCTGAGCTTATTCCTGATTTTGACTGGCATGTGTCCATTGTTTCCATCAAGGATGATGTAACTGACATTTCTCCCTTAGTCTTATTATTCTTGTGTTCTCCCTAAATGAATTTTAATGGTGGTAAGTCACCCTTGCACCCCAATGTCAATACTACTGGATTATATTTTCATTTTTCATTATTTATATACTTATGGGTATTTCGCCTGTATGAATGTCTATATACCAAGTGTATGCCTAGGGCATGAGGAGAGCAAAAGAGGTCTTTGAGTTCTCTGACACTAGGGCTTCAGATAGGTGTGATCTGCCATGTGGGTATTGGCACCTCATGTCCTCTGGAAGAACAGCTAGTGCTCTTACCCTCTGAGCTCTCTCTCTCTCTCAAGCCCTGCCCTCCAACTTTGGTGGTACTGCACCTGCCTAAATAAACCTCCCAGATTTAGGCATGTGGTACCATAGGCTAGCCTTGAATTTTGCTTAACCTAGGCTATATTTAGACTCAATAGGTTCCTTTGCCTCAGCCTCTCAAGTACTGATACACGCCTCAATCCCTAGTTTGATAACATACTTTTAAACATAGCTCAACCAGAAGAGTACTACTATCAAATCAGGTTTTTGTTGCTCATGGTGGTGGTGGTAGTAGTGGTAGGGGCAGGGTATGTGTATGTGCACACACATGTATGCAGGTGTCACTGCCTATGCATATTCATGTGGAGGCCAGAGGTCAGCATTGTCTCCCACTATCATACATTATTTTTTAAGACAAGGTCTCTCATTAAACGCAGAGCTTGATGTTTCAGTGAGGTAAGCTGGCCAGTGAGCCCCTGGGATGAGCCTGCCTCCACCTCTTGCTTCCCAGTGCTTACACTGTGTGTGTGCGCCACTATACCTGGCTCAAGTGGGTGCAGCCCCTCATTCTTGCACATGAGGCCCTTTACCCACTTAGCCATCATCTGTTCTGTCAGTAACCACCTTGTCAAGGTTTAAAGCTGTTAGCGCATGCTTCATAATGGTCTTTTATCATCTTCCATCGCTGCCATGGCCACCTCGATTCTCTTTTCAAAGGTATTGTATGTGCATTGTCTCTCTTAACTTTAATCCTTCATTAGTCTTGCCAGTTAGAAAATCAAGTCTGGGCTGTTAACCTTTTCTGCTTGTTACAGCGCAGCCTTCTCCTGACCTCATCCTGCCCTCTTGGCTTTGTTATTGTTTCTTCTCCTTGAACTGAGGGCTTGCTGCAGTTCTAATCCTCCAGCTTTTTTCTTTTTTCAAACAGTCTCAAGTAACCCAGGCTGACCTAAAACTCACTATATAACTAAGACTGGCCTCAAATTATTTTTTGTTATTTTACTTATCATTTTTTTTTATGGTTATGGTATTTTACCTGCATGTATGTCAGTGTACCATATGCATGCCTGGTACTCTCAGAGGCCAGAAGAGGGTGTCAGATTCCCTAGAAATGGAGTTTTAGATAGTTGTGAACTGTCATGTTGATGCTGGGAATTGAACTCTGGTTCACTAGAGAAACAGCCAGCGCTCTTAAGCACCAATCCATCATCTATTTCTCCAGCACCTGGTCTTGGATTTGTCATCTTCCTGTCTCTGCTTCTAAATCCCAAGTACTGAGAATATGGGTGTGAGCCACAGTGCCTGGCTTGGTTTGTCTGGTTTTTGGCTTTTTGAAACAGGGTTTCTCTGGTTATCCTGACTGTCCTGGAATTCTTACTCTCTGTAGATTGGCTATCCTTGAGAGACCCACCTATATCTGCCTCCAGAGTGGTGGGATTAAAGGCATGAGCCACCACACTGAGCCACCACACTGAGCCACCACATCCAGCTTGTTTTATTTAAAATAATGGGTGGTTGGAGGGATCTCACTAGGTGGCCCAGGCTAGCCTTGAACTGAGGTCATGATGTTGTCCCCTTCAGCTTCCTGAACTGCATGCATTACAGGTATACCACCATACCAGGCTATTTTAACTTTTTAAAACCTAGACATTTTTTCGTATCTGTTACTACAAGACTCTACAAATGGTATAAGCTTTACTTTTTGCCATCAACTCTTAAAATTTTTAACTTTTCCTATTATTACAAGGTATGGCAAATCTAATTATTTCCTAATACTCCTCTACAACAATAAGAATCCATCTTTAGCTGGATATGTGGCCCACCCCAAAAAAAAAAAAAAAATGGAAGTTGCCTGACTCCTTGAAGCTCAGCAGTCATGTAACTCTTTTTCTGAGCTCCAGGTTGCAAGAAGTGGGTAAGCTCTGAAAAGGGACAGGTGAAAACAACTCAACTTCTCAGGTACAAGCAAACTGAAGGCCTTCCCTCAGGAAACCAATGTGAGCTAAGACTGGCATGATAAAACTAAAACTCCGTGACAGAGTTTAAAAGATAGACAATGCAGAAGTTAAGAACACTCGCTGCTCTCCCAAAGAACCTGGATTTGTAGAGTCATGTCAGCAGTCTTGTCAGGTAGCTAACAACCATCTTTAACTTCAACTCCAGGTAATGGTCTAACCTTCTTCTGGCCTGCCAGGATAGCCTCACACACAAGGCACATAAGTCAAAATCAACCTTGTTTTTAAAGGATCACAAAGGAAGGACAGAACCGGTTCCAACAAGTTGTCTTCTAATCTCCACACAAATGCTATGGTGTCATAAATACATGAGTAGATACACACACAGAGGAGAGAGAGATGGGCGGGGAGGGAGGGAGGGAGGGAGACAGATAGCTGGTGTGGTATACCACTGTATTAAGAGAGAGACACAGAGAGAAAAGAGACAGAAACAAAGAAAGGAAGAAAGAAAGAATAAACTACTATGAAAAATAAGAGTCACAGAGATGGTGCAGAGAGGAGGCCTAACTCATAGAATATGGGATCTTGACAGAAGTAAACTGTGATGATAGAACACAGAAAATGCAAAGACTACAGGAAACATGTCATAAAGTAAAGAGGCTTTGGATAGAAAAAATCAAAACATAACTGACTCCAGGATAATCAAGAAAAAAATCAAATTGCTTTTTTTTCTGAGACAGGGATTCTTTGTAGAGCCCTGGCTGTCCTGGAACTCACTCTGTAGACCAGGGTGGCTTTGAACTCACAGAGATCTGCTTGCCTGTGCCTCCTGAGTATTGGGACTAAAGGTATGCACCACCACCCCCAGCTTTAAATTGCTTTTAAGAAGGGGAAATGGGGCTTTCCTCAAACTCCCATGAAACATTCAAAGGCAGAAGAAGGTGGAGCATTGCCCTCAGCAGCAGGTGGACAACATTGCCGAGACATGCTCACCCAAGTAGCCATACCAGCCGAAGCAGCAGGGGGCTGTGAAAACCAAGAAATGAAGATTATCTGGATAAGACTATCTGCACAGGGTCACTAGAAACAAATTCTATCCAAGGGATAATTAAATAGTCATTTGATTGCTGGTATGGTGGTCCACACCTGTGCTAATAAGCTGAAACATGAAAACTGCCTCAAGTTCCTGGCCAGCCTGAGCTACAGACAGAACATTTTGAAAGGGGGGCTGGAAAGATGACCTAGCAGTTAAAAGCACACACCGCTCTTCAGAGGACCTAGATTCAGTTCCAGTGCCCACATCGAGTGGCTTGGCACCACCTACTACTCTAACCTCAAGGGATCTGATATCTTCTTTTGCCCTCCATGAGCACCCACACAAATGTGTGTATACACACACACACACACACACACACACACACACACACATTTTAAAAAGAAAAGAATGGTGATTTAAGGCAACTGACTGAGTAAATGATAAATCTTTACAATTGAAGGACAAAGACTAAGAATAAATGTACAGAAACAGCGGAAAGCGGGCTCTAGGCGGGCTCCATGGTAGATGAGTCATTACCAAAAGGACTTAGGGCCATGAGAATCAGAGGTAGTTCATGAAGCCTGAGGTCAGGAGGCAATTTAGTACCAGGCAAAGAGCAGTTCAGTGTTACAGGAAGAGCATCACAGCAAGAGAGAGCAGGGACAGATCCTTAGACACAGAATCTGTATACATTACAGGGAAAAGAGGCTCCATGGGTATAGTAGGCCAGCATGGGAGAGAGAGCCACAGGTAGCAGGTAGAGCTGGGCCAAGGCAGCAGCTTGAAGGCAGTTCCTCAGGGCCAATCTGGTATGTCTCAGGCTGGCGCCTGGCCCTTCTAAAAAAGTTGTGGGTGCTGAGCACCCACCATGTTTAGGAAGTGCTGGCTCCAAGGACCTCTGTGCCCACAGACATAAGCTCTCCAGGACATATTTTAACTATGCCCAGGATGCTACAGCAGGGAAAGGTGGGGAGTAGAGATCTCTAGAGCCTATCAGCTGGACGCTACCACAAGCAAGTCACAGCTATCCCTGCACCTGCGTGCAGCCAGAGTGGGTGGTAGCATGGCATTGGCTTCTGTTAGCCAAAGACAACCCCAAAGACAACCCCATGGCAACACCGATCACTTACAGTAGTTACTTGTTATTGTTGCTGCTGTGGCTAAATACCTGGCGAGAAGAAGCAACTTAAAGCAGAGGTTTATTTGGTTCATGATTTAGGGGCTAAACCATCAAGGCAAGGGAGGCATGGCAGCAGGAGCAGCACATATCTGTGGAGGTGGAAGCTTGCTCACATCTGAGCAGATTAAAAAGCAGAAAATGGAGTGCCAGCAATCAGCTAGTGTTTTCCCTTCCCTCGTTTTATTTTCTTCAGGACCCCTGCCCACCCATGAGGAGATGCCACCCACATTCAGGGTGGATCTTCCCTCCTCAGTTAAATCTTTCTGGAAATGCCTTCACAGACACATGCTCCCAATGTGTCTCCTAAGTGATTCTAATTCCAGTCAGGTTGACATTGAAGATTAACCATCACACCACTCTGCCTGCCTTCTGCAGAGACCTGGGCACTTCTCTGGGCCACCTGCAGGTGCTGTGGCTGGCTCGCTGTGGCCTGACTGACTTGGATGGCATTGGCTCCTTCTTGGCACTGAAGGTAAGTCTGTAGCACTTGGGGGCAAGGAATGGAGATTAGGTCAGACCCAGCTGAGATCCCCCATGTGGTCCTTAGGAACTGTATGTCTCCTACAACAACATCTCGGACTTGAGCCCACTGTGCCTGCTCGAGCAACTGGAGGTGCTGGACCTTGAGGGCAACAATGTGGAGGACCTGGGGCAGATGCGGTACCTGCAGCTGTGCCCACGCTTGGCCACGCTCACACTGGAGGGGAATCTGGTGTGCTTGAAGCCAGACCCTGGCCCTTCCAACAAGGTGTGTTTGCGGCACACCCAGTCAGCATGTATTTGGGAGGGGCCCCCACAGAATGGGAACCTGTAGGGCCACATATACCTTCTGGCTTGTTCTCTGTGAGCTCCATCCCTTCTGTTGCTGGAGGCCTAAACAGCCTAATTCTGTTTTGAAATATCAGGTATATGCAAGCTCCTTTACAGCAGGTGAATCCACACGCACCCCACGTATGCCACACATGCTCCAAGTTCACTGTCCACCTCAACAACTGCTGCTTGTTGACCCATGATCAGCTCCACATGCTAGAGGGCTTCTTTGAACCTTGGCTGTGGGCTTCAGGGGTGAGGGTACACATTCTGAGAGGATGAAAGTCCAGGCCCAGCAGGCCTTAGGCTCTAGTAGATAAGGCAGTATCACTACCCTATCTCCTTTGTCCTGCACCATAGCAGTCTGGAAGAGGGAGTCCCAGGAAACAGTTGATCTACGGGGCCCACTAGACTCAAGTCTATTGCCCCCCCACTCTCTCCTTATAGGCGCCCCAGGACTACAACTACAGAGCAGAGGTAAAGAGGCTCATCCCTCAGCTCCATATCCTAGATGAGATACCCACCACATGTACCAACTTGCCTGCTCCCCAGAAGCTGAGCCAGGACTGGCTGATGGTGAAGGAAGCCATCAAGGAAGGCAGCGTGCTTGACATTCTCCTCCCTCGGCTGGGTAGGCCAGACACTTACTACAGATGTCAATACTATGCCCCAACCCCTGACTCCAGAAGAGACTTCTACCAGCCCTCCTGGAAGACAGGCCTCCACCAGTTCCCCAAGAGGACAGGATTCCTTGAACCCCAAGAAAAAAGACCTCCACTAGTTCCCTAGGCCTTTCAGAGATGGGTGACTGCACTTTATTCCCTCTCCCAGCCTTATCTCCCCAGATCCACGCACATTGGCCCCAGGTCAAGAGATTCCCATGAGCAGCAACAGTTGGCTTTCCCTGTCCTATGTTGAGGGAGAGGAGGGCCTGAGGCTGTGGATCTTTCTGGAAGGAAAAGGAACTATCAAAGGCCAGTCCTGGGTCACACAGCTTCTTGAATGACAGGGATGTGCTCTGTGGTCTGAGTTTGAAGCATGCTGGCTAGCATGAGCCCAGTCATCTTTGGTTCTAACCCTGGACAGATTGCCCCCATGGAGCCACCATTCGGAAACTTGACCCAACCTTGCCTGTGCCTGAAACTCAGCCATGGGCCTTGTCCCTGCTGGTCCCTGGGGGCCCCTTGCCTGAACGTTTGCTTTCTGAGAACCCAGCCACAGAAGACCATGCCAGCAACCTCACCCATGGTAACTGAACCTGTATGTCCCAGTGCTGACCCTGCAGCACCTTGACCCCAAACCATAGCCAAACCCTCTTCTTCAGGTCCCGGTCAAGTTCTCTGTGGGAACCCCACCAAAGGCCTTCGGGAACGAAGAAACCAGTATCAGGTATGCCTTTCCCACACTCCAAAGTAGGCGAGGACTATAGCCCTCCTTCCCAAAGTAGACCATCACCTATTGCCCTCACCCCACAATATACCATCACCCAGAGACCTTCTCCTGAATTAGACCACCACCCAGAGCTTCCCCCACCATATATCAGTGTCCAGGACAACTGGCATGCCCATGCTCTGGCCCTCCCATTCCAGGGTCAGGGTCCCCATACCAGCCCTTTCCCTCTCTAGGAATGGGCACCCCTGGAACAGCTGCCCCCACATAGGCCAGATCTGGCCATCAGACCCTCCACCCCAAGGCCTGACCCTGCAGAAAGCTGTGACCTGTCCATGACTGGGCTTCGGGCCTGGAGGGAGCCTAGCCTGCGGTTGGTGCCCCTCTCCCTGTCAGCCCTATCACCTTTTATCCTGTCTGGTGTGGGGGGGCATCTGGGATGGAAGCTTCCATGGCTGAGCAGCCACTGGTCCACCAAGATAGCCACAGGAGCCACAGGCCAATGATCCATCCCAGTGTGATGGTCATTTGGGTCTGGGTCTGAGACAGACATGGTTGCAGCTCTCCCTTTTCCCCACCTCAGTCCTCTTCTCCAAAGACAGCTGGAGTTCCAGCAGGAAAGACCTGCTCAGGTCCAAGCCCAGGACTCACAGAAGGCTTCTGTAGAACAGGAAGACCAGACTGGACCCAAAACTTCCCTAACCCCACCACGCCTGGCCTCAGGTACTACCCCGATGCCTAAGAGTAGCCTAATCCCTCACCTGGGTATGGTTTTCCCCACCCAGAGCAGCCTAATGTAGTCCAGCCCCTTCCTCTGCCAGGCTCTCAGGAGAGCTGCATAAGACAATCCTTTTCTTAGCAAAGCAGGGAGGAGTGGGTTTCAAAACCTAGAAGGTTTCAGCCCAAGTCTTCCTCCACACCATGACCCTTCAAGGGCACCTGGGCTAATAATAAACAAGAGAGGGAGGCATTCCACAAAGGAGGATACAGGGCAAGTCCAGAGGCAAGCATCTGTTGAGAGCCTCATGGTAGCCAAGGGTATCCAGAAACAGACAATTCTCAGGAGAAACTGGTAGGAATCCAGGGGTAGGAAAGTGCCTAACAGAACCATCAGGAGACCAAGGCAGAGTTGGCATAGAGATACAGAATTAAGCCAGGCAGAACCCCTTCCAAGAGAACCAGAGTGACTGCAGATGAGGAGACCCCTACCTAGCAAGCCTTAAAGGTACATTGTAGACACGGACAAAAAGAAGTACAAAGGTTGTCAGTGACCATCTCTGAAGGACCAACCAACCACACTTTTGCCCCTCTGTAGACTGCCTGGTGCTTGGGGCAGTGGGCGGGAAGAGGGCCTTGAGAGGATCAACAACTGGCCACCCCATGGACAAGAGCTGCACAGGTTAAAGGACTGTAGGAGAGTGACGAGCAGAAGGGTTGACTGGAACAGTGCCTGGATCTCCTGCTACAGATGTTAGACCTAAAAGGCACTGGGTGACCCTAGCCACCTACCTCACACTGTTACAGAAGCTTAAGAACTAGGCCTTCAGGGATGAACCATACTAGAGGAGGATGAAGTTTAGACGACCCTGAGCCAGAGCCCAGGCCTCTGTTGGCACTTTGTTGGCCTTAGAACAGTGGTTTTCTACCTCCCTAATACTGCAACATAGTTCCTCATGTTTGGTGACCCCCCCAACCATAACATTACTTTCATTACAACTCCATCCATAGTGGTAATTAGCTACTGTTATGAATCATAATATAAATATCTGATATGTAGGATATCTGGTATGCAACCCCTGTGGAGGTCAAAGCCATAGGTGAGAATCATTGCCCTAGAACTAGCCACTGGACTGAAGCCATATTTTCTCTGGGAAGCAGATGAAGCAGGGTAAAGGGAGGTAGCCTAGTGGGAAAGGGATGCTGCCCACCTGTAGGTACCACAAAGGACTTGAAACCCTCTCTACCTGTGGTTGCACTGCCCCTAGCCTGCCACCGTCTCCAGGCTGCAAGGTTATGGATGGGCACCAACTAACCATCTTGTCTGACAGGTCCTCTCTGACATGCTGTTTTCTTCCTTGCTTTCTAGAACTTTCCAGGACATCAGGCTTTCACTTGATCCCTTCTCCCCCAAAGTACCCAATGCCACCTGAATCAGGCATCAGCTCCTTGGGGAGATCCGCAGACTTGCCCTTCAGAGGACGTAGGCTTAGAGTCCTGGGCAGCTTGGGGCCTAGCCTGGGTGAGGGGTCTGTCCTGGGTGAGAGATTGGCTGCAGTGACTGCCTTGAGAGCCCTGGAGGTATCCTCAGGCCCCAGCCATCGAGCCCAGGGATGTTCAGACCCAAAGCCAACACTAGGTCCAGCAACTTGCCCTTCAGGGCTCCACTGCCTTCATCACCTGAACCCTATCCCTCCAGCCCATTCTCTCCCTTAGTGTAACCCTCCCTGGCTGACATCTCTTGGCCTAGGTGGGGCCACAGTGAAGTGGGTAGAGCTGAGGCTGGACTCTTCGAATATCCCAGGACTCTGGGTCATCTATACGGCCCAAATTCTGAGCCTGCTTATCCTAGGGTTCAAAATGGCACAACCATCCTGGGAAGATTTGCAGGTTTCCTTATGTGGGGCAGTTCCTTTCTCTTGGGACACCATATACCCTCTGTAAAAGCCAAGCGAATAATTTTCAACTCTCAGGTATGCAGAAATGTGCTTTACTTTGTAAGCAATGGTTGGTTCAATAAATTATGAAGCTGGCACTGCCTGCCTGGCCTGGCTGACCTACAACCGCCGACACAATTCCTCAGTGATGGGAGGGTAGCAGAGGAAGCGGAAGCCATATCTGCTTTCAGCTGTGTTCTGTACTGACAGGGCTACCATGGGGCAACTCAGGTCCACGCTTTTCCGGCATACCTGCAGAAAACACTGGGGCCTAAGAGCTATGTGGATTAGCAGATCAAAGAGTCTTGGGCCAGAGCATCACACTCACCTGGACCTTGCGCTCCTGCCTACCCAGTGAGTCCTCAACAAGACATATTCTTGAGGGACACTCTGGGATCACCGGCAGGAGCTCTGATGTCTCAGTCTTCACACCTTCCTGCTGTGCAAGAACTTCCCCAGGGGGAAGAAGCTTTCGGGTACTTAAGAGTGGCAAGATATCCCGGGTCTCTGTGGGGCGAAGAGGTCGTAGGGCCTTTAGTCCACTAGTGTTGGAGAGCCTTTGCTGACGAACACCTGGCCTGGAGATATAGGAAAGACCTGAGGAGCCGGGCAGTGGTGGTGCAGGCCTTTAATCCTACCACTTGGGAGGCAGAGGCAGGCAGATTTCTGAGTTCGAGGCTAGCCTGGTCTACAGAGTAAGTTCCAGGACAGCCAAGGCTACACAGAGAAACCCTGTCTCAAAAAACCAAAAAAAAAAAAAAGAACCTGAGGAGTATCCTAGTCAATTCCAGGCAAAGGTTTTGGAAAGCAGAATCAGGTACTTCCGCCTACCCTGGCTTCTTGCGCCTGGCCCCATTATCCTTTTTCCGACCCTTCTGTGGTGATGAAGGTCGACACTGCTGTTCACCAGGGTCAACATTGGGCTCAGACTCTGAGAGCGGGAAGCGGTCAATGGACCAGTCAGTGTTGTCGGTGAAGATCTTTGAGCCCAGAGTCACGCAGGGTGCAGTTTGATGTTCACTGAGGACCTACAAGGCCATCAGGCCATGTCGTTAACTTTAACCAGGTGAGGCCGACCAGCTCCTCAACTCCTTGGCTGGGCTCAGCACTGACCTGGCCCTGGGGGTTGACTAACACCGTCACACAGCCTCGGCTAGATTGGAATTGGAAAGGGTCCTGGCCTGAGGACACTGGCAGCTGCTTCTTGGTCCGGCTGGTTCCTTCGCCCCATACCTAGGGAAAGGCCAGGTACTAAGTGAGGAACAGTGTGGACTGGGACAAGGCATTGTGGGCTAGCAGGCGGCAGGGCTCACCGTGATGTGGTGCTGCGGGGCTAGCAGAGTACCAGGTGGGAAGCGGTACATACACACAGGGAAGTCCCTCACAAGCTGCTGCAGAACAAAGCCACCCAGGTCAATTGTCTCTGCCTGTGACTGGTTGATGATGCGGATGAACTTCTCTCGGTGGCTGACGGCAGCAATCTTCAAGCAGCAGCCAAATGGGCTGGAGCCAGAAAGGGATGCTGAGTAGGGAAGAGGGGATCTATCCACCCAGTAAGCCACCCCTCATACAGTCCTTCCCACAGTTCCTGGTGTACTCATGGCTGGGCAGCCCTCACTTCAACTGTGGTCTTGTATATGGGTGGTGAAGGTCTGTATAGGATTCCAAAACAGTCTTGCTACAGGAGGGTGAGCGGCTTTTATGGAGATCTAGAAAAAGAAGTCCTTTATGGGGGTGAAGAACATGAGAGTCCAGTGGGATGTTCCCTAAGAGGCCAGACCAGGGGTCAGCATAATAGGAAAACAGCCACTGGGTTCAGATCCTGGGCAGAAGACATGCCTAGAACTCTGGACAGAGTTGAGAGGTTGCTAAGGAGTGAAAAGAAGATGCACCCAACTCCACCTTCTGTGTATCCGTTGGAGCTCCTAGTGCATTCCTGCGTCTGCTCAGAAGAAGCTAAATTTGTTCCCTGGGGTGGGTGGCCAGTCATCTTCTTTGCCCCAGAATGCAGAGCCATCTGGCAGCTGCTGGTGTCAGACTCGGTACTTTCCAAGCTACTGGTGTCTACCAAAGGCAAGGCGCTCCACTCCAGGATCTTGGCAGGCTTCTCTGTGTGCTTGATGGTGCCTTCCGAGTCCCAGGCATCCGCTTCGGAGGGCGGGGGCTGGGGCAGCCTGGGACCATGATGTGTTCAGAGGCTGCTTTGGCTCCTAGAACCAAGGCCCATACCCCCACCCCAGCCAGCCTCCCCAGGGCAATGGGAACCCTGGTTTGTGTTCTAGAAACTCAGGAGTCAGACTCAGCAATGGTAAATTAATAAAGCTGATGATAACCTTGGAGCTCCTCCCCTTGTTCTGAACCTATTCAACATACTACACATCACAGCTGAGGCTTAGGAGTTCCAGGACTTAGCTGGGGGCACTTAAGGATACAATGAGAACTAGTCCATTTCCGTCAAGCCAAGTCCTCCCTTCCCCTGACCCCTGGGGACTCCCTGACCAATACAGTTACTTTTGATCCGAATAGAAACTCATGTTGGAGAAGAGGTTGGGATATCGGTGTGCAATGCTGTTCCAATCTACATCCTCCAACCGGAAACCCTGGCAGGAAATAAGAGGTTTGTGGCTCCCCCATCTTGTAGGGCTTCAGAGGCCTTATCATACATACATACATGTGGAATGCCTCCTGTGGCAAGCCTTGCTCACCTCCCCAGCCGTGGGAACTTCAGCATACTCAATGGAGTCACTGGGCTCTCTTAGAACCTCTGCAGTGACCACCTGCAAGAAGGAACCCCAGACTAGCTGGCAGGGAGCTTGAGAGAGGTTACCCTTCCCCCACAGGGCCTCTCCTTTTGACCTTAACAGCACTGTGTGTGTGTGTGTGTACTAAATGAGGAGTGCTCCTTGTGGAGGCATCTCAAGGGAGACAGGTTTCTCAGGCAGGCCAGGAGGGAGCCCCAACAAAGACACCTGCCTACAGAAGCATGCTGACTGCTCAAGGGGAGGCGTGCCTGAGAGGTATCATTAGGTCAGGAGCACAAACTCACCTCCACACTGCCAGTCTGAGACCTCAGCATACGCCCCACCCAAGAGGAACGGGCTAGCTGTAGAAGGCATGATTTTTGAAAGATCTGAAGCTCAGCCTCCAGCTGCTGCATTGCACAGAGGTTCTGCTGCAGTTTCTCCTCTAACTGCTGTTTCTCCTGATGAAGAGTTCCTGCCAGTGAGAGGCCTCCAGCAGCCCCACCTTTCAGACCAACCCTAGGTGGGTAGCTACACAGCCTGCCAAGTCATTGCCCAGTTCCCAGATCCCACCCCCTCACCTGCTGAGCTTGTTCCTTCTGTGTTTTCAGCTCCTGGGTAAGCTTCTGGACCTGGTTCTGTAGGAATTTGTCTTGTCTTTTGGAGTTCCTGGTAGGAGGGGCAACCTGAGCAGTCTGTGTCAAGCAAGGGTTCCCAAGAGCAGCTTAGTAGTGAAGGAGGTCCACAGCCACCAAACCCTGAAGGCACATACTATAACAGGCCAGCAGATTAAACCCTAACAGGTCTGGGCAGGGGTCTACCTGCTAGGGAGCAGGTCTACATTTCCAGCACACTTATTCAAGGGTATGGCGGGTGTCAAGTCATACAAGGAGTAAAGTTAGAAGCACTCAGGTAGAGGAGGGCTTAGTGGTTGAGGTTGGGGTCAGACAGAAACTAGGAGCTACAACAGGGTAGGACCTGGGTTGGGCTGAGGGTTTCATCACTGACCGCTCAGAGGGAATCCCTGCCACCTCCTGCAAGATGTAGCAGTAGCGGGCATTCTGGCCATTCTGAACAGCCCACCGAAGTGCCTGGATCTCTAGTTCTCTCTGTTCCCATAACAGCCTCAGGGTACGTGGGTCCAGGGTTTCAGGGGCTAACCTGCAATTCCAGTCCCCTGTGGTTTGATCAGGCTGGCCCGTTGGCTGGCCCAACCCAGAAGGCTGCCCCACCCACTGCCTCCTTACTGCTGCTTGACGCAGCCCGTTGGTGTGCATGTGTAGAGCTTAGTGCTCTGACAACAGGAAGAAGCCACTCTGTCCACAGGTGTGCCAACTGGAGATCCTACGTCACTGCTGTCTGGCTGTACACCTTCTGGAGCTGGGGATACCTGCTTATCTTCAGACTCCTGGGAAGACTTAGGGGCCATGCTCGATGTTGGTCAGGAGCTGGGAAGGAAAGAAGGAAGCAGAATAGAGTCTGCCCTGTGTCCCAGGTGTGGGAACCTCATGGGACTCTTGTGTGCCAGAGAGGTCCAGTTAGCACTTGGCAGTTCTTTCTGAGAAGGCCTACAGGTAACTACTCAATAGGACATAGGACTGCTGCTCCTATGAGTGTCCTCATCTCTGTTTCGGACTAAGACAGCAAGTCACTTCCTGGGTAGCACATCCCCAGTATATACATATATTCCTTACGGTCCCTTCTTTTCCCCCTTAACCTCAGCCTAGAGCTAAGATCAGAGGTGCTAACCTTCTGCCTGAAACTCTTATTCATGTTCCTCCCAGCCCAGGAACTCACCACCACACTCACCTGAAGCCTAAACCCACAGAAGGCCTAGGGAAGGAAGCATTCTATACTGTTGCCATGGATTTCTGTACCTGGGGGAGGGGGAGGGTATCTGTTACCAGAAGCCTCCAGGGAGTCACAGGAGGTCAGGGCCATGAGTGTACTCTGTGCCAATATGGTTTGGATCTGTAAAGTAGATTACTACCCACCCAGCTAAGGAGGCCCAGGGAACTATACAGATCCCTGGAACCTGTCCCTAGCCAGAGGTGATAGGCTGGTACTGGCAAACAATGGCGTCCTATGAGTAAATTCAGTGTGTATGTGTGTGAGAGAGGAGGGAAGAAGGGAGGGAGGGAGGAAGGGAGGGAGGGAGGGAAGAAGAGAGACACAGAGAGAGACACACAGAGAGAGACAGAGAGAGAGAGGGGTATGTAGGTGTACATAAATGGTCCTAGGGAGGTGAGCTGATTAGGGGGTAATCAAGGATGGTGATAAGAGACTTAAAGTGGCTGTGCTAACTGTAGCCAACAAGTGAAGCTGTGATAGCCATCTACCTAACCCTTGAAAGCCTTATCTTCCTGTGTCTATCTCCACACCTCTGGGCTCTCCCCAAGGGTGGTTCCACCAGTGAACCCTGAAGGACATTGCTTCTGCCTCAGAACGGAAGTGAGGCCCAGAAGGTTCCTTCTACCTTGTCTCTTCCACAGCCTCATACTTTCATCTGCTTTCTTATGGCCACAAGGGCTTGGGAACCCCCTCCCACAGCTCTGTGATTGGGACAGAGCACATAGAGCTGGTCTGCCATGATTTAGCCCACACAGGACAGCAGCAGGGAAGATGCAGAAGCAGGGGCCCTCTTCAGGGAGAGGACTTCTGTGGAGGACACTGGGTCCATTGGGGGAGGGGAGAGGCTGGAGCTTTAAACAAAGACCCCAGGGTCTTTGTCCCAGTCAGGCTCGGGACGATCCCTTCCCACACCAGGGTGCAGGGCCCACTAGACTAGTTGGTCCCTAAACTCCACATCCCTCCGGGAGCAGCCGGAGATGGGACGAGTGGGGCAGGGGGCGTTCATGGCCTTTCTTCCCGGTGTCCTCAGCCACAGATCCTAAGGGAGCAGGGCTGAAGAGGCCGAGCCTACGGGGCTAGTCAAGGGAGGGCGACTGTTGAGCTCGGGTGCACGTCAGGGTTGCAGGATTCCAGTCAGGAGCCCTCTCTGAAGTCTGCTGAGGAAGTCAGCTCAGGAGCTGGGAACACACCTCACCCGGACCAATCAGCCCAGAGCGAACGCAGCAACAGACGCGCTTCCGCGTTGATCAACAGAGGTGAGTATCTCGGGCGACTCTGTCCTGCCACCTACTCAGGGCCCCGCCCACACCTGGTTGCCTCCGGGGCGGGACCGAATAACGAGCCAATGGGGCGTGGTGGGAGAAAGGCTGCCAATGGGAGTGGGTATGGGGCGGGAGACACACGCCTCCGAGCTAATGGGGTGCTGTGGGGCGGGGCTTGGAGGCCGGGAGCCAATGAGGCCGTGAGGTTGGGCGCGCCGCGGCGCTGGGACAGCAGGTTGAGGCGGTACCGAAGCGCCTAAGTCCCGGAGGCCGGCAAGTACCCAGGTGAGCTCTGCCGGGTTCTGGAGACTCCTGAGCACTGGGCGCGGCATCAGGGAGCCGTCTTCGACCGAGGAGAAGCGGATCTGGGTGAAGGGACGCGTGGTGGCTGTGCTGCACCTGCGTCTCTCCGCTGCGGACTGGGACGTCTGGATCCCGCGCTGCCGGGGATCAGTCGTGAGGCGGGCTGTGCCCCCCCTCCAGTGGGGCGGGACCACCAGAACCCAGAGCACTGGCTGGACGGGAGGGACTGCGGAGGCGGACTGGGGACTGGCGTGGGCCAGAGGGAGCTCCTTAGGTCTTAGGTCGGTTCGGAGATGGAGGTCTGTCTGAGTTGACTCTCAGCTTCTCCCGGGCCCAAGACTGTTCCCTCCCTGGGGGGCGTTTCCATGACTGTGGACGGCGTTGTATTTGCATATAGTCGCTACTAGGTGCCTGGGGACGGCCGCCCGCGTGAAAAGGGTCGTGGCCTTTGAGCCAGGTGACCGGGGGACAGGAAAACCTGGACCTGGTTAATGATTCGCCCCGTTCCTGGAGTGGGGTGGGTGGGGCAAGAGGAGACTGGTGAAGGAGGGGACGCCTCAAAATGCTCTTGAGGGCCAAACTAGTTCCCCAGCCACTCCAGGAATGTGTGGCCTGCGGGTGGGGCTGGGCCCAGGAGGGAAGGGCTGAAGGGCCACAGTCCTGAGCCAGTTGTTGTGGCAAGCCAAGAGAAGAGGAAGGCCAGGCTATGGTGGAGGTAGACCTGGCCTGATCTTACAGCCTGTGCCCTCCCCACAGGACAGGGATGGTCTTGGAGCTTGTGGCCATGGAGCTGAAGGTATGGGTGGATGGCATCCAGCGGGTGGTCTGTGGGGTCTCAGAACAGACCACCTGCCAAGAAGTTGTCATTGCGCTAGCTCAAGCTATAGGTGAGTTCCCTGGGAACAAAGAAACAAAACTGGTGGGGCTGTGGGCCAGCAGCATCTTCCCTTCCATGGAGGGTGGGGTAACTCCCCTTCGATTGTTCTGTTCTTCAAGCTGGTAGATAGAGAGGGGACATAGGCTGAACCTGTCTCTCCTCCACAGGCCAGACAGGTCGATTTGTCCTTGTGCAGCGTCTTAGGGAGAAGGAACGACAGCTGCTGCCACAGGAGTGTCCAGTGGGAGCCCAGGCCACCTGTGGACAGTTTGCCAATGATGTCCAGTTTGTCCTGAGGCGGACAGGGCCCAGCTTATCTGGGAGGCCCTCCTCAGACAACTGTCCGCCCCCAGAACGATGCCCAGTTCGTGCCAGCCTTCCCCCAAAGCCAGGGGCAGTACCGGGTCGTGAGCCACGCAAAGCACTGACCTTCAACCTTGGATGTCCCAAGCTGGTCCCCAGCCCATCTATCCCTGAGCCTACAGCCCTGGTAGAACCCATACCAGACTGCTTTGCAGATCTGCAAGGCCTAGAACTCAGGATACAGAGGAATACTGAGGAGTTGGGCCATGAGGCCTTCTGGGAGCAAGAACTACAAAGAGAACAAGCCAGGGAGCGTGAGGGACAGGCACGCCTGCAAGCACTGAGTGCAGCTACTGCTGAACATGCTGCCCGGCTGGAGGCCCTAGATGCCCAAGCCTGTGCCCTGGAGGCAGAGCTTCGACTGGCTGCTGAGGCCCCTGGTCCTCCTTCAGCTACAGCATCTGCTGCTGAGCGCCTACGCCAGGACCTAGCCATCCAGGAGCGGCATAGTCTGGAGATGCAGGGTACCTTGGCCTTGGTGAGCCAGGCTCTGGAGGCTGCTGAACACGCTCTTCAGGTGAGTCCAGATCTAGACCCCTGTCAACTCTACCTACTACACAGTCAGTCTCAACTCTCCACCTGCTGCACAGGCAGTTTGGGGAGCTGATATAGAATCAGAGCATGCTGTACATGGAGAAGAAGGTCGTGGCCTTGTTCCTGAAGGTTCTCTGTACCCCCAGGCCCAGGCTCAGGAGCTGGAGGAGCTGAACAGGGAACTCCGACAGTGCAACCTGCAACAGTTCATCCAGCAGACAGGGGCTGCACTGCCACCACCTCCACAGCTGGATAGAGCCATCCCTAGCACACAGGTCAGAGTGGTTCTGGAAAGAGATGATGGTGGGGGCTACCCTAGATCTCAGCTGACCTGCTTTCCCCACAGGACCTTCTGCCTCCAACTAGAGAAGAGCTCCTCCAGGGAGTCCCCCAGAGCCACATCCTAGTGTCCAGCCTGAGTCCTGAAGGTATGTATATTTCTCTTCCTACCCCCCCTTCAACCCCTCATCCATGGGAAGGGCCCAGCTCTGGCCTCAGCCTATTCAGCCTGTGTCTTTCTCACAGTTTTCCCCATGAGGCAGAGCTGCTGGAGGTAGCAGTTCCTGCCCAAGTAGGGATCCTGAAGACAGATGAGCCAGCACAGCTGGGATGAGCCGCCTGGATTGTAGGAGAGTATGATCGTAGGATGCTTTCCCTAAAGCTATGATGTCCTGCGGTTTCTGCTTCAGTGGGGAAGAGTGCTGGCAACTGTTACCCTAGTCTCTCTCAAATCTCCCAAGTCCCCTGAAGAAGTAATGAATGGGCACAGTTCAGAACCTACCAGGCCCCAAAGGCATGGAGAGAAGTGTAGTCAGTGTATTCATTGTGTGTGAGTGTGTGTGTGTGTGTGTTCCTGTTATGTACTCCAGTGTATGTGTGCTACCTTCGTTGTCCTGACAACCTCAATAAATTACCTTTCAAAGGTGCTTAAGTGTGTCCTCAAGTTGTACTACTGGGCACTGTCTGCAGTTCAGAACCTGAGGTCCACATGGTCACTACTGCTGGGTTCTTAAGAAAGCACTCTAGCTCCCCAGACCCCATGCTATGAGTGTTCCTAGGGGTATTTATTCGTAACCCCTTAGCCTGGTGAAGCCTGCCAGCTCAGCCCTGGCCTGGATTTTTTACCTGGACCCTTCTTCCCTGGCTTTCCTTGTTTTGACCCGTGTGCCACCAGCATCAGGAACTGAGGATGCCTGGACAAGCTAGACCTGCCAGTCAGGTTTGCTGAGAACTTGTGGGGGTGAGTCCTGGAGTCCTAGGTCAAGTTTGTGACTTCTGGGTTGGCTAGGCCCAGGGAATTTTCCCTAGAAAACTTTGTTAGCCCCAAGGTAGATATGGGCATTGGATGGGTAGGGCTATCCCTCTCTTCTTAGGGTAAGTGTGAAGCTGATTGCTAGCCTCCAGCTTTGACATTGGGGCAAGGATGCTCCAACAGCCCAGCTCACTACTACTCTGGCTCTTGAGCTGATAGTGGCCTCTTCCAAAATCTTGGTTATCCAGGCAAGCCATATATATGTTCCTAGCTCCTGGGGCTGGAGATTATTGTGAGGATCAGAACCATGGGTGACAAGATGGGTACACCATAGATTATGAGTGTCTTTAGACTATATGAACAAGGACACTTGGGACCAGCTCAGCTTTCTCTCCAGCTGGCTCCTGAGCTAGGTTCAGTGTTTCCCATGTCTTCTGGGTCAGACAGAAAGGGGACATGAGCACACTGCAAGAGAGGAGCAAGGAAGACATCCACATAAGTTAAAGAGAGCTGCTCAGTGGTCAAGGCCACCAGCTTACTCCTGTGAGGCACAAGTAAGACCATATTCTTTCTTTTTCTTTTCCTATGTGGCCCTGGCTGTTCTGTAACTCACAATATAAACCAGGCTGAATCCACCTGCCTTTGCCTCCAGTGCTGTGTTAAAGGCATGTACTGCCACTGCCCAGCAGACCATATTCTTGCCTGGAGCAGGAAACAGGGAAGGGGAGAGGCTAGACTGCAGAGGGAGGCTCCAGATCTGGTGTCAGCAGGCCAGAATGCTCCCGTCTGCATTCCAGCCTGAGCCTGCTGTAGCCTAGACCTGCCTAACCTGTGGCCCCAGACAGGTAGGGTCAAGCAAAAGGTCACAGAATGGATCCTAGAGTGCCAACGCCACTAGGGATGTATCCTTGGTGAGAAGACGGGCCTGAGGAACCTGACCCTCCCCTCCTGAAGCCCTACCTACATGCAGGAGAGTTGAATAGACTTCTTGGCTCTGGTTCTAAGCCCATTATGGTTCATCTCCCAAAGCTAAGCACAGGCTAGTGGATGCAGTACCCAGAGACTACCCTTCCCAGAGCTAGGCAGGGCTAAGCTGTATCCTCCTCATTTGAATCTGTCACATGTTTCCTAGCAAACACACACTGCATGTTCCCTGGTCCTGAAAAGTGCTTGTTTCTCCTGAGGCCCCTGCTCAGGCCAGATCCAGTCTGCAGTATGTTGTTCCTGATGGCACTGAAGAATCTTTCAGGCCCTCTTCTTCAGGTGGCCACTATGCTGCTCCTCTGTGGCTGTTTTCAAGTGGATAGATCCCCATACTCCAAACAGTTGCTAGACTGCTTTGAACCACCAAGCAAACCTTTGAATTAATGAAGAGTTTACTTTGGAATTTTGTAACTTTACTTTAGAAACAATGGTGTGATGATGTATGCTGAAGCAAAGAACAGACGAGCTGCCCACAAATGTCTGGTCCCTGGCAGGGCAGGACCTGGCTGAGTGATGCCAGGACCTTACCAGCTGTCAGTGTGGAGTAGGCTTGTCTGGGCAATCCAGCCAGAGGTCAGGGCCAGGCTCTGCTAGATTCCCACCTAGTTTCAGTGGCCTTGTTTATTCCCAGCAGAGAAGTGGAAGTAACCCTAGTTTAGAGGATCTCCCCAGTAAGTAGCTCTCCAACAATGAGTGTTACAGTTTTTCAACCCAGAGGTCACATAACCCTCCCCATCTGCAGAGCACTCTGTGTTTGATACCAGTGCCAGTCTAGAAAGGTCTGGACTAAGCCTGCCCCTCCTTCTTCAGGGACTGGACTGGTTACAGATGTCTTGGCTCTGTAGCCTACAGCTTCCCTGGATATCTTTTTCCACTTTCAGGAGGACTTGAGAACACCTAGCAGAGTGCCCCTGGGAAAGGCCTGTCCCAGGAGCCCACATGGTACTGACTCCCTCACTGAAAGTGGCAAAAACAGGCAGGAGCTTTCAAGCTGCCAATGTCTTTCTGGAGGTGGCCCTCAGGTGGGGGGTCCTGTAAGCTCTGGTCCTGTTGTCTGAAGTTCACACCTGTGCTTGCCCAGAGAGTCTCTTGGCTTGATGACTTCAACAGTGGCTCTTCTGGGGACTGCACAGCCTGGAACCCTAATACACATAAGAAGAAAGTTCCCTCCAAGAGGGTATCTGGCCCAAGCTCCCTCCCACAGGTGCAGGGCAGAGAAGTCCCCAGCCCAAGGTGTTTCAGCTGGGCTCCCACGAGCAGGCCTGTCTGTAGGTACAGTCTTCTAGTGGCCCTCTACCCTGTCTCTCTGTACCCAGGTGCCCTTCCTCCGCCCCAGAGTGGCCATCTGCCCAACACCCAGACTCGGGTCACTGAAGGGCCAGAGGTTCGCGCTGCCCAGGGACAGATCAGCCGCTGTCACACGCACAGTGGGTCCGAAGCAACGCAGTGTGCGGTGGGCAGTGGCTGTCCTGAGCCTGGAGGGACTGCCCCGGCGGGTGGGCAAGTGGAGTAGTCCCCCTCTCCGCCCCCGCCCTCATCCCCCTCTAACTTGGACAACAGAGCCACTCCTCTCTTGTCCCGCCCAATCCCCTTATCCCCCTGAGAAAAGCAACCTCGAAGGTGCTCCCCCATCCGCCAACCTTGTAACCCTTCTATTTCACCTGCGACCCCGGCGCAGGGCCATAGCCAGGTCTTGGATCAACTTCAGTGGCAGCAGTGGCCACACTGACACCCAAGGCGGGCCCCAATCGGGTCCAGTTGCCCCGCCCCATATGCAAATAATCTATCTTGCAGCCAATAGCCAGTCTAGTAGGGCCCACCCTGCAGGGCTGCAGCCAGTGAACACGAGGGGGAGGCATCACGCCCCGCCTGCCGCTGAGCAACCCTTCGCGGGCGAGGCCGGCGCGTTCCTTTCTGCACGTCGGCTTGGGGAGGGGCCGCCACCTGCTGGGCGGGGTTTGCAGGGCGGCCTCGCTGGACAGTGTCTCCCTGTGTATGGGCCTTGGTACAACCCAAGGCATGTCCTTCCCTCGAGCGGTGGTACTGCCCCGGCTCTCTGCATCTGGGCCTGGAGTTGGCACTGCTCCCTGATAGTGGAGTGCCTCACCGGCCCAGAGCAATGAGACAGCTGGACAAGGCAGGCCCTTTGAGGCAAAGCAGCAGCCCCGCCTGCCAGACTGATGTTTAGTGCGGCGGGTTTTTCCCCCACCCAGTCAAAGAACTGCTTCTCACAACTCTCCAGGCACACGTAGTCCTGGCAGTGACCCAGGGGTGGCCTGGAAGACCAGGGACATCATGCCCTCGGGAGGCACGTACACCCCTGCCTTTCTCCAGACCCTGTAGATCCTCAAAGATATGTGTGTCCATCTGGCTGTGAGAAGGGGGTTCTGTCTCTGTCTGACTTGCCTGGAGATGCCAGGGGTCTGGCCCTGGGGACGCCCTTCTCTATAGTGAGATTTGCCATGTAAGCGACCTAGTCTGGAGGGAAAGCCCCGAGCGCTGGGCTCTCAAAAGGGCTTGCCCCTATCTTTTGAAAAGTAGACGAAAGTGGCAGGGCCAGTTAGTGGACTCCTAGGAGGAGATCCAGAGCAATGGGATGGAGGTGCAGCCAGAAAAGACCTCCTTCCCTACACACCTCCCTCATTCCAGGTTATTCCTGTGGAAGAATCATAGGGCATTTAGCTTGTTTTTCGGTTTTTTGTTCTTTTGTTTTGTTTTGTTTTGTTTTGTTTTGTTTTGTTTTTACAGACAAGGTTTCTCTGTATAGTCCTGGCTGTCCTGGAACTCACTCTGTAGACCAGGCTGGCCTCGAACTCAGAAATCCACCTGCCTCTGCCTCCCAAGTGCTGGGGTTAAAGGCGTGCACCACCATTTAGCTTATAATTGCTCAATAAGATGCAGCAGCTGAAGCCGGGCAGTGGTGGCTCAGTTCAAGGCCAGCCTGGTCTACAGAGTTCTAGGATAGCCAAAGCTATACAGAGAAACCCTGTCTCAAAAAAAAAAAAAAAAAAAAAAAAAAAAAAAAAAAAAAATGCAACAGCTGCTCTTTTGCTTCTGAGGCAGAGATCATCTTTTTCCTTTTCCTGTCTACCTCAACCAGTCTTCCACACCATCCTCAAGAGATATCCTCCCAGGAAAACAACCTTTCCTTGCTCCAGGCAACCTCAAAGGTCGGTGGTCATCTTCGTCCACCACAGATACCCTGGTTCTTGGCTCAGGGGCCAGCCTCCTCAGCTCAGCCTCCTGCCCCTCAGTCCTTTCCCCTGCTTTTGTCTTCCCTGCTTCTTTGGCCTCCATATATCCTGAATCTTATAAAGTCTGGGCTGGAGCCAGCCAACTACCAGAAACCCAGCAGAGGCAGCTAAGAACTGAGACCCTACCAGGGATGTATCTGACCCAGCCCAGGCCTCAAAGGCTTGGAGCCAGAGGACAAATTCATACGTAGAATGTTGAGCATTGTGGCCATCTAGGGATGTAGTAGCACAGAGAAGCCAGGAGCTGACTCGGTTTCCACAGAGGGTCAGAAACTGAAGAATCAAGCTGGAAGTCCTGATGGACCCCCTGTTAGAACAGCAGAGAGATTTATACCCCTGTAACCTTGATTAGAGGAAGGAACAGGCAGATATAATGCAAGTTTCAGACCAGCCTTCTGAGGGGGGCGAGGGGGGGAAGGCTTGGATCCTGTGGTTCCTGCTGGAACTCCTAGGAGTTATTAGGAATTCTGAAAAGGCCGGGCAGTGGTGGCGCACACCTTTAATCCCAGCACTTGGGAGGCAGAGGCAGGCAGATTTCTGAGTTCGAGGCCAGCCTGGTCTACAGAGTGAGTTCCAGGACAGCCAGGACTACACAGAGAAACCGAAACCCTGTCTGGAAAAACCAAAAAAAAAAAAAAAAAAAAAAAAAAAGGAATTCTGAAAAGATTCACAGCTTGAGGATAAGGCCTAGGTTCAGTGGAAAGATGTCAGGGATTAAGGAGAGATGGGGAGAAGCTTAGTTCCTTCTTGCCTTTGCCAGGATGTTTCCCACCTGTGTCTCAGAACCCCATTTGAAATGTAGTCCTTCTCACCTTGTGTGGTGGGTATATAGTACTGTACAAATGTTTGTCTAAACCCTGTTATGGACTATAATTGTGACTTTGCAAAAGAAGTATAAGTGGGATTTGTCTTTGCAGATGATTAAGAGTAAGATTTTTTTCTTTCCTCTTATTATTTTTAGACAGAGTTTCATTGTACCTGGCTGGCCTGGAACTCACCATATAGACTAGCTGTCTACAAACTCACAGAGAACCACTTGTCTTTGTCTCCCAAGTGCCAGAATTAAAAGTGTATAGCTGGGCTGGGGCTGAGGGAACCAGATGAGCTCACACACTTCCCTTCAGAGGACCTGGATTTAATTCCCAGTACTCACAGAGTGGCTCAGAATTATAACTCTAATTTTAGGGGCTACAATACACTCTTCTGGCTTCTGTGGGGATCCAGCACATACAGGGTACACAGATAAACTTGAAGGCAAACACACACACACACACACACACACACACACACACACACACACAGAGAGAGAGAGAGAGAGAGAGAGAGAGAGAGAGAGAGAGTGTTAGTTAGTTTATGTTCCAGCATGCAAGGCTGAGAATGGATATTTGAGGCTGTTATGAATTAACTGGTAGGCCCTAAATCCAATGACAGTGTCCTTATAAATGGCTATAGAGAGAACACAGGCACAGAAATAAAAAGTCCACAAAGAAATATAATGCTGCCAAAGTCAAGGGAAGACTGGAGACTGGAGTCCTCAACTGAGAACGGCAGGGAAGATTCCTTCATACCTATGTAGAAAGCATGACCCTGTTGGCCTGCCTTAAATAATTCTGACATCTGGTGCCTGGAACTACGAAAAAATAAATTCTGTTCCTTTAAGCCACCCAATTTGTAGTCAAAGAATACACCTGCCTTGCCCACCCACGGCCCCTTAACGCCCTTGTTCTTACCCAAATCACCTCCATCGCTTCAGCTTCCTTTGGAAATTCCTTGACGGGTCAGCATTCTTCTTATCCCGTTTTGGTTTTTGGTTCGGGTTTTTTTTTTTTTTTCTCCCAATTTTGGTTTTGTGAGACAGGATTTCTCTGTGTAAGTGCTCTGGCTGTCCTGGAGCTATCGTTGTAGACCAGGCTGGCCTGAAAACTCACAGAGATCTGCCTGCCTCTGCCACCTGAGTACTGGGATTAAAGGTATGAGCCACCACTGTCTGGCGCTGTATGGCATTCTTACTGCTAGGTATCAGGTAGGGCAGAAGACAATGTCTGGGCTCAGTGTTGACCTAGTGCTGTATGGGAGGATGTTCAGATGACAGAGGAAGGAGCTTAATCCTCTGGAAGAGGCTGGAGAGAATAAAGGGAACACACAACCTAGTTACACCCTTCTATAAATGCCAAGAACACGTATGTCATTTCTATGCCTGTCTTTTCATGCATGCAGTAGGACCAGTGTGTGCTAGCATACATTAGGAATCCAGTAGGCACTTCCTGGTGCTGGCCTATGCGAGCAGGTTATTCCTATGTGTTACTAACATGGATATGTAAGAAATGGCCAGTAGGTAACACCATTAGCATGCATAAGTCATAGCATTGATGTGAGGTGGGATATATACAATACAGACTTCCTGGTCATCAGTGTGTATGGGGAACAGGAGAGAAGGTGTTTTATATCACCAGAGGTTTTTTGGGGGGAGGGTGGGGGGACGCATCAGCAGGTGGGATCAGAGATATGTGGGATGCAGAGATATATGTTCTCAAGGGCACTACTGCTAGGCATGATTGGTCCATACCTGTGTTACTTGCACTTTATAGGTAGAGACAGAAGAATTGAGAGTTCAAGGCTATCCTTGGCTACATAGCATGTTTAAGGCCAGCTTGGACTACAAGAGACCCTGTGTCAAAACAAAACAAAACAAAAAAAAAGGTACTACCAATGATGGGTTGGCCTGGCTTAGCAACGGGCAGCTTCCTGTGAGCACCTTTCCTCCCATACTCTATAAGCAGGTGTTGACGTGGCTGTTGCGGTCGTGGACTGCTCAAAGATGCGGAGGAAGAGTTTTTCATGTGTCACTGTGGTTGCATTCATTTATTATAAAGTTTTTCTTTTTCAGCAGCTTCCTCCCACCACAAAGACAGCTGCAGTGAAGGTAAGCCGAAGGGGCTGGCTTTTGTCTAGGGGCTTCAGGTTCTTTATGGGCTGCTAGTCTTTCTCCTTCCCAGGAGATTCAGTGGGTGTTTACAGGTACTCCCTATCTGATGGTCTTCACCATGTAGGCAGTATTTGTGCAGATGAACCAACATGAGTGGAGATCCAAGCTGAGAGGGAAGAAGAGGTGCTTGTTTTAGAGTGAGGGTAGTCTCACAGCCCCCTCCCCCCACTTTTTTTAATCATGTTGAACACAAAATGAAGCTTTCTCCATGTATTTACCCAACCAGTATTCACAGTGGCCTCTGCAGCAAGCATGATCAACATTCATCCCTATCTTACAGCAAAGGACACTAAGACACAAAGAGGATTAAAAACTCACCTAAAGCTACACAACTGAGGGTCAGAAGTACTGGAGTCTAGATCCTCCTCCATCCAGATGCAGTTGGACGGCTCACAGAAAGAGAAGGACAGGACATGTTCCAAGGGAGCTGGCTCTGACACCGTCCTTTTTTCTTTACATCTAAGCAGTTTAAAATTTTTTAGTTATGTGTTTGTATGTGGGTATATACACAAGAGCAGGTGCCCTCAGAGGCCAGAGGGTTGTGAGCCACCATGTGGATGCTGGGGATTGAACTCCGGCTCTCTGGAAGAGCAGCAACCACCTCGCTAGACCTACCAGTAGGAATATTGAATATTGATATTTTTTTCTTCTTTAAAAAAAAAAAAAAAAGTTTACTATGTATATCAAGTTCTGTCTGCAGGCCAGAAGAGGGCACCAGATCTCATTATAGATGCTTGTGAGCCACCATGTGGTTGCTGGGAATTGAACTCAGGACCTCTGGAAGAGCAGTCAGTGAGTGAATGCCCTTAACCTCTGAACCATCTTCCCAGCTGTGATATTTCTCCTTTTTAAACTCCTTTGAATTGCTTCTTCTTAGCTACTTCTACTTATTGCTCCCTTCCCAGCAAATTTACTGAATAGTTACTATGCTGGCCTTTCCTGTTCAGTCTTCCTAGTTTCTCTATACTTCCTGCAGACAACCTTTGCCCCTTGGCTGGGCTGATACTATCAGAGTCTCAGTAGGTTCTACCTTACCCCCAGCACCATCTTTTTTGAGTTAAGAGTATCATGTAGTCTATACTGTTTTTGAATTCCCCATGTATTCAAGGATAACCTTCTATATAACCTTACCTATACTTCCAAATCTAGTTTATTCTGCACTAGGGACGAACCCATGGCTCTGGGCATGCTAGTCAAGCACCCTTCCATTCTAGCCATCCCTCCTGCTCCCAAGTCCTTTCTTTCCTTTGAGACAAAGAGGGTCTCTTTGTAGCCTGGCTGTTCTGGAATTTACTATATGTACCAGTCTAGCCTTGAACTCACAGAGGTCCACCTGTCTCATTCTGATATTAAAAGTCGTGCCACCATGTTTGGCACCAGATCCCTTCTTGATGCATGTGCTTGTTTCTCCTTTCCTTGTTTTCTTCAACCCCTCACCCTTGAGTTTCTTTACAGAATCTGGACTTTTTAGCACTGAAAATCCCAGGTTCCAATGCTGGTCCCCCACTACCACCACAATTTATCTCCAAGGCAGCCTTTTGTTCCTCTGCTTTCTGGGAATAACTCTAGCTTTCTCCCTTCTAAGTAGACTCCTATCTTCTCATCTTCATATTCTTCCTTTCCCCTCCCCCTGCCCACTCACATCCACCTCCTCAGTAAATCCACAGTCTGTCTTCTATTCCTATCAAAGGCCATCCCTTCTGAGCCACAGTGGTCCCTGGACCTCAAAATGGACAGTTGAGTCCAGTAAGCCAGTATTATTCAGTACCTCAGTGCCCTCTGAGTCCCTCAGCTTCTAGGTCAGTCTCAGTTTTCAGGTCTGAATTTCCCCCCTGAGCTCCGTGGTCCTCCTTAACACTTTACTGACACTGGCCAGTCCTCTCGTATTTCTGCACCTAATCCTCTTGTGCTCCATACTTTCTCCCCTCTCGCCGGGGCCTTATGGATGCTAAGCAAGAAGGTGTTCTACTGCCAGGCAGCACCTCTAGTTCCATTCCTTCTATTACTTATCTATGCCATTAATTGTGAAGAACAATTAAGTTCTTCACAGTGTTCATAATTTACTGTGCCTCCCCTTGCCGGACTGAAGGGAACGAAGGAGACCGCATATACAGGATCCATCATGATTAACATGCATACTCCTGGAAGGGAACCAGAAGCCCCAGGGGACATCCAGAAGCTTTTCTCTAGCAATTCCTGCAGCCGTAGGCTGCAGCTAACTCCTGCCGCCAGGAGGAGGCGCTTAAGGGAGGGAGGGAGGGACAGTAGTGGGCCAAGACGGTCGGGGGCGTGGTCCTGGTGCCGCTCCCATTCATCCGGGTGGCGGATGCGGAGTCGGACTGTACCAACTGCACTGAGGTGAGGGCCACAGCCTGGTCTAGTGCACTGGTGAGAGCTCGGACAGTACATGCTCTGCAAGACACTAGACTCCTCTGACAGTACCCGTGGGTTAGTCAGTGTTCTGAGAGGAAGGGGACATCCTAACGTCTCGACATCCTCCGGCGCGGGTTCCTCCCCGTTTTGGCCTTAGTAGTTTCCATCAACTGGCAGGGCGGAAAGTTCCGGAAGAGTGTGGGTGCACTTCCGGGTCGGGGAGCTCGCGGCGGCGGCGCCGGCGGCGGCCTCAGTAGTGGCGGCGGCTGACCGGCCTACTTGCCGTCGTGTTCGGACAGAGGCGGGATCGTCTAGGAGCGTCCGGGAGGCGCGAGGTTCCCGGGTAAGGGCGGTAGCCGCTCCGGCCCGGTGTCCCTGACGCGTCCGGCCCCGCGGGCCACCTACGGTAGCCGTGCGCTTTGTCTACGGCCTTCCGGGCGGGCTAGGCCTACGTCGCGCTGGTCGTGGTTCGGTCCGGAGGACGGGAGGGAGGCTGAGGCCTCGAGCCGAACCCCAGGACGTCCGGCTGCGACCCGGAGGCCCATGGGCGTGGTGCCGGCCACCTGTCTGGTCGTGCGGGAACCTGGACTGGTGCATAAGAAAAGTGTGACCCCCTAGCTACCTTGTTTTCTGTCCTGATGGTGTTCGCCCTGGCCAGCACCATCTGAACTTGCCCAAATTGTGGTTGGTGTCGCGATTATCATATTCTTAGTTCGAGGAACTCTCACAGCATTCTCGAGTAGGCGCCGCTGTTGGGGCTTTACAGTCATAGTTCAGAGAGGTGAAGTGTAAAGTCACTTGTCAATGTTACATCGCTGCAGAGTGGCAGAGCCAACATTGTTCTTTCAAACCTATGTCCTCTGAGTTGGGTTTTTGAGTGCCGTGTTGCCCCATGGTGTCTTGAAAGCAATACTCTGCAACAGAAAGCAGTAATGTGTCTGGTGAACGTCATTTTGGCCACTGTTTGGAAGCACTGTTGGAGTTTGAGATTGACTTTCAGCTCAGCATTCCTTCCTTCACCGTAGACCACTTGATTCTCATTCCTTTGGGAGAATGCTGAGTGAAAACAGCGACGTGGGGCATCGCTCAGCACACAGAGAAGCCAAGACTTGTGTGATGGGGTTCACAGAGTTAGTTATAGCTCCTCTTTTCTGAAAACTGGGACCATGCTCTGTGTCACCCCACAGGAGCCAGGTCCCCGTCATCAATGAGCCAAAGCTCTATCTCAGTCTGCTTTATATCAGAGATGGTGTTTCAGCAGGAGTCTGTGGCCAGGACTCCTTTCCAACAAATTCACCAAATATCAGGTAGAAGTAAGATAGTTTATCAGAGTTCTTCTCCTTTTACTGTTCCCAGGCAGGAGCAACATATGACAATTGACATTTCTTAACTTATGCCCTCAGTGTTTAGAGAGCATTAGCTCTTCTGGCCTTTGACCTCTTGGAGAAGGGTTGCACCCTTCCCTGTGGCTTTGAGCACATAGCCTGTGTGTTCTTGGGGCTGATGGAGACAAGTGAGCTTGTCCTGTAGGATCTAGGAGTGGGGGTGGGGACACTGATCTGATCTTGAGTCCTACCTTCCAGCTTTTTTTTTTTTTTTTTTTTTTTTTTGGTTTTTGGAGACAGGTTTCTCTGTGTAGCCCTGGCTGTCCTGGAACTCACCCTGTAGACCAGACTGGCCTCAAACTCAGAAATCCATCTGCCTCTGCCTCCCAAGTGCTGGGATTAAGG
>JANHMN010000003.1:128335875-128353999 GCA_030674055.1 Rhabdomys pumilio
TTCCCTCCCTTTCCTCCCCCCAACCCCCTCTCTCTCTTGTTTTTTGAATCCTGGTTTCTCTGTGTAACCCTGGCTGTCCTGGAACTTGCTCTGTAGACCAGGCTGGCCTCAAAGTCAGGAAGTCTTTTATACAGGTATTCCACATTGTTCTTACAGTAGCTTGCAAAAGAGGACTAGCAAGTGTCCCAGCTGACGAGTCAGGAGAGGGACAGCCTAGCATCTTCTGCTTTTCAGCCTGGACCACAGGAATGCCATAGTCCCCAGGAACTTCATTTGAGGTTTATAATCTGATGGTGGCTAGCCAAGCAGTGGCCAGTGGGCCAGTATTAGCCAAGAGTGACATGCCCACTTAGTGGCAGACAAATGGGCAGCTCTCCACTGGAGTCCTTGTGATGACCGACTCTCAGGTGAAAAGTGCTGCTCTGGGTCAGCTTGGATGTCTATTTGGTTCATTTTTGTACTAGGCCTCTTCGGGAATGCTTGGATGAAAACATTGCTAGTCCTCAGGCATTAAGATCCTGCTTTGCATATGATTCTAGAAGCCAGTCAGTATCTCTTATGAAAATATATTTTATGTTTTGTATTTGTGAATGGCGTTTTGACTAGGGTCCTGTGTATTGTGTCTCACAGCTCAAATTCTACATGTGTGGCAGTGCTTAGGTCATCAGGAAGGTTCCCTATTAGAAATGGCACCTTTCAGAGGGGGCTCTGTAGCCAGGGAAGGTTAGAGTTATTTGGTTCTGGTCTCTTTCACAGGTGAACTCCAATGTGCAGCCATGGATGACGACAATTTGGATGAGCTTTTGGCTCACAGCCCTGGGCCAGATGGACCCCCACAACTTGGCTCCTCAGAACTAGCCAGTGATGCTGGTAAGCACCCCCATCCCCACCCCACTGCTGGCAGGGTGTCTGCAAAGGAATAGCACCCAGTGCTTTCTCCAGGTTACTAGCTCGTCTTGGGAACTGAAACGTCAGCTTTCACTTCAACCTTAAAGAAATACTAAGTTATAGAAATATAGTACATTCAGTCTTTTGTTTGCTTTTTTTGTTTTGTCTTGTTATTGAGATGGTGTTTCACTGTGTGGTTCAGACTGTCCTTGAACTTCTTGACTCATGTGATCAGCCCAACTCAACCCCCGAAATTGCTGGTAGCTAAGACTACAGTCACATGTCATTGTGTTTGATCTTTTTGTGAGAAGGGAGTATTAGGGATGGAACCTAAAGCCTTGTGCATGCTTAGTAAGACTACTGTTGGGCTCTAGTTTTTTGGAACAGGGTCTTGCTGTGTAGCATAGGCTGGCTTCTTAACTGCAGTCCTCCTGACTAAACCTCCAGACTGAAGGGATTACGTGGTTTTCATTTCTTTGTTTTTGTTTTCACTGGGTTCCATGTGTCCTAGGATGACCCTTTAACTTGCTGTGGGCTGAGAATGATCTTGAGCATCTGATCCTTTTGCCTCTGCCTCTCAAAGAGCTGGGGTTACAGATGCGCACCACTATACCTAGTTCTGTGTGGCGCTGTGGACATGGACCCAGGGCTTGAGCATGCTAGGCATGCGTGCTCTACTAGCTGAGCTGTATTTCAAGCCACTTGGTCTTATTTTTAATGCTAAATATAGAGTAAGATGACTCCTTTTCCCCATTTTATGTCTCTAGCCAACCCCTCCACTCCCACTCCCACCCCCACTATAGTACTGGTAGTATACCTGTATATTACTAGAGCAGTTTTTGCTCTCTGCTTTGACACTGCCCTTTGGGGTCTGTGTTTTTCACCTTGTGATCTAGAAGAAAGCAGCAATGGCCACAGTGAAGACTCTGAAGATGGTTCAGGCAGTGAGCAGGATGAGGACACAGATGGGGAGGAAACAGAGGGTCTGTCTGAAGAGGAAGACCCAGAAGATAGATCTGGTAAGAGCTAAAGACTGAACCTAGGGCTTTGAACTTGCTAAGCAAGTGCCCTATCATGGAGCTAAATCCCCAACCCCTGGTGGTTTAGTCGTTGGCTCCATCTTCTCTGAAGCCTGTGGTAGCTCTTGACACCTGACTTCTAGGTGGTCTGGTTTTTTTCCTTGGGGCTCAGGTGTGAGAAGCTTAGTGTGATCACTTAGCCAAGTATCCCTGTCCGCTTAGCTCAGGGCATCTATGGACAGAGAGGCTTCAGGTGAGGTGCTTGGCTCCTCAGAGTGGTAGGTACTGTGTGAGTGTGCCCTTGCAGGTAGGTAGGAAGGCATGTCTCAAGAGGAGCTGGGATTCTGGCTAGAGGCTAGTGTCTTGAGTATATCTTGGCTCTGCTTAAGGCCAGGACTTGAGCATGTGCTCGTTTCTATACTTACTAAAAGTATAACATTTCCATTTATTCAAGGTTCTGAAGATTCAGAAGATGGAGTAGAAATGGCAACGGCAGCAGTGGAGACTCAAGGGAAGCTCGAAGCTGTCAGTGTACCCAGTTCTGATGATGAGGCAGAGAGCTGCCCCATTTGCCTCAATGCATTTAGAGACCAGGCTGTGGGCACCCCAGAGACCTGTGCCCATTATTTTTGCCTAGACTGCATCATCGAATGGTCCAGGGTGAGTTGGCTTTTCACTGGGCTACTCCTACCCCTTATGACTAGGCCTTCTCCACGTCAAAGCTGAACACAGGGTTGAGTCCTGGGTCCTTAGCACTGTGGAGAAGATTTACTGTGGGGGATGTGTCTTTGGGTGACAGAACTTCAGAGAGGATGACTTTGGCTTTTCTGAGTGAGGATCAGGACACAAATTCTGGGGCAACCTCACATAGTAAGTGTGAAACAGCCTCTATAGGTACTGAAATGGTATAAGTGTGATTACTCAGTTCTGATGGCAAGTAATGAAGAGACAAACTTGCATCCTGCTGCCTACCTTGCAGTGAACTACCTTGCAGGAGAATTGCCTGGTCCTTGTCCCACTGGCAGAGTTGTATGTGTATACAGGTATTTGGTGTGTGCCTGTGTTTACATGTAGAGGCTAAAGGATGTCACATATCCTATTCTGTTGCTTTCCAGATTATTCCTTTGAGACAGGATATTTTAGAAATTCTCTCTTTCTCCATGACATTAGCATTAAGAGATGCATGTATAATCTTGCCCAGGTTTTTATGTGGATGTTGAGATCTGAGCTTGGGTCCTTATGCTTGTATAACAAATTCTCATATCCATTGAGCCATCCCCATCCTTTAAAAAAAAAATTCTTATTGCCTGCTTTTCTGTCTATCCCCAGTGATACTGGCAGTGTAGTGACAGATCTCAGCAAGGTTATAGGAGTTATGCCTCTGATATTCCCTTCCTTCTCCCCCAAGTAGCGTAGAAGTGTCTCTGTAATTTACTATAAGTGGCATGTAGATAGTAAATGCCTTTTCTGTGTCCACAGTTCTGTCAGGGTAGCTTATTGTGGTGTTGTGTCAAACTTCTTAGTTCTGTTGTGAGTCTGGCAGACTAGATTCAGATTGTTATTTCATTCTTTAAATTGAACAGCAAGAGGTTGGATGTGATGACATCCCTGTAATCACAGTATTTAGGAGGGAAAGACAGGTGCATCTGAGTTCAAGACCTCCCTGGTCTATATAACAAGTTCCAGGCTAGCCAAGGCTACATAGTTAGAACCTATCTCAATTATTAGTTGAAGAGCAAGGCAGTCTGTTTGCTGTATAAGATATTTATTGGTAAGGGAAAGCATTTGAAAATAAGCTTATTAGTAAAAATCTTACAAATGATCAGTTCAGATGTTGAATTCTATGAGATAGCTAGATACTAGGATAATAATGGTGAAAAATCTAGACTTAAAAAATGAATCAGGGCTGGGTAGTGGTAGCGCACGCCTTTAATCCCAGCACTTAGAAGGCAGAGGCAGGCAGATCTCTGAGTTTGAACTAGCCTGATCTACAGAGCCAGTTCTAGAATGGCCAGGACTACACAGAGAACCTCTTCAAAAAACCAAAGATGAGTAGATGGATAAATGAATAATAATCAATCAGGGCACTGAAGAGATAGCTTAGCAGTTAAGAGCACTGGCTGATCTTTCAGAGGACCCAAATTCAGTTCCCAGTACCCACATGGCTGTTCACAACTGTCTATAACTTCAGCTCCAGATATCCGACACCTTCACATAGATATATGTAGGCAAAACACCAATGTACATAAAATAAAAGTAAATCATAGCCGGGCGGTGGTGGTGCACGCCTTTAATCCCAGCACTTGGGAGGCAGAGGCAGGCAGATTTCTGAGTTTGAGGCCAGCCTGGGCTACAGAGTGAGTTCCAGGACAGCCAGGGCTGTACAGAGAAACCCTGTCTCGAAAAAACAAAAATAAATAAATAAATAAATCATAAAAATTAGAAAAATAAAATCAGGGTCAAGGAGATGGCTCAGCAGTAAAGGATCTTGCATCAAGCATGACAACCTAAGTTTGATCCCTAGCGGCCACTTGGTAGGAGAGCACTCACTACGTTCCACAAGTTTTCCTTGGGTCTTATCTTTCAAGTCAGTCAGTTGGGCTGGCCAGCAGGGAAACATAGCCAAACTTGAGGACTTGAGTTCCATCCAGAACCCCATGTGGTATGAGGAGAGAAGAGTCAAACACATTACATGTGCTATAGCACCACACATATCCTTCCCCGCCACCAATAAATAAATAAATAAATAAATAAGAGTAAAAATAAATAAACTCACATTGCTGGGCATTTAACACACAGTGTAATTCCTAGCACTTAGGAAGATTGCCATGGATGTAAAGCTGGCTGTGGTTACCTAGTAAGTTCTGGGCCAGTCTGGGCTACAGAATGACATCCTGTCTCAAACTCTTTTACCAAAGAGAGAGAGGAAGGGAGAGAGAGAGGGAAATTATTATTGAGTCAGACAAACCAGGGAAGATATAGTGCCTTGATTCTCATCCAACTGTAGTGGCAGGACACGAAAGAGAGGTGGCAGACCTGGATGGCCCTCAGTTTATACATTTATCAGAATGAGTAGAGTACACAGCTAAAGGGGGTATGTTTTATTGTACTTCAGGAAAGGTAATTTGAGGTGAATAGACAAGGAAAAAAATCTTTGAAACATGCATCTGCTTAGCACTGAGAACAAATGCTGAAATGTACTGGAGATGGTCATGGTCCCATGAACAGTTCACAGAGGTCAGAGACTTCTGGGACAGCAGTAAAGAGGCCAAACGCTGTTTGCTCCGTCTTTTCCTCCACCCCCCCTTTCCTTCTCACTAACACAACGCCTATATGGGAGCTTACATCCAGCTGGTTGACTTCTCCCTCAGTAGCATGATCACTTCAAGTTTTCTTCACCCAGTTCTAGCATCTTAGTAGAGGGCCTTAGCCAAGACCAAGGCTATCAGTACAGATTTCAGTGTAAAGGGAATTATTAGTTTTGGTTTTTCTGAACAGGGTCTCTCTGTGTGTAACCCTGCTTGTCCTCAAACTCAAAGACATCCATTTGCCTCTGCCTCCCAAGCACTGTGACTAAAGATGTGAACCACCATTGCCTGGCTAATAAAAATAACTTTTTAATTTGTTTCTTCAGACATACTCTGTAGATCAGGCTAGCCTCAAATTCACAGTCCTCCTGTCTCTGCCTCCCAAATGCTGGGATAATGGGCAAGTGCTACCACATTCAGCTTAAAATTGTTGCTTGTTAGGTAAATTCTTATTTTGAAGATAGTGATGATAAGTGATTGTAATACGTAATTGATGAATAATGAAGGGGATTATGCCGGATTCTGATCCAGTCTTTATTTCTTACAGAATGCCAACTCCTGTCCAGTTGATCGAACAGTATTTAAATGTATTTGTATTCGAGCCCAGTTTAATGGTAAAATTTTAAAGAAGGTAAGTGTGGATGCTGCCTACCCCTGCTTGTATTCTTGTAGGAAGGAGCATGATGCTAAATGGTGACTTGCTTTTCTCATGAGTTGGTTGTCAGTTCAATTAGGTTTAAAAACGAGTGACGTAGGCATCCTTTTTCGCCCTTAGCAAAGCCTAGGGCTAGGACTGTCCATATTTTCTGGGGCATAGAGTATGGCGTCATGGAGATGTTAGGGGTTTCTGGGCTTCTGTTCCTCACCTTTTCTTACTAGAAAGCTTCTCTCTGGCCTGTCTCCTTATGAACTGCAGTCTTGGCATCTGGGAGGTTGCATGCAGTAGGGTAGGACAAAGGGCCATGTGAACTGAAGTTTGGAAAGTACTGTTGGGGCTGGAATGAGAGGTGTTTTTCCAGGCTGGAGAGATGGCTCAGTAGTTAAGAGCACTGTCTGCTCTTTGAAAGGTCCTGAGTTCAATTCCCAGCAACCACATGGTGGCTTACAACCACCTGTAATGAGATCCAGTGCCCTCTTCTGGTGTGTCTGAAGACAGCTATAGGGTACTCATATACATAAACAATTCTTTTTTAAAAAAAAAAAAATCATAACCCTTTTTAAAAAAAAAAAAGATGTTTGCTTATTATTTATTGCCCCCTCCCTTTCTCCCTTCCCTGTTCCAGTTTCTCTTCTTTATCCTTCTTTCTTTACTCCCTCCTTTCTTTTTTTTTCTCTGTCTTTCCTATTCTCCCCCTTTTTCTTTCATTTTTTTTCCTTTCTATGGATAAAAATCCAGGCCTTGTGCATGCTGGGCAAGCTACACAACCAAGAGCTACAATTTAAGCCCTGATTATTTGTTTTGTTTGAGAGAGGGTCTCACGATGTAGACCAGGCTGGCCTTGAACTCACAGAGATAGATCCACCTGCATCTGCCTCCAGAATGCAGGAATGAGCTACCACCCTCCACATAGCCCTTGTGTTTTTTGAGACAGATTCTTACTGTGTATACAAGATTGGCCTTGCCATGATTATGTACACCTTTAATCTCAGTACTGGGAAGTAAAAGCGGTTGGATCTCTCTGAGTTTGAGGACAGCCAAGAAAACATAGTGAGATCTTAAAAACAACAGCCCAAAAGTGGTGGCACACACCTTTAATTCCAGCGTTTGGGAGGCTGAGACATAGGCGGATCTTTGTGAATTTAAAACCAGCCCAGTCTGCAGAGTTCCAGGACAACCAGGGCTACACAAAGAGAAACCCTGTCTTGAAAAACTTTAAAAAAAATACATAGATAGACAGACAGACAGACAGACAGATGGTAGATAGATAGATAGATAGATAGATAGATAGATAGATAGATGATATTGATAGATGATATTGATAGATGATAGATAGATAGATAGATAGATAGATAGATAGATAGATGTAGATAACACTAATAAAACAACAAAAGAGATTTCAATTCTTTTGTTCTTCACCTTCTAATCCTTTTGTGGTGATTGAACTTAGGACCTCTAACAGGCTGGGCAAGCACTCTGCCACTGAGCTACATGGCAGGAGTGTTGTTGAGCTTTATCTGTGGAACTGTTGTGGCTTCTGCTTTAAAGTTGTCTGTGCTGGGCCCGGCAGTGGTGGCGCACGCCTTTGATCCCAGCACTGGGGAGACAGAGGTAGGCGGATTTCTGAGTTCGAGGCCAGCCTGGTCTGCAGAGTGAGTTTCAGGACAGCCAGGGCTACACAGAGAAACCCTGTCTCGAAAAACAAATAAAACAAAACAACAACAAAAAAGTTGTCATGTGCTCTTCCTACCCATGTCTGCCATTCACAGCACTGGTAAATCTGTACCATGAAGTATTTCTTACATCACAGTCTTAAGTCATTTGTTGCTTGTGTGTATGTGTTTTTTTTTTTTTTTTTTTTTTTTTTTTTTTAAAGAGACAGATCCTGTCTGTGTAGTCCTGGCTGTTCTGAACTCGATATAGACCTGGCTTCAAACTCAACAGAGATCCACCTGCCTCTGTCTCCCAAGTGCTGTGACTAAAAACCTGCGCCACCACTCCTAGCCCCTGGTGCAGTTCTTGCTTTTACTTTTTCTCTAGTTACCTGCACTGCAGTGGAGACAACATGAAGGTCACCATATGTCTTAGGGTTTCTGTTACTTTAAGAAAACACTATGACCAAAAAGCAAGTTGGGGAGGAAAGGGTTTATTTGGCATATACTTAGACATTGCTGTTTGTTACTGAAGGAAGTCAGGACAGGAACTGAAACAGGATAGGAACCTGGAGGCAGGAGCTGATGGAAATGCTGTTGAGGCTGTGGAGGGGTGCTTGCCTGCTGACGTGCGTGTTCTCTTTCTGTCTGTCTCTCTCTCTCTCTCTCTCTCTCTCTCTCTCTCTCTTTTGTTTTGTTTTGTTTTTTAGAGATAGGGTTTCTCAACCCTGGCTGTCCTGGAACTCAGATTTGTAGAGTTTGCTGGCCTCAAACTCACAAGAAATCTGCCTGCCTCTGTGTCTAGAGTACTGGGACTAAATACATGTACTACCATGCCCAGCCTTCAGTCCACCTTCTTGTAGAACCCAAGACCACCAGCAGAGATATGATCCACCCACAACAGGCTGAGCCCTCCCCCGTTAATCTCTTAAGAAAATGCCTTACATCTGATCTTATGGAGTCATTTTCTCAGTCTTTCAGATGGCTCTAGCTTGTGTCAGGTTGACATAAGACTAGCCAGAATACCTTATATTTGTTTATGGCTGTGGGTCCATAGAGCCTGTCTTAGGGTTTGTTTGTTGTGATGATATAATAACATGACCAAAAGTAACTTGGAGCAAGAAGAGTTTCTTTTGCTTACACTTTTCGAACACAGTTCATCATCAGAGGAAGTCAGGGTAGCAGCCTGAAGATAGGAGCGATGCAGAAGCCATGGCGGAGTGCTGCTTATTGGGTTGCTCTCTGTGGCTTTCTCAGCCTGCTTATAGCACCACAGGACCGTCAGCCCAAAGGTGACACCATCCACAACAAGCTGGCTAGAAAATGCCACCCTGCTTTCCCATAGGCCAGTCTGATAGGAGTATTTTCTTAACTGGGATTTCCCCTTCTAAAATGATGCTAACTTATGTCGCAGTTGACATTCTAGCCAGCATACAGCCCAAGTAGCTCTTAGGTCAGTAGATTTACTTTAGATTAGATATATGTTGTCCTACGAATTGATCACTCAGAATTTGAGGGTATGTTCATTGATCAGTATTTCTGTCCTCAGATTCCAGTGGAAAACACTAGAGCTTGTGAGGCTGAAGAGGTTGAGGAGGAAGACCCGACCTTCTGTGAGGTGTGTGGCAGGAGTGATCGTGAGGACCGGCTCCTACTGTGTGATGGCTGCGATGCTGGGTAAGTGTAATGGTGCCTTGTACCTACCTTGCAGGTTGTTAAGTTTGTCACGGTCAGGAGAGCAGGATGAATACTGAGGACTTCATTGTGGAGTACGGCCCTGTGAATCATAGACAGTGACACTTGTAACTCTCCTGGCTTCTTTGTCTATACTTCCTTGAGGCTGCTCAAAGGCCATGCAGTTTATCAAGGCCAAGGACAATAGGCAGGAGAGTAGATTCACCGTATGAGAGAGTGCAGGCTAGCTGAGGGGTGGCTTTCTAGACTGCATCATCTTGACTGCCTGAATCTTTTTACCATTATTATTGTTATTACATGTGGGTATATACATGCAAGTACAGGTGTTTGTGGAAGCCAGAGGCTTTGGATTACTCTGGAGCTGGGATTACAGGGGGGTGTGAATTCCCTGAAGTGTGAGCCTTGTACCCTGCAGGAGTGATACGGCTTTAACTGAGAACCATCTCTAGCTCTCTCCTTTTGCCTTTTGATATACTTGAAGCCACTTGATGCTTGTGACCCTGTATTCTGGGACACTGCTTGTGTTCTTTGCTCACTGGTTGGTCTCTAAGATGGAACTGGCCTCCCTAGCCTCTTGCTGGGTCTTTGGCTATTGGTTTGAAAGATTTTTTCTGCCATAAAATTGTGGCCAGTTTCAGAAATATTCTTATTCTTCTCTAAATGGTGAGGCTGGCAGTTTCACCATGTATACAAGAGGCTTTTTACTCTACATTCTGGAAGCTGGGAGCTGTTTTCTACACTTGCCCTCACTTTCCTGTCACTGGGGTTCTTCCGTACTACCATTTGTGCCAGGTCCACCGGCTGGACTTTGGTGTGCAGTTTGTACCCAGGAGCTGACTTTTATCATCTCAAGGCACAGGAATCACCTGTGCCCTTCCACGCCTGTGGAAATTCAGTTGGTATAGTGACTACCAGCTTGTCTTGGCAGGCTCTGGCCAATTCACCTGCCTGCTGCTAGCTACCCTTGCTCCAACACTTGGACTTAGCTGCCCTTGGTGCTGATACTCCGTAGGCTTGGGATCTCTCAACCCGAAAATTTGTTGGAATGCATGTTTTGCCACATTGTCTCTACCTTACTGATTGAACAGGAGTCTACAGGCATCCAGGGCCTCTTCTCTCTTAATTCGTGGACCGATTTCTTTTGAGACAGAGTTTGACTGTGTAGTTCTGTGCGATGGGGATCCTGACCCTCTCTGTTGCCTGACCAGGAATTTCTCTATCTTCATGAAGTTTTTGTTTTGTTTTATCAAGAATTACATTTGTAAATTTCATATTGATTTATATATTTCACTTAACAGATACAACAGTGTAAGCATTAAAGTCCTGGTAGATCTAAGATATTAAAATTAACACATATTAGTGGTTCTTGTACTTCTAAGTACCTAAAACTGTTGACTTTACATTTTTCTATAACTTCATAGTTGTCTTTCAACTCACAGGTCTAAAATTTCTCTTTCATTTTGAAATGGAATCACCAGATTTTCTATAGATGTTTAGGGGAGCATGGGTTGCACATATTGGTATTTTGTGAAACAAGTTCAGGTTGTCTTTGAGTTTTAAGTCATTGTGACTGAACATTAAAGGTCCGTATTCACAGGAAGACAGGAGAACATGAGAGAAGACCTTGAGGATGGGATTTACTTGAGTTTCTTTATGACTTTTCAAATTTTGTGCTGGATACATTGCAGACTAGACATATTTAGTCTTTGCAATGTGGTTTCTTGTGAGACTTGAGGTCCAAGGCTAAGACTGGCACTGAACTGTTGTTCCCATAGGTACCACATGGAATGTTTGGACCCTCCTCTCCAGGAGGTACCTGTGGATGAATGGTTCTGCCCAGAGTGTGCGGTCCCTGGTGTTGATCCCACGTATGGTAATGTGCTATCCTTTCCTGCAGAACACTTGGATTTTTCCTATTGTCAGCTTTAGAGAAGGAGAAAATCTAGATTTATGTGGGGAGAACTTTCATCAGAGAGAGGGCTTTCTTTGAATTCCTTGGTAGGAGCTGGAGGAGTTTAACCTTTAGAGGCCATGAAAGGTTGTCAGTTTGGGGCTTTCATTTCTTAAGGCTAACTGGGAAAAGCTTGTGGTGTGGTGTAGTGTGTGTGACCCAGCAGCCCACTGCTCTTTTCCAAGATGCAGCTCCGGTGAGTGATGAGGAGGTCTCCTTGCTATTGGCTGATGTAGTGCCTACGACCAGCAGGCTTCGGCCTCGAGTAGGCAGGACCCGGGCCATCGCTAGGACACGGCAAAGTGAGAGAGTGAGGGCAACTGTGAACCGGAACCGGATCTCCTCTGCAAGAAGGGTCCAGGTAAGTGGCCAGTACTAAGCTGGGTCTAAACAGGGTGATCTCAGGGCTTGGTAGCTGAACTGAAGAGATACTACTGGCAGTAAAGGGCCCATAGCATGCATGCAGTCTCTGGCAAGAGAGCAGGTGAGTCTGTTGAAGGCACTGTGTTTTACCTATGTGCCAACAGGGCCAGTGGGACTCTTTGATGGATGGGATGATAATTTGTAAAATAACCTCTACTGTGAAAAAGGCCACTTACTGGCTCTTTACCCCTTCCAGGCACAAGAGGTTATATCTTTCTGATGCCTGGCTCCTGGCACTCAATGTTAGATGACTGTGGCCAATGTTCTGGGAGCTGAGGGAGCGTAAAAGTTCTTTCTGTTCAAAGTTATTCTCGTGGTCAGTATAGTGACATCATTCAAGTTCCAAATGGGTTGAGGGACTGGAAACTATCTTCTGTCCTATGCCCTGACTCTGTAACCTCCAATTTTGAGTCTCAGCTCATGCTTGCCATCCGTCTTTGACTTTGTGCCCTGGATGCAGGATAGTGTTGGGGGCTGCTAGTTCTCATTCGCTTCTTTTGTTTTCTGTCTGCTGGCTCAGTCCCTGCTCCCTGCGAGGCCCTCATCATCACATTCCTGGCTTTCACCTGCCCACTTGGTTCCTGCTTGGAGCTCCATTTGCTCCTTGATAGCGGCTGAGCCCTCTAGTCCACTCTTGCCCTGATCTTTTCTTCTAGAACTTTGCAAGGAACCACTGTCCTTGTGATCATGCTGTCCACTCTTGGTAGGTGTGGAGGGAGTTGGTTGCAGACTCAAACTATTCTGGCTTCTCCAGTCAGTTTGCGCCATATTCAGGGGTCTGAAAGGGAGTCTGCACTGACAGGATCTACTCACATGGCCCAGCTCAGTGTCCCATCCGTGGAAAGGGTGGTCACCCACTGAGTGGTGCTGTCCCTTGTATGCAGCATGTACCAAGGTACCTCATGTCTTCTCTGCTGGATGAAACTATTGAGGCTGTCGCCACTGGGCTGAGCACTGCTGTATACCAGCGTCCCTTGACACCTCGTGTCCCTGCAAAACGGAAAAGGAAGGCAGGTAAGCTGGCATAATGGGCTTCCCTCTCACCATCAGCTTTGTTCTGGAGTGCAGATATGTGGTCATTTCTGATTATTCCTGCAACTTTCTTAGCCACAAGAATTGTACTCTCATCTCATTTGTGCACTCTATACTGTCAAGCTCATCTAAACCTAGTTAGAGACTATGAGAAAGAAAGAAGCACATCTGGACTGTTTGGTACAGATGTGTTACCATTTCCTGATTGAGACAATATTTGCTGTTGACATGGTTGCTGCATTTTCTAAATGTATAAATACCTGGAGCTAGTGTAAACTATAAGCAAATACTGTTGATGCATTATAGAAGGGACCTAGAGCCCTGAGACCACCTCTGTATCCTGATCTTATCCTACTGACCCAACCCTTTCCTTCAGATTAGTGTTTGATGCACCTAGTAGATGCAACTCAGTATGGATTTAGTGATTCCTCTCTCCCCAGGTGGATCATAATTAATCTGTAGCCTCTTAAAAATATACTTTATTGGGCTCACAAAATGGCTTAGCAGATAAAGGTGCTTGCCACCAAGCTTGATAACCTGAGTAGGATCTCTGGAATCCACTGATAGAACTGGCTGTACAAATTGTTCTTGATAGGCTGTGTATGTGGTGTACACACACACAAAAATTAAAATTTTTAATTTACTTTCTTGACATCTGTGCACAGTAAAGTGGGTGCACCCACTGTAAGTGCATAGTTAAAGGTTTGACATCCAGCTCTCACCATTATCTATCAGTCTGGGTTCCCACAGGACCCAGTAGAAGTCTCTGGACTTGCCTCATTTGCTACCACAGAGTCTTTAGAACCTGTGCTGATGTGTATTTTTCCATTACCAAAGAGTCTGTTAATGTGCCAGTTTGTTGGCTTCTTAAATGATGATCATTTGGGTTATTTCCGGATTGCATCTCCTAAGGAGAAGCTACAGCCAGCTGTGGTGGCACATGCCTTTGGTCCCAGCATTTAGGAAACAGAGGCAGGTGGATCTCTAGGAATTTGAGGACAACCTGGTCTACATAGTGAGACCTCATCTCAAAACCTAAAGAAACAAACCAAATGAATAAAACTACAGAACAATAAGTGATTCCCAATCCCTGGCCTTAGCTTAGCAACTATTGACAGCCGATGGCTTCTGAGGGAAGGAAAGTCAGTTTTCTGTAAAGGCCTCTAGGAGACCAGCTGCTCCAGTGCACGGCCCATAGCCACGCAGCACAAGTTAGATGTGGTGGGTTATGTAAAAAAGAAGAAACCATGAAGTTGGGAATGGGTAGGAGATGACAATTGGATCTGAGAGGAGTGGGTTTAATTTTGTCAAAATGTTATATGCATGTATGAAATTCTTTTTTTTTGTTGTTGTTTTTTTTTTTTTTTTTTTTTTTTTTTTTTTTTTTTTTTTTTTTTTTTGGTTCTTTTTTGTTTTTCAAGACAGGGTTTCTCTGTGTAGCCTTGACTGTCCTGGAACTCACGCTGTAGACCAGGCTGGCCTCGAACTCAGAAATCCGCCTGCCTCTGCCTCTCAGATGCTGGGATAAAAGGGGTGTGCCACCATTGCCCGGCATGAAAAATACATTTAAAAAGAATAAAGCTGCTGGAAACTACATTCAGGCAGTTCAGTTCATTTTGTGAGCAGATGTTTTCATTTTTTTTTTTTCTTGGCAATATGGAGAAGGGGAGAGATTGGATCATCAGCTTGATCTTATGTCTAACTTTAGAAAAAGTGTCAAATTTTCCAACTCCAAACACCATCATGTGTGTACTCTGCATTCTCAGCAGCACTCATGGTTCAGTCTGCACAGCAGAGGGTATATGCATTAGGAGCCTTAAGGTGATCTGCTAAAGCTCTGAGGTCTAGGTGCTAAGGCCTTGCACATGCTAGTGTTGTAGTGGGTTTGTGTGGGTGTGTGTATCTGTACAGTCCTCTTCAGAAAGCCCTTCCTTTCACCAAAAGCGGAGTTTAGAAGCCAGAGCTGAGATCTGTGTTCTGAGCAAGCAATTGGTCATTGTCTAGGTCATCAACATAGCCCCTCATAAGGTCTCACACCTGCAGCTGAGGTTCGAGGTCAGGCTTTCACTTCTTATATTGTACATCTGTGTTTTCTGCTCTTTGTCTCATAACCTGCTTCTCGGTGCTGATTGTTAACAGTGCATTTGCTTCGTCAGTTGTAGAAAATTGCTATTATCGTTTGATCAGATGTTGGAGTCTGTGTGACCCCATTAAAGACAGTCAGTCAGGCACCCCACACCTCCTTGAAAGGCTTATTTTATATGTATGAGTGTTTTACCTGCCTATATGTTTGTGTGCATGTTAGTGCCTACAGAGGCCAGAAGAATATGTTAGACAGAACTAGTTACAGACAGTTGTGAGCGCCATGTGGATTCTGGGAACCTAACATAAGTCCTCTGCCAGAGCAACCAGTGCTCTTTAGCACTGAGCCATCTCTCCAGCTCCAGTTCTAGTTCTGTTTCTGTAAACTTGTTTCCTTCTCCCCTCCCTTTTCCTCCTTTCTTTTCTCCCTTTTTTAAAATTAATTTTAATTTATGTACATTGGAGTTTTGCCTGCATGTGTGAGGGAATCAGATCCCCCGGAACAGAAGTTATAGACGATTCTGAGCTGCCATGTGGGTACTAGGAATGAATCTGGGACCTATGGAAGAGCAGCCAGTGCTCTTAATTTCTGAGAGAGCCATCTCTCCAGCCCCTCTCCCTTTTTTAAAAAAAAAAAAGCAAATTTTCTCTTTGTGACCCAGGCTAGACTTGAATTCATCTCATAATCTACCTGCCTCAGATTCCCGCAGGCTAGGGTACTTTAGAGTGTGTGAAACATGCTTGGAATCCCAGTACTTTGGAGGTAGAAGCATGAGGGTCAGAATAAGGAGCACAAGTTCATCCTCAGCTACATTGTGAATTTGAGTCTATCCTGGGCTACAAACAAGACCCTCTCTCAAACTAAAAATATGAGTGCTTACTTGAATTAAGATCCAAGTCAAATTCATGTTAGGCTGTGTGTGTTAGTACCCTTCTCTTTGCTCTTGCTTTTCCTGGTATTTGGTCCATGTAAAAAAGCAACCTTCACTTTGCTGTTACCTACAGGTTGTATGCTTAAGCTGTATGCCAGAAATTTTATCACATTACTCTAAACGGTACAGTTTAAGTTTTATGATTTTTTTTGGGGGGGGGGGGGTTTCGAGACAGGGTTTCTCTGTGTAGCCCTGGCTGTCCTGGAACTCACTCTGTAGACCAGGCTGGCCTGAACTCAGAAATCCGCCTGCCTCTGCCTCCCAAGTGCTGGGGTTACAGGCGTGCGCCACCACCGCCCGGCTCTTTAAGTTTTATGATTTTTTTTCTTTAGTTTCCCACTTAATATTTTCAGTTATGGTTGATCATGGATTATAGGAGCCATAGAAAGAGCAACCAAGGAGGCAGGGACACTCTGCTCTCTGTTTCCTGGGGGTCTCTGCAGAAGATATCTGCCCTAGTTTTGTTATCACATATAGCAGTGTAGTTTGCAGGGGCAGCAGGAACTCAAAAATAACGGAGCTGCTAATTACCTGGTGTTCCCTTCACCACGCTATATCCTGCTGAATTCAGTCCTGGCTTGTCAGAACCCTAGAATGAAGAGTCATGGCAGTACATTTGAGGTTGGCTTAGACACAGCACGGGTACTTTAGCAGGTGATTTCTGTTTTAAAGTGTGTGTCTCCAGAAGCGTTCAAAGTGCTAGTTTGTCTTCCAGTCTCGGGGGAGCTTTCTGTTTGGACCATAGGGGCTCATGTTATAGCCATTGTTGTCTTCAGCTCTTAGTTTTCATGTGTTTTGCTTTTGAATTTATATAATGGGTGTAAAAATCTAACTACTCAGAGAGGTAGAACCCCATTTTTTTCATTGCTGTTTGGACCATCCCCTTCCGTACAGGAGCGCATTACTTTAAAATGTTACAGGTTTATTTCTTTGATTAAAAATTCTAAGCCAGGCTGGAGAAATGGCTCAGGTATTAAGAGCACTGACTGTTCTTCCTGAGGTCCCGAGTTCAATTCCCAGCAATGACTGGCTTACCCATCTGTAATGGGATCTGATGTCTTCTTCTGGTATGTCTGAAGAAAGAGACTACACTCACATACATAAAATAAATAATAAACCTTTTTTAAAAATCTAAGCCGAGGCAGTGCTTGTAGCCCAGACTGTAGAGAAGTTGTCATGTGTCTGTAATCCCAGTGTTCCCTGGTAAAGGCAGGTGGCTCGAGAGTTCAAGGTCACTTTCTCCACTACACACTTGAGAGTCTCAAAAAACGGTGGATGATACCTTAGCAGGTAGAGACTCTTGCAAAAGCTTAATGCTCTGATTACAATCTCCAGATCATATGGTGGAAGGAAAGAGCCAATTCCTGCAAGTTATCCTCTGACTTCTCCAACGTATGCACACATACAAAAATAAATTAATTTTAAGATTTAAAAGGAGAGTGCTGGAAAGGTAAGTGCATTTGTTGCTCTGGCAGAGGACTGGGATTGGTTCCCTGAACCCACATGGCTCATGACTGTTTGTTACTCCAGTTCCAGGGGCTCTAGCACCCTCTTCTGAATGCCTGGGTACTGCACCTGTGTGTGCAGATGTACACAAAGTAGGTGCAAGCAGGTACAAGAAAAGAAAACATTTTAAAAGAATTTTAGGTGAGTCATGTGCTCACATCTGTAACCCTTGAGAAGCTGAAGTAGAAGAATTTCCATGAGTTCCAGACGAGCTACAGACTTAGACAATTAAGCCAACATAAATAGGGGCTAGAGAGATGGCTTTGTGATTAATTAAGATCACTGACTGGTCTACCGGAAAACTCAGGTTCAAGCTCCATCACCCACATGGCAGCTCACAACTGTTTGTAACTTCATTTCTAAGGGGCTGACACTCTCACATGGACATGCATATAGGCAAAACAATACACATGAAATGAAAATCTTGAAAGACAGTTAAAAGCAAGAAGTCTTTTTTTTTTAAAAAAAAAAAAAAGTAAATAAAATTAAAAAGTAGCACTGGGTGGCGGTCTCAGCACTTGGGAGACAGAGGCAGGTAGATCTGAGTTTGGGGCCAGCCTGGTCTATAGAGTGAATTCCAGGATAGCCACAGCTACACAGAGGAACTCTGTCTCAAATAAAACAAAACAAAAAATAAAAGAGAAATTAGGCAAGCCAGGCGTACAGCATTTGTGAAGCAGAGGTAGAAAGATCAGGAGTTCAAGGCCATCCTAACTAGATCCTACGCCATCATGGGTTACATAAGACCAAACTGTCTCAAGATCAGGGGTGAAGAAATGGCTCAGTTAAAGAGAAGTATTTGCTAGCCAGGCGGTGGTGGCAAACGCCTTTAATCCCAGCACTTGGGAGGCAGAGGCAGGCGGATTTCTGAGTTCGAGGCCAGCCTGGTCTACAGAGTGAGTTCCAGGACAGCCAGGACTACACAGAGAAACCCTGTCACGAAAAACCATTAAAAACACACACACACACACACACACA
>JANHMN010000003.1:128354099-128367200 GCA_030674055.1 Rhabdomys pumilio
GTGTGTGTGTGTGTGTGTGTGTGTGTGTGTGTGTGTGTGTTGTATGTATAATTGTAAGCCAGCACCCACCCAGTCCTGAGATGCCTAGATCCTCTCCTAGCTTTCTGAGCTCTGTTCCAACAGAGGGAGGACCTGGTCACCCTAGTCAGAAAAGGCCCTGCAGTACTGAATCATAGACATTCAATGTTGTCTTTTTAGGAAGACGAAAGAAAGTGCCGGGAAGAAAGAAAACCCGGTCCAGGTCATCTGTGAAAAGTAAGAGTGGGGGTACGAGAGCCAAGAAACGGCAGCGCCGTGTGAGGAAGACAAAAGGGAGGAAGCTGAAGGTGAGGATGTAGCAGAAGTGTCCAGATGAGCCAGTCTTGCTCCCTCTATGGCTCTGCTGCAGGAGGTGTCAACGTGGCTGTTTTTCTGCTGCTCTGTAGTGCAGCTCAGAGGTGGGTGGGTATGCTTCTAGGTCCTTTGGAGTAGGGTATGTTAAGAATTATATGTGATAAGCCCTGAAACGGAGGCAGAGAGGGAGGGCCGGCCAGCAGGCCTCAGAGGGCTGAGTCACCTTATGGTCACTGGTTGGTTAAGTCAAAGGGCTTTCAATCCTCCAGGAGCAGGTGTAGGTAGGCTGAGTTGAAGCCCTCAGGGCAGATAGTCACTGTCTGTCTTAGGGAGCCTCCTGTGTATTGGAAGGCTGTGTCCAGTGTATCCATCTCAAGTACTCTCTTCTCACTCAGCCCTGCTGCCATGAGACATATCTGGTACTTACTGACCCAGGATGTTGGTGGGGAGAGGGAATACACACACACACACACACACACACACACACACCTTGACCATGTGTTTTATATGCATTTATGCTTGTTACCCATTGCCTGATAAATGTTTTTTAGTATGTGTTTATAATATAAAGATGTGTTTAAATATTTAGTAGTTAGAACATTTGTTCAGAATGATCAGAGCAATTCTTGGGGCTGTGATTAAATTTATGAGCAAATGGGTAGGTGATAATGTTCTTGGATTCAGTGGTCATTAGCATTCACTTTGTGCCCTGAGGCCTAAGGGCCTGGCAGTGTTGGTTCTTCCTAGTTTCTAGAAAGTTCTAGACCATTCTAGATTCCATCCTGAGCTCTCTTTCTCCCTCTGCAACTACTGTGGTTCCTTTTTTCCCCCTAGTAGAACAAATGGGGCCATGGCCCATGGTGAAAGTGTGGAGAGATACAATACAAATACACTCCCTGGGGAGAGGTCTCAGCTGAGGGTTTTGTCTCTGTTTCATCCTTACTCAGAATCTAGAGGAAGTGGCATGTGGTTCCTGGTTTTAGTATCTTGGGAATGATTACAGTTGTACAGTGTTAAAGTCCACAACTGTTCCTCATGTGGCCGTTTAAGTGCAATGTGCCAGTCATTAATTTAATTTTTTTCCTGTCACTTTGGTTCAGAATGAAGTCACAGCTCGTTCTCGCATTGCACGAACACTAGGCCTCCGCAGGCCTGTCCGTGGCACCAGCATGCCGTCAGTGTACAAGCCAGTGGACCCCTCTCTTGGGCTGATGAGGGCAGATATTGGAGCAGCTTCTCTGTCACTGTTTGGAGACCCCTATGAGCTAGATCCTTTTGACAGGTAATTGCAATGATGATTGTCCCAGTGCCCCAGCTCATCCTCAGATTTGGTTAGGCTGCATGTGGCACTATATCAGTGTCACAGGTCTTCTGTGTCAGTGTCCCCTTGGCATGTGTCCCCTCCAGCAATGAAGAACAGTCTGCAGATCCACCTTCCCCTCTGAGTGCCAAGAGGAGAGTGCTGTCCCGTTCAGCTCTGCAGTCTCACCAGCCTGTGGCCAGACCTGTCGCCATGGGGCTCTCTAGGTATGTGGCAGCAGGGGCATTTGGGGTGGGTAAGGGCCCTGGCTAAATGACGTATCCTTTCCATGTGGCCCTTGGTAATGTGGCTGGGCAGCTACTCTAGGTGTGATGTGCTTGAGTTGAGGTTGGCTGAGTGCTAAGTCAAAGCTAGTTAATTATCTCAGGGTCAAGTAGCACATCTGCTAGCCACACTGGCCTTAGTCTCTAAAAGGTAAAGGGTCCTTGGGCAAAGCAGCAGTTCTGGTCCACAGTGACCAACAGGTAACTTCACTGCCACCTCATGCCTGTGGTAGAATGGGGCATACTTATGTTAGAGGTAATCTCCTCACACACTTGATCCCCTGATGGGTGGGAATACAGAGGAACCCAGCTAGCAGAACCACTCTCTGGTCTGTCTACAGGAGGCAGCTCCCTGCTGTGGCCCCAGAGCCCAGTGTAGAGGAGGCCCCCGTTCCTGACCTGTTGGGGAGCATCCTGTCTGGCCAGAGCCTCCTGATGATGAGCAGTGCTGATGTTGTCATACACCGGGATGGCTCTCTCAGTGCCAAGAGGGCAGGTGAGCACTCATGGGGTTGCTGTACTTCCTTATGGACTTGGAAATGTAAAATCACAGTCCTAGAAATGGAAGAGTTGGAAAGGTTCTCGGACTTTGTCCTGAGTTGGAAGCAACACTGCTAAGAATAAAACCAGTGCGAGTTCTGCCAGGGTCTTCCAAGGCCTGTGTAGTTAAGTGAGTGTGCCATTTCTAGGACAGTTCAGATGCTTAGTGCACAGTGCCTCCATCTGCAGCTTCTCATCTGTCACACTGGATGGGACACATTTGAACCATGGTCATGTCTGAAAAGAGAAAGACTACATGCCGGGGGGCATATATGGTCCCACAGGTAGGCAGTGGAACAGCTGACCTGTAACATTCCCATTGTGGTGGGATAATTAGTGTCCACTCTGAAAACAGTAGTTTCAGTGTTCTGAGCATACTTGACAAGTCATTGAACTTGTTAAAGGAGGTGGGAAGGGTTTCTATCTGACTTTTGTTTTTTAGCTCCTGTTTCTCTTCAGCGAAATTCTGTGACTCAATCCAGAGAAGAGTCCAGACTCAGAGACAACCTGCAGCCTGGGACACTACCCTCAGAGAACGTATCCAGTGGACTCATGGGAGACAGACGGCCAAACTCAGGGCTGAGCTGTGGGGACAGAACAGCTGTGCGCTGTCTCCCTGCCCGCATGGTGCAGACACCTGTGAGTTCAGACTCATCACTGACACCTCGTTCAGGTCTGTCTGGGAATCTTTCAGATGAGAGCAGGCCTAGCTGGAAACACAGTAACAGCCCCCGACTCAATGGCTCCAATGTACGGGTTGGTTCTGCCTCAACTAAGATCATGACTCATTCTAGCTTTCCATCTAAGAATGTAGCTCCTGGGCATCCTCAGAAAACAGACCCCAGGAGACCTGATTTCTCCAAGCTACCCAGGATACCAAAGATCCACAGGGATGGCAATAATAGCACACAGGACCGAGCCCCAGCTAGTGGCCAGATTGTTGAGCTCCCTAGCACTTGCATCAGCCGCCTGACTGGCAGGGAGGGCCCTGGTCAGCCAGGGCGAGGCCGAGTTGACAATGAGCCCAGTAGCAGGGCTCCCCAGGAGACTGGCTCACACACAAGTGGCTCTCGACCTTCTGCACCCAGCTCCCATGGCAGCCTAGCCCCTCTAGGGCCCTCACGAGGAAAAAGCATTGGGTCTAGCTTTGAAAGCTTCAGGATCAACATCCCCGGGAACACTGCACACTGCAGCCAGCTGTCTAGCCCTGGATTCTGCAACACATTCCGTCCAGTAGATAGCAAGGTGCAGAGGAAAGAGAACCCTTCACCCCTCTTCTCAATCAAGAAGCCAAAACAACTCAAAAGTGAAATCTATGACCCTTTTGATCCCACTGGCTCAGACTCTAGCCCTCCTAGCAGCAGCCCAGAGAGTCTTGGTCCAGGCCTCCTGCCCTCCGAGATCACAAGAACTATCTCCATCAACAGCCCAAAGGCTCCAGCCTTCCAGACTGTGCGCTGTGTTACCTCCTACAGGGTAGAAAACATCTTTGGAACAGAGATGGAACCTGAGCCCCAGACCCCTGGTGAGCCTGTATCTGGCATGCTGGAGTTACTTGGCAAAGGACCTGCTGAGGGAGCCTCTGATTTGGAGCAAGAAGGACTAGGGGAAATAGAGCCTACAGAGATTCGGGGCTCCGCAGCCCGAACACAGAGGCCATCCCCACCAGACCCTTGGGATGATGAGGATGAAGTGTCCTGTACACCCTTCTTTGGTTCTGAGGAACGGACAGTGACATGTGTGACTGTTGAGGAACCAAGTGTTCCACCAAGCCCAGATGCTCCACAGATAACTACCCACAGAATTGTGGAGTTCAGGGCCTCATCCCGTTCCCGCTCCACCTCCAGCTCCCGAAGCAGGAAGAAAACGAAGAAGAAGAAGAAAAAGGTTTCCAGAGAGCACCAGAGGACACGCTCCAGCACTCGCTCTGGTTCCAGGGACAGGACTTCACGCTCTGTATCTCCAGTTGCTGAGGAACACACCAAGAGGCACAGAGCCAAGACTAAGAGCCGGAGGTCTTCTAGTGACCGCGCCAGCAGCCAAGACAGAGCAAAAAGGAGGAAGGACAGAGACGACAGAGACAGGGAGCATAGGCGGGGTCCTTGGGGTCATGGCAGGAGCTGGAGGAAGTCCAGGTCCCGGTCAGGGAGTCCTGGCAGTTCTTCCTGTGAGCGCCATGAGAGTAGGAGACGGAAGAGGCGGCATTCGGGGTCCAGGTCTCGTGGCAGGGACTGCTCACCACACAGCAGCCTAGAGAGGGACCGGAGACACAAACATCGGGAGAGGAGCCGAGAGCGGATGGACAAGAAGGAGAGTGTGACTCGGTCCCGGGAGAGGAGGAGGTGGCGGTCTCGGTCGCCCAGCTTGGAGCATAGGCCACGAAGGCCACATTCCCGTGAGAAGCGTCCCCATTCCCCAGAGAAGAAGGGGCCTGTGAGGGAGGTTTCCCCAGTCCCTGCTCCACAGGGGGAGCCAAGGCAGGATGAAGACCACTCTGCCAAGCCTCCAGTCTCAGAAGTAAGTGTCTTGCCAGAGGTAGTAAGTGTCCTGCCAGAGGTGGTTGTAGCTGACCTGAACCCTCCAGAAGTCCCTCCTGTCCTGGCAGAGCCAGTTGCATGTGTGCCTGAGGACCTCGACTATGGTGATTCTGTGGAGGCAGGCCATGTCTTTGAGGATTTTTCAAATGAAGCCATCTTCATCCAGCTTGATGACATGAGCTCACCTCCTTCCCCTGAAAGTACAGACTCCTCCCCTGAGCGAGACTTCCCACCAAATCCCATACTGCCCCCAGCCAGCCTTCCACAACACAGTACTTTACCTACCATCCAGAGGGAGGTGTTACCAGTTCACAGTGAAGATATCTCAAAGTCTGCACCCCAGGCATTGGGCCCTTCAGACCAGTGCCTGCTCAGGCAGGACACTGTAGAGACCACTGCTACAACTCTTAGCACCCCAGGTGTGGTGCCCATGGGAAAAGACAGTCCTTTGTTGAGTGGGAGAGGATGTGAAGCAGTCAGGCCCAAGGATGCTGTGGCCCAGGCCCCACTGCTACGATCCAGAACCCTGGTGAAAAGAGTCACCTGGAACCTGCAAGAAGCAGAGGACAGCACCCCAACCCTGGACAGAGATCCAAGTGAGTTTGTCCTGCCCCTGACTGGGACCCCAGTGGTGGCTGCCCTTGTGGGTCAGGGGTATAGAGCAGGCATGAGGCGGGGGGCGGGGGCCTCCCTAAGCCTCTCCTGGCAATTTGGGGCCCCTACCCAAGTCCAGCTTCTTACAGACATATCTGCAGCTTGGCCTTGATTCCCACTGCTGGTTCTCTGAAAATGTTTTGGCCAGGGTTGACCACAAGGCATCCACACTTCCTGTCTGTTGGGTCCTCAGGGACACCACTTCAGAGGCCCCAGAGGCCCCAGGAAGGAGACTGGGATGCAGAGGACAGGGCCCTCATAGGATTTCAGCAGGCACCATTCTCCGAGCTGCCCCCTCCCATCCACGTGCTCCAGGAGTCTGGGTTACCTGATGCAGATCCCTCTCAGGTGGGTGCTGGGCTAGAGGGGCATGGTCCTTGTACTGGGCTTTTTGGGCTGCCCTGCCTAGGCTAGACCTCATGGTACTACTTCCTTTCTATACAGCCCCCTGGTGCTCCTAGGGCAGAAGGGCTTCCAGCTGTTGGGACTCTACACTCAGCAGGAGGTATTCTTGCCCAGGTTTACAGCCCCAACATGCCACCACCCCTGGCTCAGCCCTCAAGCATCCTGCCCTATGCACTGGTCAGCCAGCCCTCAGTCCAGTTGATCCTGCAGGGGACCCTTCCTCTAGCAGGCTGTGGTGCAGCACAGAGCCTGGCCCCAGTGCCCACTATGCCAGCTACAGCCTCAGAGCTAGCTGTTGCAACCACCAACAACTCAGAAGAAAGGACTGCCACTCCCAAAACAGCTGCTGAGAAGACCAAAAAGGAGGAGGTGAGTGCTGCTGCCTGTCCTCCCACAGCTCCTGTCTTATTTGGGCCTGGTTTTAGGTATAGTATTCAGGCATGTGGGGTTGGTTAGGGTGGTAAAAGAGCAGCAAGCCCATTGCCTTTAGTGTTCTTTGCCAGATGCATATCCCAGAACTCCTGGCTTCTCATAAAAGAGCCCACAGGTCAGTTTTGGCCATCTTGCCACAGGGTCACACATGTCCTCCTCACTCCTAGTACATGAAGAAGCTGCACATGCAGGAACGGGCTGTGGAGGAGGTGAAACTGGCCATTAAACCCTTCTACCAGAAGAGAGAAGTGACCAAGGAGGAATACAAGGACATACTGCGCAAAGCTGTGCAGAAGGTAGGCATTCCTTTTTGGCAACCCTGAGGTTGCAAAGGACAGACACATTGTGACACAGAATAGCTAAATCTGTATGTGTCAGAGAGCTGCCATCTCTAGTTTGCATGGACGCCTGAGTCTGTAAGTGTGGAGTCAGTCAGCTGAGCCAAGTGGCTGAAGCCTTAGATGAGACCTGTGTCCTACAAAGTGCCCCTCAGACAATGCTCATTAAAACTAAAATAACAGATGAGGAATGTCGGGTGTCCTCAACCCACCCCGTTTCTTTGGATCTTTGGAGGAACCAAGTCTCTGAGAGATGGGCAGATCTTTCTAGGAACAAAGTTTAGCTTTTGTCTGACCTCTGACACAGGAGTATGAACCTCAGCAGCTCTGTGAAGGGTAGTTATAGATGTCTGTGTAGGGTGGGCATACAAGTTCCCTTAACAAGACCAAGGACACGACTTGAGATGGCCACGGCAAGGAAGTTGATCTTTGTGACAGATTGGGAAAGCACTTAGGGTGATGTGTTCTTTCTTCAGATCTGCCACAGCAAGAGTGGTGAAATCAACCCTGTGAAGGTGGCCAACCTGGTGAAGGCCTATGTGGACAAATACAGGCATATGCGCAGGCACAAGAAGACTGATGGTGGAGAGGAGCCACCCACTCAGGGCGCTGAGACCTGAGGCTAGCCACTGTATGGGGAGGTATCCCCAGCAGGAAAGAAATGGGGCCACCAGCACTCCTGCCTCTGAGGTTCTCATGATACCTGTCTGCACCTGTCTTGCTTACAATTGAAAACTGGACTTTTTTATATGTATATTATAGATACACTGTTTCCATTGTGTTCTAATTTATCAAAAATGGCTTCTCTTTAGAAACTTTTCTATGGACTGGTGCTTAGAAGGTAACGCATTTTTGGTTTCGGAAAGCCTGATGGCTCAGTGGGGAGCTTCTTTAGCTGCCAGCTGCCAGCACTCACTCATGACGGTCTCTGCTGTAGCAATTCTCTTACTCTAGTTGCTTTGTGCCCTGTCAGGAGACAGAGACAGGACACGGTGCTGTGGGTCTCAGAGGCTTAGGCACACACTCGCACCTTCCCAAATACACCTGGCACCACGAGCATGCTCCTGATTCCTGTCTTAAGAGCATTTGTACCCAGTAAGAGGTGTGGTAACCCAACCAGTTCTTTATTGTAAAGATGAGTGCTGCAGAGGAGGCCTAGTGTGTAGCAAGTGGGGGTCGCCTTCTTCCAAGGGACTGCACAAGATCCACTAGAGATAACAGAGCAGGGCGGCACTGATTCTGAACTATGTGTGGGGAGCTGGGGTTCTGAATCAAGCCCACTGACCCAGGTCCATGAGGAAGTGTTCGATGTCATCGTAGAGACTATTGGTGCTGGACAAGCACAGGCCAAGACTGCTGCTGTCCAGGGAAGATGCACCCTCGCGCTGCACGCCTTCCAGCTGTGCCTTGCATAGCCGTGGCTCCAACTGTGGAAAGGACATCTGTTAGGGCTCTTAACCTGCAGCCCACACATCTTCACTTGACCAACCCAGGCTCTACCTTCACCAGGATCAGGCTCTTCTCCTTGGGCCTCCCTGCTGACAAATCTTGTCCAAAACCCAGGTAGATGGTGTAGTGTGGTGATCCTTGCCGTCTCCGAGCCCGGAACTCCTCCAGTTCTATTAAGGAGAGAGCTCTGGTGAGCAGGTTAAGAAAGGCTCCAGGCCCCAGAGGACAGCACCCCAGATAGACACCTCACTGACCTCGGAAGAAAGTGCTGAAATCGAAGATGGGGGTATGGCAGTTGCGCTCCAGCAGCTGGGCTGGGGTGGAGGGGTTGGTGGAGCCCATAGGGCTGCCCACCTCCCAGTACACCTTGCACTTGCCCATACGCAGGGCCCACAGTGATGGACCCCTAAGCTCCAGCTCCAGGCCTGGAGACACGTGCTGTAGAAGAGTCTCTGTGTAATGCAGCTGCTTCTGATCCGGGAGCTCAGCAGGGCTGGGAAAAATCACCGGCTGGGGCTCCGAAGTTCTTACTGCTGAGCCCATGGGGCTATACAGGAACACGCATCTGGGGTGCCTCACTATTGCCTGTAGCACTGTGCGTCCTTTATACATGATGGTCACATCCAGGGACCCAAGGTTGCGCTCTGTGTATAGACCAAGCTGTGAGTGTGGGTGGGGCACTTTGTCCCACACCCCCTACCAAGGACCCATTCACCTCCAACTGGGGTACAGGGGTGAGGGATCAGTGGAGCAGTATTCTGCCTGGGAGTCTAGGTGTGAGGTAGGGAAGAGCCGTGCGTGCTGTGGCTGTAGCCCACACCAACAAGTCCCTGGGGCCTCACCGATGTTCAGAGCTGGGTGTTGAAGCCTGGGGCTGGGGACAGCTTCCACCTGCCATGCTGCGTAGGGTTCCTCAGAAATATATTCTTGTTCCTGGCCTGAGGACAAGTTGGAGCTGCCTGTCCATTGTACCCCAGCTTCCCACCCCTGTCATTTTAGCACCCTGCTCTTTCCTCCCAGCAAGGGTTCTGTGGTCTTCCCTCTCATTCTGCCTTGGGCAGATGGGGGTTCTCTAGCTTGGCCCCAGCTCTGTGACAGTTCCTGTCTCTCACCAGATGCCTGTGGTGGCACGATGTCTGCCCCAGACTCAGACTCCAGTATGTGGCTGTATTGCAGAACCTGAAGCAAGACGTCCCCAGCATCACTCGAAAGCAGAGGGCTTGGGGTTTGGAGCCCAGCATTTCCTCTTGCCAGTAATGATCCTAGCGACACACCCTGCAAGAGAAAGCATAGTGGTAGGCAGCTACCAATCCCCCACACCTAGAAACAATGAACCAGACTGTACCTGTGTGGGTAGGGCATTGCCAAGGGTCACTTCTTCCCTATTTTCCATGGCTGGGCCTACTGAAGGAGAGCGGAAGGGGAGGTTTGGATCTGAGTCTGATGTGTAATTTGGTTATGATATCTGAGCAGTTCCAAAAGTTCTCTATTTCTCATACCTTCTGTCCCCAAACCACCAGGTACCTCACTCAGCCCAGGCTCTGACTTAGGAGGAAGTACACACACACACACACACACACACCCCTTGGAGAGGAACTGAATCTACAACTAGTTTCAAAAACCACAAATCTTAATTAACCATTGAAGTCACCAAAACAACAGAAGCCATGTACCTCCCTAGCCCATCCCTATTTGTGGCACTGCTCACCAGTAGATCCAAGCTCCAGGCTAAGTTCATACACCTTGTGTGGATCAGCCGGGTCCCCAGAATTGTCTTGACGCAAGATAAAGCGCCCTGTGCTTTGCAGTGCACATCGGAAGTTGGTCTTCCAGCCTCTTCTTTCAGCAGCCTCAGCCTCTGGGGGTGGTAAGTTAACTCCCCTAGGTGGCCACCTCCCTCGGGCCACAGCCCAAGCCTGAAGGAAAGGAGAGAGCATGGGTTGAGGCTGCATTCCCCAGGAGTCCTGGTAAGTTATAAAGAAGGCAGGACTGGGTACCACCTTGAAGATCTGTGCATCTGCTTCATCCAGATCCCTACGACCGAAATGCTTCCAGGGCACACGGAATACTGTGCGAGCCTCGTTCAGCCATCGCAGCCCCTCATACTGGCCGCTACTGACCTCACCCAATAGCCAATCTCCGAACAGCACTCGCTGGGGCCCCCTGCAGGCAGGGCAGCCACGCTAAGATTAGGGTTAATGCAAGGAATACAGGATCCAATACAACTAGGGTAGGCATGTTCTTACCTCACTTCGGCCATTGCTCCTACACGGGCAGTCTGGGAAAATCAATGTAGGTGCTACTACTCTGTGATGGCTTGTAGTCAGGCACTGGAGCAGTCGGGTATTACAAATAAGGTAAGAGTCCCTTGGGTGTCTCTATGGTTTTAGGTTGTAGCCACAGATGGTGTGACCAAGTTTCGTAAATGTGTTTTAAATGTTTGCGGGTGTTGGTAACAGGTGGGAATCTAAGTTTCACAAGTGTGACCCAGGTATTAGGATGTTGAGGGTCACAGATGAGGTTTGAGAACTTGTAGCCACCTAGGTTCCGAACCTAAGTGTAGATTCCTCGGCCAAGGTGGCTGTAAATGTGACTACAGATGTAGCGGGAGCGCAACACGTGATGTCACAGGTGTTGATCCAGCGTCCGGGCCTGGACTGGCTGTCACAGGCTGGACCCTGCAAAGACACGGTGAGCAAAAGGGGCGGGCTCAGGCAAGTAAAACGAAACTGCATCTCGGGAAAATGAAACCTAAACAGTCTAAACAGCGCGTGGTAGCTGCCGGCTTCCCACTGTCTCGATCTCTACCGGTGCTGTCCTCGACCTCCATCCGACCCTTACTCAGATCCCAACCCCTGCAGATCCAATTGCAAATCCTGCCGGGGCGTCTGCCCTCCCATTTCCCCGAGTCTCTCTTCACTGCCCTTTACCGATCGCTCACTACTCTGTGGAGGGGACAAGAATTTCCCCTGTGGCACTAGCTCACCTCCCTCCCCTAGTGGCCCAAGGGTCCCACGTACCTGGTACCGGAGCCGCCGGGACGGTTTTATCTCAATGAGGAGGAGGCGGCGGCCAGTGCTTTTATACTACTTTGGTCAGGGGCGGGGGCGAAGCGCAGCAGGGTGTGGCTTAAGGGCTCCTGACATCACTGGGGTGTCCCAAGTCTGTAACTCTCCGCCCTCGGATTCAGTCTCCCAGGCCTTTCATAGATTCAATGAGAGAGGCTGACCCTACTTTGGACAGAGCGACCAAGTCTCGGAGGACAGTAGAAGTGGCAGGTAGAGGTCTATCTGCCGGCTCAGCCCCTGGTGGAAGTGTGGGAAAGGGCTTTCCCCAGTACCTCCTCAGGAAAGCATAGCGGAATAAGGCAGGGATACCCACAACAATCTGCAGGTTTTGTTTGTTTGTTTTGTTTAGCTCGCAGAAAAGTCTTAGAAAGTGGAGTCTAAAGAGAGGCTACGGTACAATTTGGCTTAATACTGAGAATGGTACAGATAAGAATATACCATCAGGGGAGAGTTTGAAGCAGAAGGATTGGGGCCAACCTGCGTAATAGAGTAAGTCTCTGGGAGCAGGAGGGATAGCTCAGTAGTTAAGAGCCCTGGCTGCCCTTCCAGAAGTCCTCAGCTCATTCCCACCAACCATATGGTGGCTCACAACCATTTTTATTGGGATCTGATGCCCTCTTCTGGCACACAGGTGTGCATGCAGATAGATCACTCATATACATAAAATAAATAAATTATATATACATATGTATATGTATACATACATACATAAATCATGTATATAATGTAAATCATACATATACATAAACATATACACATACACATATACATATAGTCTAGGGTTGTGCCAGCCTTTGTTAGAGAAGTTTCTTACTGCAGTGGGTAGACTCTTAACTGGCCCAAGAGCAAAGAATATCTCTATCACCCGCTCCAAGGCTCAGGGGACGTCTCCCAAGGTGGGGCACAAAGAACGAATGCCGAGAATGGAGAGATGTACAGCAAAGCATGGCTCTGAGCAAGACCTAGCCATTCCACCCATGAACTCACTGCAAGTGGTCCTGGTAACATTTTATCATAGGTGTGGGCAGAGCCCAGTGCCCTCCCCTGCTATTAGCAATTTACCTTTAGGGAAGGGGTATCATTTATTCAATGATAAATTGTCCTTGTTCCAGCTGGGTCAAGAAGCTAGAAACTAAGAAAGAGCTCAGCAGTTAGGGGCACTGACTGCTCTTCCTAGAGGACTGGGGTTCAAACCCCAGCACCCACACAGCAGCTAACAACTGTAACTCCAAAATTTGACACTCTCACAGAGATATACATATAGATCACACTCTGATACACATAAAATAAAACACCAAAACATACCAAAAGTTTTAAATAGGAACTAGTTAAACTCAGAGGGATGCTTGTTAAGAAGGCTTCCAACAAGGGGGAAAGAACAGATAACAGAGACTGGGGCATGAAAACCACCTTGCGAAAGGAAAGCCAAAAGATACATTGTATAAACGCATAAAACTGCCAGTTTAAAAGTATTCAAATACTGGAAGGAAATAAAAAAGTTTTGGAAAGGAATTCGGGGTCACTTTTCATTAGAAAACCAGCCATGACCGCTGTTCAGGAAGAAGCCCAGGTTGTGGAGTACCGGTCTGTGTAACTTCTGTAACCATGGTCTCCCTCCACTCGCTGACATGACCTGAGGGTCCCTATTTCTCATGTCTAAACTTCCTGTGTGGGGCAGAGTGCCCTGTTCATTCATGGCCAAAGCAGCCTTCCTTTTGTTCTTTCTTTCTTTCTTTTTTTTTTTTTTTTTTTTTTTTTTTT
>JANHMN010000003.1:128367300-128407755 GCA_030674055.1 Rhabdomys pumilio
TTTTTTTTTTTTTTTTTTTTTTTTTTTTTTTTTTTTTTTCCTTCTTTAGAAAGACTTTCTCTGCATAGCTTTGCCTTCCCTGGAACTCACTATGGAGACTAGATTAACCTCAAACTCAAAGAGAACCACCTGCCTCTGCCTTCCAAATGCTGGGATTCTGTGAGCCACCACTCCCGGCCAGACCTTTGAAATGGGCTACGACCCTCAGGAAGATCCCAAAGACCACCTCTCCCAAATGAATGTGCTTGTGGAGTGGACGGCTCTGGCTCCTTCCCCTCCCTCAAGCAAAGCTATCCATCTTGGGCAAGGAGCTGGAGATCTCGAGCGAGCGAGCAAGCGAGCGAGGACCTCCCTCCTTCCCCTTGGTTACAGTGGCAACTTTCCAGCGGCTAGCCACCCGGAAGCCCAGCCCACAGCTGGCCGCTCACACCCTTGGCACTCTGGTTCCCACACACCAGCCTTAAGACTCCGGAATTCGAAAGTGCTACTTTAATTAGGAGGAAAGGGGAGTGGCTTGGGGTGGAGAGTCGGGGTGCTGAGCTAGATGTAAGTGTTGTCAGCCTCGGCGCCAAGGCGGAGACTCCTCTTCTGCTTTGGGTCATCATCATCATCGCTGCCCTCGCTTCCCGAGGCACTGGCGCTGTCCACGTCGGCGGTGGGCTCGTTGAGGACCACCACGTCAGCCTCCGCCCCGATGTCCTTACCGAACCACACGGCCTTGTAGCCACCCTCCCCCTCCGGCCGCCGCTCCTTAGTCAGGATAGACCTCACGGCTGAAGGACTGTCCCCAGCCTGGACTGTATTAGGAGATCCGGAAGCTTTGGGCTGAGGGCTAGGAGGCGTGGGGCTGGAGGACATGGGGCTAGGAGGCCGGAGGGGCGGTTGGGAAGGCTCAGGGCCCGGCTCTGGCTTCCGGTTGGGAGTGGGCGACCACTTGGCCTTTTGGTCTGGGAGGAAGGTCAGGTTGTCATAGCCACTTGGCTGGGGCTCCTGATGGTGGAGTAAGGGCAAAGACATCAGCAGCAGTGATATGACTCCCACTAGTGCCTTCGGAACCCTTCTCCCACCGCTTGGCTCCCACTCTTCCCCTACCCCCACCCCCACCACTTGGTGTCAGAACACCCATCCCAGCCTTACCTCTGTTTCCTTCCTCTTCCTCTTGTAAAGCCCTGTTTCCCCTAGCTGTTTGCACTCTTCCCTCCATGTCCCCTTTCCGTGTCTCCTCAGCTCTTGAGTTGGTCCCCTTTCTACTGTACCTAGCCCAGTACCCAAGCAGAGGCCTTTACCGAAGCCTTCCCAGAGCAGCAAGTGAGCCGGTGTCTGTAGTGCTTATGGACGAGGATCACCAAGCAGATGAGGGCCAGCAACAGCAGTGCACCTAGCACCCCACCCAACACTGCCATGTCCGTGGTGGAAAATCTCTGGCCGTCACCCAGTTCGCCTCCTCCTGGTGTCAAAGAGACCATGGGCACTTACTGTTGGAACACTCCCAAGAACCTTCCCTTCCCAACCTGGGCCAGGCTGAAGTACCATGAAAACAAGACAGGCCTCTCCTGGGCCACCATCTAAAGTGGACGTTCTGAGAATGGGTGCTCCTAACTCCACCAGAGAGCCTGCCTGGGGATGCCAAGGCCCCTGGTAACATGACTACCAGCCTCTGATTCACCAGGATGGCCTGCAAGGGCACACTGTAAACAGTTGTGGTGAACTTTGTCTTATGTGGCTTCAACTACAATTTTGAATACATGCTGTACTTAGACGCAGAGCAGGGCTCAGGGACACTTATGGAAGTTGGCCATGTAAAGCTGCCTCTGGTGATGGTTCTAATGGGACAGCGAGCAGTGTCTGGCCCCTTGTGACCGTGCACACTCAAAGGTTTAGTGGGTACAAGTTAGTGACCAGTACAAAGACCTTTCAGTGGAAACTCTTTGTGAGTGTGTGTGTGTGTGTGTGTGTGTGTGTGTGTGTGTGTGTGAAGTTTGTGTAGTGTGTGTATTTGTGTTGGTGCTGCATGTGATGGTGCATCTTGTGGTCAGAGAAAAAACTTGCAGAAGTCAGTTTTCTGCATGTGTAGCACCCAGGAACCTAATTCGGGTTGTCAGGCAAGATGTTGAGCCATCTTGCCAGTCCCCATCTTGCTTTGTAAGTTGGGGTCTCTCACTGGCCTACAGCTGACATTGTAGCTGGCTAAACTCTCTGGCCAGTGATCCCCAGGGTTTCCTGTCTCTAACTTCCCAACCCTGTCATCTCCCCAGTCCTGGATTTTTTTGGTTGTTTTGTTTGTTTGTTTGTCTTTGTTTTAGCAGCACTGCCTCAGTATGTTGCCCAGGCTAGCCCTGAATTCCTAGGCTTAAGTGATCCTCTTACCCGTCTCCAGTATCACAGGCATGTATCATTATATCCAATCATAATTTTTAGACCCCCTCCCCCCTCTTTCTCTCTCCTTCTCTGTAGCTGCGGTTAGACTAAAATTTCTACATAGACCAGGCTGGACCAGACTGGACTGAACTCACAGAGATCTGCCTTTCACTATCTCCCTAGTGCTGGGATCAAAGGGATTTGATAGCACACTCTGACAGCCATAATGTATTAATTTTTATCTCGTATTTCCCTACTTATTGGAGTACTGCTCTTACTTAACCTGAGACCCTAAATACAAATTTTCCTGGGAATTATCGGACTCACTGGCTCTAAACTCTGCTTCTGCATCTGCATACCTTCTTCAGTTCACCACCATTATGACCTCTTGGGGTCATCTGTCTAGAGCTAGACACAGACTCCTTAAAGGTGGTCACTGTGGCCAGGACAGGTTAGCCTGCGTGGACCCTTTTCTAGAGCGTATCCTAGAACTCCTGTCTGAGTTGAGGGTGTCTGTGACCAGGGCAATATGTTGGACTACCTGAGATGGGCCCAGTGGCTGTCGGCTGAGAGCTTCCTGGCTTGGGGGTCTGTGTTGAGCTGCCACTAGGTGTGGCTGGCTGGGAGGAGGTGCTGGCCCCTGGAACCGGGACCATTGGCTGAGAGGTTCCTGGATTGGGGGTCTGTGTTGGGTGGCTTCTGGATGTGCTTGGCATGAGGGAGGTACTTGTTCTGGAAGTAGGGGCTGTTGGCTGGGAGGTTCCTGGTTTGGGAGTCTGTGTTGAGGCCCCACCAGGAGTGGCTGTCTGGGGAGAGGTGCTGATTCCAAGAGTAGAGGACCCCCCAGGTATGGATGAGGCAGAAGAGGGTGGGCTTAGAGTTGTGCCTGCAGGTGGGAATGGGCCAGCACTTCCCCCAGAGCTGGTTGTGGCAGGTCCTTGAGAGGTCCCCGAGGCCGTGGGGGCTTCCAAAGTGGTGTTACTTGAAGGCCCAGTTGTTCCTCCGGGCTCTGGTGGTGGCATGCACAGAACTTGGGTTTGCCTCTGTCCTGATATGCCTGTCCCAAAGGAGGAGCCACCCTGCTTGGGGAGGCCTGGGGGTCTCACCTGTGGTGGGCGGCTCCCGCTCTGACACCTGGATCTCAACAGCAGCAGTGGCTGTGTCCTTAGTCACAGAATTGCTAGCTTCTACCTGGGTCAGGAAAGGGACTTGTTCCTCTTGGGTCCCTCTTTACCCCACACCTTTGGTCCCCTTATCCCCACTCCACCTCTACACGGATGGTTCTTGCTTCCTCCATAGTCACAGTGGTCAGTATGATATCCTTATTCATCATGAATTCTGAGGAGTTGGTGACTCGATACGTGACAGCCGAGTTGAGGTCCTAGATGAGACTACAGTGAGACCTAGGCCTGGTACCCTACTGTCCACCCCAAGCTGTCTACACAGAGAGAGGAGGCCAGAGGGTCCAGATATACTTATAGGGTTCATAGGTGAACAGGAAGGAACTGCGTACCGGGAAACCTGGGTACTGAGCCTGGATCCTCAGGATCTCTGAAGGGAAGGTCCTGTCCTTCACTGCTGTGCCAGCCTCAGAACCCAGTGCCACTGTGCCATAGTACAGGCTCAGAGAGAACTGGAGTGGGCTCCCAGAGGCATTGCGAGCCTCCACAATGGCCTGGGTCACTGAGTATCGAGCCTTGTCAGCCTGTTCAGCCTGAGGAGTCAGGGGAAGCAGGGGAAGGTGTTGGGACTTAATAGAGCTGAGACTACAGCTGGAGACACAGTGGGGACACAGGAGACCCATCTGCCATCCAGTACTGGTACTCACCTTGACCAGCAGAGTGAAGGTCATGGGGCTGGGAATACTTTTGGCCATTGTGAGGTTGCCGTCGTTTTCGTTAATGATGAATGTGTCATCCGTGTTTCCTGGGAGAATTTGGAGCGGAGTTTGGTATCTGGTTCCTCTGTTGTGGGTTCCCGGTGCTATGGGGCTAAGCCCTCACTCACCCGACATAATGCTGTACATGATACGCTGGTTAATGGCCTGATCTCCGTCCACAGCATAGATGGGACCAGGACTCAAGATGAGTGGGGATGGCTGTAGGGATAGGGACACCTTGGGCTTTAACAGTCCCAGTTCTTACTCTCTTGTTGTCCCTCAAGATCTGAAACATGAATTGGAGCCTGGAGGGAGAGGCAGAGCCTGCTTGGGACAGAGCTGCAGCCACAGAAGGACTCAGTGGCAACAAGAACTTTAAGAAGGAAGGCTTGCAGCCTCAGTGTATGCCTCTCTGCACAGCGGAGACTGTGGTGTCCTTGGCGGACCCCACCTGCCCAGTGGCCTCGCTGGCCTCAGAGGAGACTGTCAGCTGGGCAAGGACTTAGCAGTCTCTTATTAGCATCAGCCTGGCCCCTGAAGTTCTCACATCCCAGCTGACATCGTAGGATCCACACTTCTCACTGATCTTTGTCTGTATGCCCCACCCCCACCTGGTTGAGAAGGATAGTTAATGATTGATTGATGATTAATTGATTGATTGATTGCTCATTCATGTTTGTTTCACAAATCACAGAATTGTCTGCAAGCCTCTCCAGGAGCAGAGGACCATGGCTGGATCCCTACCCTGGACGTTTTATGACTTGGCTCTAGATTCAAGTCTGACCCTGGGCCTTCTTACTCCCCATTACCAGTTTGTGTCCCGTGGGGACAACCGCATAGTACTGGGCCTGGATGCAGACATAGCCATCTGTAAAGGAGCACGGCAGGAACCAGGGGCTCCGTAGGTCAGCTGGCAGCACGTTCAAGACCAAGGTGGCATTGGCCGTGTGGCTAGGAGTTGCATTCGCCACCCAAGTATCCTGTAGTAACAGCCAGTCCCTGATAGGTTAGGCCCAGCTTAGACAGGACCTAAAACATCCAGGGCTTAGGAAGATGTCATTTGCTTACCCGTGCCAGCAGCTTGAAGGTCATGTTCTGATTCTTGTAGAAATCCAGGGTCTGGTCCAACTTCAGAGCAGGGTTGGTTACGCTCACCAGGGAGAAGAACTTGCTGGCATCCTGTGGAGGGGAAGGAAGTGAGACTCTGGAAGGTGGAGAAACTGAGGCCTGAAGGCATCAGAAAGGGTGGGGGTAGGGTGTCAATAATGATTGGGGAGAGGGAAGCACTGACAGGGGTCACTTCCTGCAGAGTGTAGACGAGGATGTCATCTTTGTCAGCATCTGTAGCCTTCAGCTCTGTCTCGGGGATGACGATTGTATTCACTCTGGTGTCCTGGGGGTGGAGAGGAGGTTGGTCCAGCCATGCTGTGGCTTCTGTATATAGATTTTCCTGATGTTGTCCCTCAGACACACTGTGTCCCCCTGCCTTCTCCGTGCTCAAGACGGCACTGGTTCAGACTGGACTCACCTCTGATACATTATATGTCTTGATTGTAAAGGGAAATTTCGGCTCATTGTCATTGACATCCAGGACAGCCACAGACACCCTGATCTGTGTCACCTGCAGCAAAGTCACCAAAGTCAGCCCCTGGCTGAGGAGCAATGCTCTGACATTCCATTATTCCTCCCTTCCTCTTCTTATCCAGTCATTCAGTCAGTCAGTCTTTCCCTTTCATGCCACAGACACTGGTGACATCAACAATATGGTGGCCTGTGAGCTCTTGTTCTGGGAGGAACTCAGACTGTGAAAACAAGCTTCAGAGTGTGGCTGCACGTGTGTGGTGGGATGTGCTGAAGAGAAATAATGACAATCCTGGGGACACAACCAGCAAAATACCAAAGGGAGAAAGACAGCATCTCATGGCTTCAAAAGCAGGTCTCCAAGGGGATAGTGGAGAAAGGGGCCTTCAGGTTAAAATCAAACAGCTCTCTCCCACAAGAGAGCCCTTCCTGAGACCCAGGGAGACATGAACACAGCCAGTGCTGAGGACAGAGAGGGAAAGCTGCTCTTCTCCGTGGTGACAGATGTCAGGCCATGGTTCTCTCTGTCTTTCTGTTTCTGTCTCTGTCTCTCTGTGTGTGTATCTCTCTGTGTGTCTCTGTGTCTGTCTCCGTCTCTCTCTCTCTCTCTCTCTCTCTCTCTCTCTCTCTCTCTCTCTCTGTGTGTGTGTGTGTGTGTGTGTGTGTGTGTGTATGTGTGTGTGTGTGTTGAAGGTGGAGCCCAGGGCTTCAATCATACTAGACAGGTACTCTACCACTAAACTATCCCTAAAAAATAAGTTTTATTTTGTTTTGTTTTAAATTATTATTATCTATTAGAGACATAGGCCACGATGTGTGTGGGTAGCGTGTCACGGTGCAGGGCAGGAGTGCAGAACTGTGAGAGCTGCTCCTGGTGGAGCAGGGGTGTGGCCTGTTATCTCTTCGAGCTTTCTTTAGTAAAAGGCTTGTGGTGGAGGCTGAGGGACACGGTGTGTGGGATAGGGCGGATAGGCAGACAGTATGAAGTAGGAGGGTTAGGCATCAAAATGAATTTGCACAGCAGCTCGGTGTCTGTGTGCCCTCGCCTTACCCACCCAGATGTGCACTTAGCTTTGGCCTCCAGTAAAAAATGGAAGTTTCTGTGTAGGCTGCACAGGGTTGTGGTTATGACTCTCTAGGGAGTCACTCCATGGGGAAGGGATAGAGGAGGGGGAGGGCAAAAACGGTAAGTGGATCTGCAGAAAGGGTCAGAAAGGAGAGCTGTTGACCAAGGCCCCATGGGACTAGAGGTAGGAAGAGTAGGTCTGACTCTAACTGAGGCACAACCAACAATGCCAACAGTGTACCTTGGGTGGGGTGACATCAGAAGTGGCCTAAGTGTCTAGCAGATGAAGGTGTCTCCCAGGTGAGGGGTGAGGGGCAGACTTAGGGTTTCAGGGTATTGACTTAATACATGGCTCTAAGTTAGCTGGGTTTGAGTCTGGAGCTCAGGGCAGAGTCTAGGCTGAAAGGAGCACGGGAGTGGCCAGGAGAGACCTGATGTTCAGAATCCCTGGGGTAAGGTCATGGAGGAGAGGTCTTGGGGTACTCTGACAGAAGGCAAGGGTGGTCAGGTAATGGGGTTAACTTACCAGAGTGTCTCCTCTCTTACACTCCAGGACTGCCACCAGCAATGAGGTTTCCTGAGGATGAAACCAGGGGACCTATGAGTCACTTGCCACATAGAGAACTATGCTGCTCTAGGCTAGGAGAGTATAGCTAGGAGAGCAGGCACCCTCCAGTGCCCGTCATCTGTGGGAAATTCTGGGTGTAGGGGGCATTTGGCATCTTTGTCCCCTTATGGCCTCCTCCTCAGTACCAACCAACCAACCAACCACTGGACCTGATAGGCTCCTCACTACCAGGGGGATATAGATCCCTCAGCCCCTCCTTCTCGGAATCTTATCCAGGTTAGGGGAGTGGATGCCCATGTATGTCCCCATGAAGGCATATTCTATCTAATCTACAGCCTGTACCTCATAATCCGGAGTCATATTGAGAAACAGCTGATTGCCCTGGAGCCTAAAGGCGTGAGGAGGGGTGGATGAGGATCCCAAGGACAGCTGGAGGTCTTCTGGGACAACAATGTCCACCAATGGTCCAGGAACATTGTGGTTCTCCTCGATTTGAACTAAGGTCTGGTTCACAGAGCAGACTAGAAAATTGCAAAGGAAAAGTTGGTTCCTCCCACCCCAGCTCTGCCACCTACCTGCCCTGCCCCATACATACCTTGGGCCAAGGTCTCCAGAGGTTGGCCAAACAGCACTGTAAGCAATGGCAACAGCAGGGGAGGCCACAGGAGGGCCGGAGCCCCCATGGTGGCAGCTGTCACCTGGAAGAAGGGTCCAGCCTGCTTGGTTCCAGGGCTGGTACAGTTCCTGCCTTGGCGACCTTCGCCCCTGCTAGGCACCGCCTCATTTTATGACCCTTTACAGATGGCCTCTACCAAGGGGGATCCCGCTGGCCGGCACTAACAGGGGACATGAGGTCATATTTCAGCATGGACTTCCAGGAAGTCAGCTGGGGACTCAACCCACAGGCAGTACACATAAAGTGTGAGAAACTTGAGATCGACTAGGAGTAAAGAATAGGTGTGGGAAGCCAGGGCAAGACTGGGGCCGTAGCTCTAAGGAGGCTGAGTCAGGGCTGGAGGCTGAAGCAGGCCTGGGGGATGGAACCATAAGTCTGGGGAGCAGGGCAGGGCTGTGGGGAGCTGGGAGAAAGGACAGGGTTGTGGCCTGAGCCATTAGTCTTGGGTCTACTGTAGCCCACATCAGCAGGACTCTTATCTTGTCTCTTTCTCTTCAGTGCTCTTTAGCAAAATTCCTGGAGCTACACTAGGTCGCCTCCCATCTCTCTTCCACTCCCAAAGGAAAAGGCTATGTCCCAGCATGCTCCTGCTGTCTGAGAAACACAGCAGTTCCTCCAGGGTAGGGCCTGGCAGAGCCTTGGTGGGTGATAGGATGCAAATAGAACTTTTCAGCCACAGCTAGAAGCAGGGGGGTTGCGGAGCCAGTATCTGATGGAAGGCAGGAGTCCTGGTGAGGACAGGCCCCCATTAGACCTGTTTTCATCTTTCTTGGTTCCTCTCCTCTCCCCTACAAGCTCTCAGAGATGGGAAGAAGCCCCTAGGTGGGGTCAGGAGGGTGGTAGGGAGTGTTCTATTGAAAGGGCCTGCATAGCCCTCACCACTCTGGGCCTTTGCAGGGCTGTTTTAGATGCCTGAAAACCTTCCTGAGGCTCCAGGCCTCTGTTAGGACCGAGCACTGTCTCACAGCCCTTCTGTGGTCCCACAGCTGCCTACTGAGAGATGACATCACCATCCAAGCCTCAGGGCTGGGCCATGACCATACAGACATGTAGAGCCAGGATGTTCTCAGGTCGTCCCACTCATAAGTAACCCATTGGTCCACCTGAGCCTTCCCTCACCGTTTCATTTATTCTGACCACACAGCTGGACTAGGGTAGGGAATGCCTGATCCCTGGAAAAATTTGCTAAATAAACCACAGGGCAGGGTGAGACTCTCTGGAATTCAGCTGGAAAAAGAGGGGTTCAGCTGATGCCAGAGATAAGAAATGCCCTAGCTGGCTTCTCAGGTTTAAAGGGCACCTGGGTGTGGTTCTGGCCACTGAATGAGATGGATGGATCTGTCCTCGCCTGCCAGGCTCACAGAGCAGAGGCTACCTCGATTTTATCAGATATCACACACCATGAGCCAAAAGACCAGGGTCTAAATTCCTTCTTTATTGATGCCAAGGACAATCAATCCCTACTCCAGTCAGGCTCCTGGAGACTCCCCTTCCTTCCTCATCTGGGTTGCCTGGTTGTTTCAGTCCACTCTGAACGGTGGACAGCAGGCCTTGGTCCAGGAGGCAGCCAGAGAGACAGGGACTCATCCAGAGACAGCCTGGGCAGAAGCCTGTGGAGGGAGATTGCTGGTGAGGGGACTAGTGACTGACCATCAGAGTGCAGGCACCTCCATGGCTAGGGTACTTTAGGAATCCAGCTGAGGGTGGAGTGCTCACCAGTCCTGTAGGGCCTGAGTGTTCGACCACAGCAAACAGAGCTGATCCTCTAAGGGCTTGGACCGGACCTGGTTGTTCTCTGGAATGTTTTCTGTGTCCTGCTCACTGCCCCCCACCCCAAGCCCAAAGTAGAATTAGTGGTGTACTGAGATGTGGCAGGCCTGTCCCATACCAGCAAGTCTGGAAATTTTTACCTAGCGCTGGCTCACCTGCGCTTCCCCACCAGACCCTGCAGCAGGCGCTGCAGCCTGGCACTGTCCTGCAAGCGACTGAGCTCACTGGTGAACGTCCCATCTGAGTGTCTTGGGCTCCTAGGGAAGGGTGGAGTCATATGAGTCAGAAATGGAAGTGTGGGCGTGGCCGGAATGAAGCGGGATTCCGGACCCTGCTCACCTGGGAGGTGCAGGGAGCGCGGAGGAACTGGAGAGCAGCAGCAGCAGTAGCAGTAGCAGCGGTGTGGGCAGCGGAGGCTCCATGGTCGGGCTCTGGGTGTGATAAATGCTGCAACTTCAGCCTGAGCCCCGCGCCACCGCTTTATAGCTGCCCGAACCGCAGGCTGGGGGCTCCGGCACCGCCCCGGCTCCGCGCGGCCGGCCGCGCCCCATCGATTGCGGGAAGGTCAGGGCCGCCCCCCCCAGCTGTCGTCCGGCCATCTCCTGTCCCTACCGCCGTGTTGGCGCCCCTCAGCTGTCTGGGCGCGAGGGGGTGGGGGTGAGTGGGAGTAGAGGGATAGTGCTACCAAGTAGCGAAATGGACATCTCCATCTGGGACCAGAGATAGGGAACAGAGGGCAGGGGGTGGCAGTTCAGGACAGACAGAGGGATCCGCACTGTGAGGTCTCAACTCATATAGCCTAGATCAAGACCCTACCGCAATCTTGTCTGGAAGGGGCTGTAGGTGTCTTGAGGAGCCTAGGAGGAGCAGGGGGACTGACGACTGAGGGAAAAGGGAGACCAGTGTCCTTGCGCTCCCGAAGAACCCAGGGCAGGGTGAACGAATGCAGAGAACCGCTTTAAGGGCAGCCCAGCACCCGAAATAACAAATAGGCTTGCAAAACATCTTTGTCCCTGGAGTCCGGACAGGGTAGAACACTTGTCTAGCATGCACCAAGCACAGAAACCCAAACCAAAAAGATAATCCTTAAAATCAAATTACAAACCCACTGAGCAAACTGTTAGGAGCTAGCTCTTGGATAAAAATCACATGGTTTTTGTTACTGGAAATTGTTTGTTTTTTGGAGACAGTATTTAGCTCAGGCTGCCTTTGATCTTACTATACAGCCCAAGTTGGCCTGGAACCCTCAACTGTCTTGCTTTATTTTTTCAAAAGCAGAGATTGCAAGCCTGAGCCACCAAGACCAACTCTGCTGGCATTTTGTGGGGAAGGGTTTGGTAGCTTGGGAGGTCTTTGCTTTGCATTTTTGAGACAAGGACTTGTGTACCCCAGGCTGGCCTGGAATTTGGAATTTGTTACATAGCTTAGGGTAACCTTGAATTTCACATCTTCCTGCCGGTACCTCTGGGGTACTGGTATTACAGGAGTGTGCTGACATGCCTAGTTTCACCTGGTGCTAGGAAGGGCACTTGGGGCTCACACATGCTATGCTAGTACAGTCATGTGAGCTCCCCATGCCCTGCCCGCTACGTGAGGCTTTACAAGCAATTAGAAGGCATGTTCTCGAGTTTACAGAAAAACTGAACTGACAGCATGGGATTCAGTTCCCTTTCCCCTCACATCCGCCCTGGGAAACTCTCTGAACTCACTGGGTAGAGCAGAACTCACAGAGGTCTTGAACTCCCAGAGATCCACCGGTGTCTGCCTCCCAAGTGCTGGGATTAATGGCTTGTACCACCGCCAACACAGCAGTATCATAAAGCCCTGTAGTTGTCACCAGGGGCCACTTTGGGGTTGTCATTCTATTGGTTTGGGCAACATAAACTGGCATGGATGCAGTTCCATAGTATCAAACACCGTGGGGTCACAGCCCTGAACGGTCCCTGTGGAACTTTAAACCTTCTGCCTGCGGACTCCTGGTCTCTTCTCTGATCTGGTGGTGCTGCCTTTTCTGGTGTCAGTTTTGGAAGCATAGTTTGCATTCTTTTCCCGATGGCTTCTAAATTTCAGAAATTACATTTACCTGTGTGTGATTGGGTGGCGGGGGGCAGTGCATGGAAGTCAGAGGGCAGCCTGTGGGGCTTGGCTTTCTCCTCTCTTGTGGGTTCCAGGGGTCAAACTCAGGTGGGCAGGTTTGGCAGCACGGGCCTTTACCCACTGAGCCATCTTGCCAGCCCCTCACTGGCTTCTTTCATTTGGCAATAATCATTTACATCTGCTTTGAATCTTTTCATGGCTCAGTAGCTCAGTTCTTTCTGGGGCTTAGCAATGTTCCACTGTTTGGATGGACCAGTGTGTTTATCCATTCACCCAGTGAAGGACATTTGCGTTGTTCCCAAGTGCAGGCAACTATAAATAAAGCTGCTATAAAATGTGTGTGTGCATGTGTGCATGCGTGTGTGTGTGTGTGTGTGTGTGTGTGTGTGTGTGTGTGTGTGTGTTAGAGCCACAGACACAGCTCAGTGGTAGAGTGTTTGCCTAGTTTGCATGAGGCCCAGGTTCAATACTCAGGACTACAAGGGGCTGGGGGAACATATGTCAGCCCTGACCAATGGAACCATAGAAGTGACACTAAAATCAAATCCCTGAGTAAATAAGCAGAAGGGAGAAGACAGGTGGTTAGTGAGCAGTGACCTACAAGGACGGTGGTAGGCAGGAGGTAGTCCTCTGCCAGCCAGGCAACCTGATGTGCACAGAGCCTCATCAGAAAGATGGATGGTCAGATCACAGGGAGGTACTAGGGCCATGGCGGCTACCCTGCAGCAGCTCCTATACACTGAGGTCAGAGGAGGATGGGATAGCTGGTTGAGGTTGTGTTTGGAAAGGGCTTAAGAAAGACTCTGAGGGGGGATGGAGAGATGGCTCAGCAGTTAAGAACACTGACTGCTCTTCCAGGGGTCCTGATTCAATTCCCAATAACTACATGGTGGCTCACAACCATCTGTGATGGGATTCAGTGCTCTTTTCTGGTGTATCTGAAGACAGCGACAGTGCATTCACATATATAAAAAGAAAGGAAGACTTTGAGAGCTGGTGTCATTTGCTTCTAATCCCAGAACTTAGAAGGGAAAAACAGGAGGACCTCTGTGAATTTGAGGCCAGCCTGGTCTATTTAGAGAATTCCAGGCCAACCAGGGCTACAAAAAGTGACCCTGTCTCAAACAAACAAACAAACAAACAAAAGATGGCCCCTGAGAGATTGCTTTGTCAATGCATCAGAAGCCAGGAGCAAAGCAAAAACTCATGTATTCTAGTTGCATGACAGTCACTAGTGATGGATTACAATGGTTAAGATTTTATAAAGTGGGCATGGTGGTTTCCCCCTATATTCCTGGGAAGCTGGGGCAGGAAGGATGTGAGTTTGAGGCCAAGCCTGAACTATGCCGTAGCTTTTGACAACTTAACACAATCCTACATGCACCTAGGAACAGAGGAAGCGCCTCCATCAGTTGGCCTGTGGACATGTCTGTGGAGCATTTTCCTGATTGCTGCTTGATGTGGGAGAGCCCAGACTTTATCTGATAATGTAAAGGTCAAGCTAACTGTTGAGTGCCTTGTGGGAGACTTCCTATGGATGAGCTGTCAAGGCTCCGCCAAGGTCCTTGGTCCTAGGTCTGGTCTTGAATTAAGCCACAGCCTCCTGCAGGTCCTGCCTGAGAATGTCAGGCTCAGTTCACAGTGAGCCAGAGTACATTCTGGGCCATGTTGTTGGAGATACAGAAGTTCAGACATGCTGGGGACGGTCAGTGCCAATGATCTGAATGGTACAGAGCCCTCACGCTGGCCGGCAGTGTCTGGCAATGTGCAGGGTCACACAGCCTTGAAGCAGAACTCACAGGTGTGTCACTTACAGGTGTTGAAAAACATGCTCTTGGCCTGAAAGCTAGGGGTTCAAGTGGATTCTCTTACTAAGTGCTGCTTCCAGCCTCTCCTGTAGATAAAGATGGGCTTCGCTCAGGTGGGCGTCTGAAGCTTCACAGTTCCTAGTCACCACTCAGTGCCCTTCCTGAGGCCAGCAATCACAGGGATGCTTTCTGTCTGCCCTTTACCCCCTGTTCACTTCAAAACACCATGGAGCTGGGGAGTCTGGGGAGGACCAAACCCGGACACAGGAAGTGCACCAGTCCTGGGACCACAGAACTTGTGCCCCCAGCTATCAGGAAGGTCACCCCTGTGTCTTCCACATCCATGCATTTCCCCAATGCTTACACAGTATGCAGAGTTCATATGCACAAGGATACCTTGCAAGGCTGGCCAGAGCCTGTCTGCCTGTGGCTAATGGTTAAGCATATTGCTCTTTAGGGATAAATACATGACACTGGTCTCATTCTTGATCACCATGATGGTGACCAAATAAGGTAGACAGGCAGCTGTGGAGCTTTTGTCTTCCTCTGTCTGCTTACCTTAGACAGGGGAACAAAGGTGATCACTGTCCATCATTTTTCCCAGGTGGTCCAGAGGCACATAGATCAAGTCATGTGCCCCTGAGCAAGTAATGAAATGGGGCTTGGGCCCCCGAAACAGGACTGTGTGCTCAACAGTGCTCTCTTTGACAGTTGGGTTTTTTCTGGAAACATTTTGCCAATTTAGATTACTGAATTCTTTGATTCAGGCCTGCCAATGTGAAGGTGACTTCGGTAGTGGGACTTTTTGGTTTCTTTTCTTTTTTTTTCTTTTTTTTTTTTTTGGTTTTTTCGAGACAGGGTTTGACTTTTGCTTTCTTTAAAAACCCAGTTATGTTTTTTTTTCCCGTGCCCTGCTCCCCCAAGTTATGTTATATGACTATGCTTTTGTTTTAATCTCAGGTGTAGGACATGAGGCTGTTTGTCCACAGCAGCTGAGTATGATTTGTCTCATGCTCTGGCAGGGGCATGATTCTGCCAGCTGATGATATTTTACTTTTGGAATTCTGGGAGCTCTTGAGAGGGTATTACGATACCAGAGCCCCGAGAGAGGTGGAGGCCACTACTCCTGGTTCCAGTTGCTGAGCAGAGACAAGAAGAGAAGAAGAAATTGGATATCCTGACAAGGAAGACTGAACTTGCCCCAAGGAACTCAATGCCCCTAGTCAGCAGGAAGTAGTCTAAAGAAGTCTATTCCCCTTTCCCCTCTGACTATCCTCTCTCACCCAGTGTGGGGGTTTGGAAGGGATGTGGGTGGTAAACATAAGAATCCAATAACATCCCCAGAAAGTACAGTTAAAGACATCTGTGGCTTCCCGTCTATCAGTTTTACAAGGAGTCTTCCAACCTGCATTTATAATGTCCTTGGTCTTCCTATCTGCTTCATAATGATGACTGGGACTCACTAGGTTGCAAGCATGACCTGTCTCAGTCTGGATAAATTACAACTCCAAGAGGTTGTAGCATTATAGACCACATGTGTGCACAGGTGTGTATGGTGCGCAAGTATATATGCATGTTTTACATGTGTGTAAACACGTGTGAGTGTGAATACACGTGGGTACCTGTACACATGGAGATCCAAGGGGGATGCCAGGAACTGCCCTCCATCACACTTCCGACTAACTCCTTGAGGCAGGGTCTCCTGGTCAATCCCACAGCTTGCCTCTGTACCTAGTCTCACTAGCCAACTTGCTCTGGCAATCTCCTGTCCCTTCTTTACATGGCTGGAATCACAGCCAATCTCCATATATTTATGTGGTTTCTGGGACTCTGAAGTCAAGTCTGGTCCTCAGATGTGTGCAGCGCCACTTTAAGAATGTAACCATCTCCCCCACCTCCTCCATTTCAGGCCTCTCCTCAGTCCCCACCTGTCCCCCGCCTCCCTGCATATTTCCATCATTCATTTTGTTGTCCTGATGAGTAAGAAAATGTTTTGAGTGCTAGAGAGTCGGCTCAGTGGTTAAGAGCACTGGCTGCTCTTTCATAGGTCCTGAGTTCAATTCCTAGCAACCACATGGTGGCTCACAACCATCAATACTGTGATCTGATGTCTTCTTCTGGCATGGAAGTGTACATGAAGATAGAGCACTCATACATATAAAATAAATCTTTAAAATCATGTTTCGAATTGTCCCTTGCATCCCCTGTGGGGATGGAACTCAGGGCCAGGGCTTCAGACAGACAAGACAACTACTCTGCCAGCAAGTCGAATTCCCAGTTCTTAGTATTTTCAGATGGGGTCTCCTTGGGCAGCCCACACTGCCCTCAAACTTGTAATCCTCCTGCTCTAGCCTCTTGAATGCTTGGACTTACAGGTATGAACCACTACAGCTGCTTTAGGTGGTAGATTTTTGCAAAATGTTTTTTTTTTTTTTTCTGATTCAGTTGACATGTTGAAGAAATAAAATAGGACTGGAGCCCCTGTGGGCCTTTTCTTTGCTCTGTTGGTGTGGTGTGCTGTATTGATTGTGTTTCGGCTCTGAACTCTTGCAGACTTGGGATAACTCCTCCTGGGTCATGGTGCATAATCCTTAACACTGCAGTGGGATTTCACTGGCTTTTTGCTGAGAAGTTTTTTAAAGACTTGTTTATTTTTATTTTACATGTATGTTTTGCTTGTGTGCATGTATGTGCACCACGTGTATCCAGGTACCTTCAGAGGCCAGAAGAGGGCATTGGATCCCCTGAAATGGGAGTTACAGACAGTTGTGAACTGCCATGTGAGTGCTGGGAGCAGAGTCCCTGTCCTCTGGAAGAGCAGCCAGTGGTTTACTGCTGAACCAGCTCTCCAGTCCTTGTTGAGAATTTCTAATCTACATTTGAAAGGAGATTTAAATTTTTTAATTTATTCATGTATTTTATGTATATGAGAGTCTGCATGCACCCTGTCTACATGCACACCTCCATGCCAGAAGAGGGAATTGGATCCCATTACAGATGGTTGTGAGCCACCATGTGGTTGCTGAGAATTGAACTTAGGACCTCTGGAAGAAGAACCAATGGCCTTAACAGCTAATCCCTTAATCTCCACCCCTTAATAGGGTATTTTTAAAAAGAGTTTTCTTCCTTGTGATGCTCTTGCTGTTGGGTTTTGAGAGTTCTTTGTATATTTTATAAAGAACTCATGTTGAAAATTTTATATGTACAAGATGCTTGCTGGATATATAGCTTGCTAATATTGTCTTCTATCCTGTGACTAAGAGTTTTTAATGTTGACAAAATTCAAGTTACTTGCTTTGTCATTTGTCTAATCCTAGGTCACAGAGATTTTTCTCCCATCTTTTTTTCTATAATTTTTTTTTCCCATAATTTTTTTTCCCCAAAAGCAGGGTTTCTCTGTGTAGTCCTGGCTGCTTTGGAACTCACTCTGTAGATGAGGCTAGCCTGGAACTCATAGAGATCCACCTGCCTTTGCCTCCTGTATGCTGGGATTAGATGGGCCGTGGGCATGCACCACCGCCGCCCCTATAGTTTTTAGCTTTGAGTTTTACATTTAAATCTAATTTCAGTCTAGGAATGTAGCTGAGTCGGTAGAGTGCTTGCCTAGCGTACTCAAAAGTCCCGGGGTTCGATCTCCAGCACCACGGTACAGACAATTTAATCCAGGACTCAGAAAGTACAGGCCAGAAGGTCACAAGTTCAAGGTCATCCTCACCTACATAATTGACTCTGAGGTCAGCCTGACCTGGGGAGAGTAAAATGTTTGTCAGTACTTTATGTGAATCAGAGTTCAAGCCCAAGAATCCACAGACAAAAACAAGGCCCAGAAGCACATATTTGTAATTCCAGTTAGGAAGATCCTGTGCTTGCTGCCCAGACAGTCTAGCCCATCCAGTAAACTCCAGGTTCAGTGAACATCCTTCCTCGAAAAATAAGGCAGAGAGCAATTAGGAAGACATCTGATGCTGACCTCTAACCTCCATGTGTGCACACACCCACACATCCAATTAATCTGAAATCTTTTTTTTTTTTCTTCTTTGAGACAGGATTTCTCTGTGTAGCTCTGGCTGTCCTGGAACTCACTCTGTAGACCAGGCTGGCCTCGAACTCTGAAATCTGCCTGCCTCTGCCTCCCAAGTGCTGGGATTAAAGGCGTGTGCCACCACTGCCTGGCCCTGAAATTTTTTATTGTTTTTGTTTGTGGAGGGTATCCTGGAGTTCAGCTTCAGACCAGCTATATATCCAAAAATGACCTCAAACTCCTAATCCTCCCAGACATGCCGTCCCCACACTGGAATTACAAGTGTGTACTAACAGTTTCTTGCCTTGTTTTAAAAACAGGATCTCATTTTGCAGTCCAGACTAGACTTAAACTCATATTATTCTCCTGCCTCAGTCTCCTCAGTTTGCTGTCACCCCCTATCTAACAAGTGTTGGGTCTGGGGATGACTGCACAAACCACTCAAGCACTGATCTCAGTCAAATAGGGATGGTTTATTGAATGCCACACCCCAAGACTCACCAATCAGGCCTTGACATTGAGTTAAAACCCTATAGGGATTTTAAGCCTAAAATCCACACACATCTGTGCCAAGTTATTTCACAAATCGGTATTTAGAGATGGGGGATTTCCTTAGGCATGTGTTGTTGTGCACTTACCCTGTTCCCATTGGTTGGGGTATTCAGCTGTGGCAGGGGACTTGACTTACCTAACATGTATGTCTTATCTTTCCAACCAGGAAGTTATTACCCCCATACTTGTCTCTTTCTGCCAAGCAGGATGTCAGTTCCCAGGGAGGTCTTGGGAACTTAAGCTTTACTAGACCCTACTCAAAATGGAAGTCTAATTCCAAATAGCTTCTTATACTGGTGCAGGAGTCTCTCTTATGTTGGGGTCTATCTCAGGGACAACTTATAAAGGCAAGAAACCTTAAAAGTTCATATGTGGGTGCAGGAAGTACTGCTGAGTGGTTGGTTCACGTTCAAACTTACTGTGGCCAACCATACAAAGCAGCTCTAATCGATTCTGTTGTGATCGGTTTCCAAGCTCATCAAAGCACAGGACCTTCTAGTAACAGCAGTAACAGCATATGAAAAAGTTTCCTTAGGACATTAGTTGTTACACACACAAATGCACAAAATGGTGGCCTAGACAGGTAATAGTCACCTCGGTCTTAATGTTTTACCTAGGCCTTAACATCTTATCTAGGACTTAACACAAGTTGTATGTGGGCAAAGTTGTTGGTTTTTAAATTTTTTATTGTTATTGGTGTGTGTGTGTGTGTGTGTGTGTGTGTGTGTGTGTGGATGGGTATGTAGGTGAGTGCACTTGAGCACACATGCATGTGGGCATGTGCAGGGCAGGGAGAGGGCAACGACACACATGCATATTGGTGTACACACGACTGTGAACGCACGAATGCCACAAGCCTCACAAAATATCATAGATTCTGGGGCTCAAACTCGTGTCCTGTGTTGGGTCACTGGTGCCAAGAGTAAGGCTTCAGCAGGGAGGAAAGTCTACCTGTTCCCTGTATCAACCTGTTAAGGATGCGTTGGAGGGATTTAGGTACCTTAGTCAGGGCATATTCGGATGCCCATAGCACGAGCATCTGTATGTGTTCTTAGAGGGTTGTCCAGTTCCCCTCAAATATTTGTATTTAACTCCCCTCTTCCTGAAAGTACCCCCTGCAACGTGCCATACAGCTCCAGGAGCTCCTAGTCTCCTGTCAGGAAGTTGAGGAGACAGAATGTACATCAGTCAGGGAGTGATTTAGTCCACTGTAGTGGAACTTCTGGAATGTTAATGAAATTACACGGGGGTACCTTTGCTTTAAAAAAACACAGAAATACAAGAAAACGCTTTTTGATTTAATCCCGGGTGTAGGATATAGGGCTGCTTCGGACTGTCCGCAGCAGCTATGATATGCCTCGTGCTCTAGCAGAGGCATGGTTTCACCAGTTGCAGATGGTTTCTGTGATTGTGTGTTGTTTGGAATTCTGGGAACTTTTCAGAGGGTGTGTAAACTTTTCTAGGGTCCCAAGAGCTGAGGTGGTGTGGTTGATGGTTGATGGTTGGTGTGTGTGTGTGATATGCTGTCTGTTAGTAGTCATGCTCAAAGAAGAAACAAAGGGATACCTCCCCCTCCCCCTCCCCCCCTATACTTCTTTCTCTCCTATCTAGTGATAGGGGGTGAAATGGGGAATGGGAGATAAAGTGTGGGAAAGAGAAGAACCCACAAAGTAGCAAAGACCAGCTACAGTTAAAGATAACCCTTCCCAGCACTTGGGAGGCAGAGGCAGGTGGATTTCTGAGTTCAAGGCCAGCCTGGTCTACTGAGTGAGTTCCAGGACAGCCAGGACTACACAGAGAAACCCTGTCTGGAAAAACCAAAAAAAAAAAAAAAAAAAAGATAGCCCTTTATTCACAGGATTCCAGAAAACGTCTCTCAGCATTATTAAACCCATGTACAAAAATTCTTTCATCAGCATAGTCCCTAAGTACTTCCACTTTAAGAACTCCCAATCTTCCAGGGGCTGTCCTTACTGCTGTCTCTTCTCCTGTCCTAATTCTACAGTGTCATCTCTACCTGTGACATCCTGTTCCAGGCTAGGTTCCTATAGTCCAGGGCTGGCACACAGTGAAAAGTGTGGCCTCCAGATGTGGCTTGGGGAAAGAGCCCCCAAGTGAGAGCTCTCTCACCTCCGAGTTCTTTCAGGTATCACTGGTAGTCAGCGGTCCACAACAGTCTCAAAGGCAAGGAAGCTGAGGGCCAAGGGGGTCCTAAAAGATGGGAAGTGGGGTAACCACTCAGCTACCCACAGAGGATGGCTAAGGGTTAAGACTGAGCCAGAGATGGTGGTCCCCTCTCTTTAATTCCAGCACTCCGGAGGCAAAAGAGAGGCTGAAGGATCTGAGTTCAGTGCTAGCCTGCTCTACAGAGTAAATTCTAGGACGTCTAGAGTTACACAGGAAACTCTGCCTCCAAAAGTCAACAACAACTACAATAAACTAATAATAATAACTAAAAGAAAATGTTAAGACGGGGCCTCCTTGGAGGTGCCAAGTATCAATTTTCCCATAGTCTGCTTAAGCAATGGCTGATGGAGACTTGGGAAGAGAGATGGTAAGAAATGTAGGGCCGACCACAGTCTGGATCCCAAGTGTTGCTACATATCTGCCCATGCGTGGGTGTCACATGGAGAGTGAGCTTGATGTGCCAGAGTGTTCAGTATCGCTGAGCCCAAAACCGTTAGAGAAAGAGGCGAGGGACCCTAAACCTGTTCTAGAACCAGAGTTGGTGATTTCCTACGTGGGAAGGACCCCAGTGCAAGAGTATAGATAGGTCCCTCCACATCCTCCAAGGTATCTTGGAGAGACAGGATGGCTGGCTCTGATGAATCCGGTCCAGACTACATGCTTTCCACATAGGTTTCCGGAAGCACAAACTAGCCCGGATCAGGGGAAACACCAGCCGCTGCTCAGCCTTTTTTTATGCCAGTCACTTCGCTCGTTTCTCTTGAATTGAAGCATTTCTCCCTCTGCCAATTTCCTAGAGTGCAGAAATTCAAGCTGGGGCGGGGCTGGGCTGGACGCGCTGGGGCGGGATTCCGGATAGCCCCTGCCTGCAAATCCCCGGGCTCAGCGCATAGCGGAGCGCGCGCTCAGCTGGAGCACCATGGGGAACAGCAGTGCTACCGACGACGGTGGGCTGTTGGCCGGGCGTGGGCCAGAGTCTCTGGGGACTGGCGCCGGGCTTGGGGGCGCGGGCGCGGCGGCGCTGGTGGGGGGCGTGTTGCTCATCGGCATGGTGCTGGCGGGGAACTCGCTAGTGTGCGTGAGCGTGGCCTCCGAGCGCTCCCTGCAGACACCCACCAACTACTTCATCGTGAGCCTGGCGGCTGCCGACCTCCTCCTCGCGGTGCTGGTGCTGCCTCTCTTTGTCTACTCTGAGGTGAGCCTCGGTGCCCTCTTTCCCTAGCTCCACCGCTCTCTCAGCAACCTTGAGCCGGGGTATTTGCAGGGACGCCAGGTCTGCTCACTCCTGACTACCCACTCTCTCCCGCTCTTCAGAATCTTTCGCCTACTTTCCCTCTGTCCGTCCCCTACCATCCTCCGGATCCCTTCCTACTCTGTCTGAGACCTGCCGACCCAGAGAGGACTCGTGTCCCTAAAACCAAGAACAGCAGAAAATTGTCTTCCCTATTTAAAGCCCTGGTTCCCACTGCAGAAATACTGCACCCCCAGCCCCCGCCGAAAACCAGCTAGACAGACAGGCGAGTGTGTAGACACACATCACTGCCGATGACCACTGCCTTTGGGAACACACACACACACACACACACACACACACACACACACACACACGCGCGCTTGCCAGCCTGTGCTCGCTCACCCTTCGGAAAAAACCTGCCAGGAACTTGGAGCAGTGAAGGGTGCAGGCAGGGGGACTGGGCAGGATACTGAACCTGAGGGGCTGCTAAAGGGAGTGGGTTCAGGACCTTTTGGAGATTTCTGGAACAGAGGCACCCAGATCAGGTCTGGCTCTTAGGTGGGTCTGTTGTGGTTATTAGCAACTCTGCATCTGCCCGAGGTTTGACCAGAGAAAAGCTGTTTATGATACGGATAGGGACATAGTGGTCTGAACTAGGGGAGGGGGAGGGGGGATGCATGGTATTTCTAAGGAAGACTCAGTTCTGGAGCTAGAGCAGAGGCCAATGACCACACTTGACCCCAGGTCGTCCCCAAGGCACAGACGTCACTGTAATGATTCTTAAGCTCCTAATCGTCCCAAATCAGTGTGAAGGGATTTGGGGATGGGTGATTTGAGATGGCTGTATGCTCCTTTGCCCTTGAAAAAGAATACTCCATGGGGCAGATTCACAGAGAGCCCCATGAGGTCTTTGTACTTTTAGGACACATTTGTCCTCAGGACAATTGTCATGTGTCCAGCAAGTGAAGAGACTTATCCAAAGTTCCACAGCGGTTCATGCAAGCAGGGTAACTTGAGTCTTGGAGGTGGGTAGGATTTGTGTTTAGAGGACAGAGGGTCAGGCCTAAGAATTTAGGGGCTCCTGTCCCTCAGATAGTATCAATCCTCCTGGGTCTTACCCAAGCTTTTCACCTAAACAAAGACCTAAGAGGCAGATCGAGAGGCAGGTCTGTTTGCCCCCTCTGTCTCCGTTTACACACGTCTCCAACACATGTCTCAGGCTCACTTTGGGCTTATATGCCCCCTCTCCTCTAATACACCGCCCTCGATTCCCCTCAACAAGAGTGGGGGTCAGAAAGTCTGCGGCTGAAAGTTCAGGTCTCCTGTTTCATTCCTGCAACTTCTGCGTGGCCAGGTCCAGGGTGGCGTGTGGCTGCTGAGCCCCCGCCTCTGTGACACCCTCATGGCCATGGACGTGATGCTGTGCACCGCCTCCATCTTCAACCTGTGCGCCATCAGCGTGGACAGGTGGGTACCCCGGACCACCCCTCTCCCATTCCCACCTCCCTGTTAGCCGCCGCACTCGGTGGCCCCACCACTCCTGTGCTCTTCTAGGTTCGTGGCCGTGACCGTGCCGTTGCGCTACAACCAGCAGGGTCAGTGCCAGCTGCTGCTCATCGCGGCCACGTGGCTGCTGTCTGCCGCGGTGGCTGCGCCCGTGCTGTGCGGCCTGAATGATGTGCCTGGCCGGGATCCAGCCGTGTGCTGCCTGGAGGACCGCGACTACGTGGTCTACTCGTCCGTTTGCTCCTTCTTCCTGCCCTGTCCGCTCATGCTACTGCTTTACTGGGCCACTTTCCGCGGCCTGCGTCGCTGGGAGGCAACCCGGCACACCAAGCTTCACAGCCGCGCGCCGCGCCGACCCAGCGGCCCCGGCCCCCCGGTGTCAGACCCTATTCAGGGCCCCTTCTTCCCAGACTGTCCACCTCCCTCACCCAGCCTCCGGACGAGCTCCAGCGACTCCAGCAGGCCTGAGTTAGACCTCTCTCAGAGACCCTGCAGCCCCGGGTGTCTGCACCCCGATGTAGCGCTCCCCCAACCGCCTGCGCCGTCTTCCCGCAGTACGAGAGGTGCCAAGATCACTGGAAGGGAGCGCAAGGCAATGAGAGTCCTGCCGGTGGTAGTCGGTGGGTTCCTGCCCTGGGACAAGAGCTGAGAGAGGGAGGGGTCCCGGGAGCCGAGGCGGGAGGGGGGAAAGGGTTCAAGTTGGAAGGGTGAAAGGTGGGGGATCCCGGGTGAGGGACCTCGAGTGCGGGTGTACAGGCTCACGCCGCCCACCCCCAGGGGCCTTCCTGATGTGTTGGACGCCTTTCTTCGTGGTGCACATCACGCGGGCGCTGTGTCCGGCTTGTTTCGTGTCCCCACGCCTGGTCAGTGCCGTCACCTGGCTAGGCTATGTCAACAGTGCCCTGAACCCCGTCATCTACACCGTCTTCAACGCGGAGTTTCGAAGTGTCTTCCGCAAGACTCTCCGTCTCCGCTGCTGAAAGGGCCACTGGTGTCTTGAGGTCAAGGAGGTCCAAGCCTGTGTGCTGAGTGCGCCTGCGTGTATTCTTTCCGTCTGATTAAACGAAATCTTTTCTAACCATTTATGAAGACTGGGGGTTGGGAAAAAGCAAGAAAATGAGGAAGATCTTTTGTCTGGATGATGGTCCCTGGCCACTTCTGCCCTTGAGGATGCTGCGGGTTCAGCTCCAAGAGGCAGGAGGCTTCTGAAGGCTCTGCCCCAGGAAAGTAGGGGAACTATATCTGCCTTAGCTTTCCCTCACCATAAAAGGTGACCAAGTGTCCTCCTGGGAGAGGAGCTAGAGGAATTTCCTGAGGCTGCTGGGTCCCCAGAATCCTGTCTAGGCCAACTCTTGCTCCTTGGAGAGCTAGGGAGGGAGGGCTCTGCTGTCATTGAAGGGCAGGGGCGGGTGTGTGTGTGTGTCCCAGTTTGGAAGTTTTCTGAGTACCACACACATAGCTTCTTATCAGCCTTTCTCCAAAAGGTACCTGATACTCGGTACTGACCAAGTTCCACGTTCCAAGTTCCTGGAAGGGAGCCCTACACTCAGGCCCACCCAGGCCATCTTTACCTCTGTATGTCCAGCATCTGGGTAACTATGTGACCAGGCAGCAAGATCAGGACTGCTGCAGGAGGAAGCACAGGGGTATGTGGGAGGGTAGTTCTAATGGTGTGTGTGTGTGTGTGTGTGTGTGTCTGTGGGAGTGTGGTTCTAGGTTGGGGTCCCACATCAAAGGCAGCTCACACAAAGTGTCACACTGTGTTCTCAATATTGAGGAATAATGAGCTGTGAGTTCTGCAGCAATAAGCATCCCCCCCACACACACACACGTTTTATACTAGTCCTGGTTCAACAGGGGCAATTCCCTCCTGGGAATCTAGATGCTCATGCCCCTGCTGTAGCCTCTGCTGACCTCCCAGGACTGACATGCGCCAGGGGGCCAATGAGGTCTCTGGTTTATGTCTGTCCACAGTCTAATATTAGTGGAATTGGGGCTCCCTTAAGTTTTGTCCCTGGAGACCAAATGTGCCTTTGCTGACTTTCACAGAACTGAAAAGTTCTATAGATACAAACTCATGTGAGCAAGACAGAAGTCTCTGGAAGCTTGACACAGCTTGGGGAACTGAGCCCTAAGTGCTCTTGGCCCCAGACCCTCTGAGTTTCTTCCTTAGAGGAAAGGAAAGCAATAAATTGGATCAATTCCAGGTGGCATGTGTCACTCATCCATTGCTCTTGGGGAGTCACTTCCCCAAAACCCATCCTGGTGTTCTGGGACCCTCATATAGTGCCATTCTTTGGGGGTAGATGCCATGGATGCCCCCTGCAGGCTGTCCCATGGGGGGCTGGGCTGGGCATTTCCTTGATGATTTTGCCACATTTTGATCTTTTTTTCCTGCTGCTGTCAGTGTGTAAAGTGAGCTGTGCCGGGTAACCTCAGCTAACTGCATGGATTGGGTGGCTGGTTAGAGTTGAGGGCTACTCAGCCACCAGAAAACACTTCTGGCAATAATGGCTCCTGCTCAAAGGGTTAGAGAGGCCCCAGGCTTGATTCCAGCAGAATTAAACAGGATTGTCATGGAGACCTTATTCAGTAGAAAGGCCTCAAATGCCTGACTGTGGTGAGAAGGCAGGGACCCCATAGACTTGGGATCTCCTTACTCACATGTATGCCCCTCCTTCAACTACCCTGGGATTCACCTTGAGGGAATCTCAGGGCTGGATGCAGGACCTTCCGGTAGAAGGAAGAACCATTCTCAGCCCAGTGTGGGGTACAGCGAGGATTTTCTTACACATATGGAAGTGTGAGGCTGGAAGAGACTTCTATCTTACAGGATGTTTTAGAAGTCTATGTTCACCCTAAACTTTACTTGAGGCTCCCCTGCACTGTGCAAGGGATATGCAGGGTCTCCAGAAACCACTTCCACTAGAGACATACAAGTTGGAAACTCAGGGGTCGCAGGCTGGCCTGCACTAAGTGCCGTGAAGGCAGGTCAACAAGAGGATTGCTGGTGGCCTACATCCCCACAGTAGAACACATGGCAGTGTAGAGCCCATGCTCACCCAATCAGCACTGAGCAAAACCTTCTGGTCATTTGAATGTAAAGTGGGCTTGACAACATCCAGGTATGGGGTGGGAGCTTTATTTACATCTTTATTAACAGATAAAACAGGTATGTACACGTGGCATAGGGACCCTCCATGGGTCGTAGGACACTCATGATCCAGGGATGAAAGAGCACCGTGACAGGCCGAGGGCCCTGGGCTGTGGCAGAGTGCCCCATTCTGAAAGCCAAGTCAGCATTCCTTGGTCTCTGGCAGGAGTTTGTTTCCAAGGGCACAGTCTGTTAATAACTTGTCCGGCAAGTTTTCATGGCCCCTCTTCTCAGCAGCCCCCACAGTCATCAGAGGGCCTAAGCCTATGAGGGCTTCACAGCAGAGCTCAGGGAGAAGCCTGCCTCAAACAGCAACTTTTTCTATCACACTTTCTTCAACATGGACATCATCAGCTTGGACAGTGACAGACGCTGACTGGCCACATACATGCTGATGGTCTTTCCAGTCCTGGAAGAAAAGACAGCCATGTTAGCAGGAAGGACAACAGAGACCCACTGTGGTATAGAGCAGTGTATCACCCGAGGATGCGATAGGGGTAGGGTGCTTAGCTGAGCCCTGGATTTCACACTAAGGCTGTTCGTAGGCTGTCAGTCAGGGAATGTTCCCACCAGGGTTGGTGTGTCAACCACTGAGGCTGCAGAGAGCAAATAACAAGAGGCATGCACATAACAAGACTGAATATGTTCATGTGTCCCTGGAGACAGGGTCTCTCTATCATGTAGCCCTGGCTGGCCTGGAATTAACTAGTAGATCAGGTTGGCCTCAAACTCACAGAGATACTCCTGCCTCTGCCTCCTGAGGGCTGGGATTAGAGGTGTGTGCCACCATACTCAGCTGTTGTTAGAATTTAAATGAAAAGTTGGACACAGTGGCTCATGCCTGTAATCCTAGCTTGTGGGGAATGTGAGAGTTGCCGTGAGTTTGAGAACAGCCTAGGCTAACAGTAAAACAAATTTATATGTGATATTGCTACTCACAGTGATATTCGTCACTGTGAGGTGATCCTATCTGCACATAGAGGCACGCATGCGCTCAGACATGCCCAGGAGAGCAGAAACAAGCACATCCTGAAGGTGAGTGGTAACCTCAAGAGAGGCCTGCCTTATTTTCATAATAAAAAACTGCCCCAGCTAGGTAATGGTGGCATACGCCTTTAATCCCAGCACTCAGGAGGAGAGGAAGGATTTCTAAGTGTGAGGCTATCCTGGTCTATAGAGTGAGTTCCAGGATAGCCAGGACTATACAGAGAAACCAAACAAACTTCACAAAATCGCCCCAAGTTATCCATGTCACATGTCACTGTAGCAGTGTGGGTCAGGAAACTATGTATATCAGGCCCAGATAAGCACTAGACCCTGGCAGCCATATGCAGGGCTACATTCTTCCCCCATAACTAGTAGGAACTGGTGTGGAGCCTTGGAGCTGTGGACCCTGGACAGGTCCCTTAGCTAGGTGACAAAGCCCAAGGTACATGCAAGTGTCCACCCCAACCAATGAACAGGCCTCTGTCCAGGTCTTTGAATAAAAATGCAAATATCCAAATCCAAGACTGATTCTTGAAACCTCAAATTCCGGGGTTGGAGAGGTGTCTCAGCAGTTAAGAGCACTGGCTGCTCTTCCAGAGGTCCTGAGTTCAATTCCCAGCACCCATATGGTGGCTCATAACTATCTATAATGGTATCTCATGTCCTCCTCTGGGGTACAGATGTACATGCAGACAGAACACTCATACATAAATAAGTTAAAAAAAAAAAAAAGCCTCAAACTCTGCATCAAAACCAAAGCACAAATAAACAAATTTTTCTATCTTAAGCTTCATTGTTTGAAAAGCCAGAACTGAAAATCAGTCTTGGTAGCTCAGTAGCTAAGAGCACTCACAGAGAACTAAACTATTCCCAAAACCCACTTGGTGGCTACAACTGCCTGCAGCTCTAGTTCCAGGGATTCAAGACTCTCCTCTGAGCTCCATGGGCACCACCCACACCTACCCTCCCCACACTCCAGCACTCAGGAGTTAGAGGCAGGCCGATATGTGAATTTGAGGTTGGCTTGGCCTACACAGTGAGTTCAAGGCCAGCCAGCGAGTTGGAGAGGTGGTTGGGTGGTGGTAGTGAAGTGTGCTCTTGTTGTGACATCATGAAGACCAGAGTTTGGATCACATGTAATAGGCCAGGCATCCAGTATATGCCCACAACCCCGGCTTCAAGAGAAGCAGAGACAGGAGGTGGACAGCTGGGCTTGCTGGCTTCTAGTTAACCAAGGAAGAGTTCAGGGAGAGACTGTCTCAAAGGAATGGGTAGATACTAAGAAACACATGTGATGCCTTCTTCAGTCTCTCAGCAGGCACCAGTACACACACACACACACACACACACACACACACACACACACACACACACTTTTTGTTGCTGTTCTTTTTGAGACAGGGTCTCTAGATAGCTTTGGCTGGCCTGGGATTTGCTATGTAGATCAGGCTGGCCTTGAACTCATAGAGATCAGCTTCTTAAGTGCTCGAATTAAAGATGTGTGTCACCATACTTGGCACCAACATCATATACTTTTAAAACAATGACTTTAGGCCGAGCGGCGGTGGCTCACGCCTTTAATCCCAGCACTTGGGAGGCAGAGGCAGGCAGATTTCTGAGTTCGAGGCCAGCCTGGTCTACCAAGTGAGTTCCAGGACAGCCAGGACTACACAGAGAAACCCTGTCTCGAAAAACAAAAAACAAAAAACAAAAAACAAAAAACAAAAAACAAAAAACAAAAAACAAAAAACAAAAAACAAAAAAACAATGACTTTTTAAAAAAATCCCACTAAGAAAAAGTCTCTACGAGACTGAAAATGATACTGGCTCGTAGATGTCAAACAACAGTGACGTCTTTGGCTTGCTCGAAAATATTCAGCCTTGGCCACGAAAGCAGGTGCTGATGCTTGACAAGACTTTCTCAGAGACACCTACACTTATGGACACGTAGATTCTCCAAAGCAGTGAAGCAGAAAGGCCTGGCACTATGATAGGAAACAGACACAACCCTTCTAGGATCTCTGGCAGAGACAGGTCCTGTTATGTGGGTAACAAGCAGCACGCATGTGGTTGAGCATGAAAGCTATTCTTAACCCTCCCAGCTGATAGCTTCAGGTGCACACTGCAGGTAGGTACATAGCTCATGTGCAAATTCTGCAGATTTAGACACATCCTTTCCTATATATGTCAACCCACATAATTAAAACCGTAAAGTTAACATCCCTTTTCAAATGTTGTTAGTTCAGGGATGGTGGGAAAAGTCTCTAACCTCAGCACTTGGAGTGCTGTGGCAAGAAGTCACCAGTTAAAGGCCAGTCTAAGATACATAGTAAACTCTATATCAAAAAAAGGTCAGTCTTGGGCTGGAGAGATGGCTCAACAGTTAAGAGCACTGACTGCTCTCCCAAAGGCCCTGATTTCAATTCCCAGCAACCACATGGTGGCTGACAGCCATCTGTAATGGGATCTGATGCCCTCTTCTGGAGTATCTGAAGACAGCTACAGTGTATTCACATATTTAAAAAAAAAAAAAAAAAAAGGCCAGCCTGGGATACATAGTAAACCCTGTATCAAAAAGAAAAGGGGGGAAGGGCCCATGGAGATCAGTTAGAACAATAGGTCACTTGCTGTCTAGCCTGATGATCTGAATTCAACCTCCAGGACCCACATGTGGAAGGCAAGGACCACCTCCTTCAGATTATCATCTGATATCCATGCATGTACCTTGGCACCACCACTGGCATGCTAAATAAGTAAGCAAATACATAAACAATGTAATTAAAAGCAAACAAGCTAAAAAAGGGGGCTGGGGATAGCTCACAGATACAGTACTTGCTTGGCCTAAGACCAAACCCCAGTACAACAACAAAACAACTAACGGTGGGCCAAGGAGCTGCAATAGGACATGTGCTGGGTGGTTTCTTCAATATGAAATGTCTACAACAAGCAAATGCACTTAAGGAAAGCTGATTATCCCCACCAGGGCCTAGGGGAAAATGAGGGTGGCAGGGGTGGGCGGGTGCTCCAGGGATTCTTTTGAGAGATGTTTCAAAATGCACAGGATTATTGTACCCCTCTAAAGTTACTAAAATTCACCGACTATATGAATATAAAGCAGGTGAGTTTTATGGTATGTACATCAGAACCAACTAAAATGTTCTGACACACAGTTCACATGGGGTTTAAAGGAAATAAACACTGTGCAAGTTAAAAGCAAAAACACGCTGTGAGTATGAGTCATCTAGCTCAAAAGGAGGACAGAGAGAGCTACCTCTTCAGGTGCCCAGTTGACACAGGTGAGGAAAACTACAAACTCCACTTGTTTAAAGTGGCCTCTGGCTTCTGCTCCTTCAGATCCCAGCTACTGTTCCCTTTGAAGCCAACATCAGAATTTGGGATAGTGACATTCACTTTTTTAAAAAGACTTATTATTTTCACTTATGTGTATGGGTGTTTTTCCTGCATGAATGTCTGTGGACCATGTTTGTGCCTAGTGTTCATGGAGGGGAGAAGAGGGCACCAGATCCCCTAGTACTGGAGTTAGGATGGTTGTGAACCATCATGTGGGTGCTGGGAACTGAACCCAGGTCTTCTGCAAAAACAACAGTGTTCTTAACCACTGAGCCATCTCTCCAGTTCTCTACACTCATTATATAGCAATTCAAATGAAGAGATAACATGTGACTTTATCCCAGCACTTAGGAGACAGAGGCAGGAGGATCTCTGAGTTTGAAGCCAGCCTGGTCTACAGAGTGAGTTCTAGGACAGCCACGGCCATACAGAGAAATGCTATCCCTTCAGTCAAAACCAAAACAAAAGAGAAAGCTGGCGTGTTTGTCTTTATTGATGGAGGACATCAGAGGATGGCTGACCTAGTATAGTGGCTCCAAGAAATGGAATCTCGCCAACATTATTCCTAGAATCAAAGCTCCCAGAACAGGAAGTGAAGGGTGAGACAGAAGTCTGCACTGTGACAAGGTCTCTTTTGTTTTGTTTTTCGGGATAGGGTTTCTCTGTGTAGTCCTGGCTGTCCTGGAACTCACTCTGTAGACCAGGCTGGCCTCGAACTCAGAAATTCACCTGCCTCTGCCTCCCAAGTGCTGGGATTAAAGGCGTGCGCCACCAGCGCCCGGCTGTGACAAGGTCTCTACTGAGCCTATGCCTACACTTCAGGAAGCTTCAGACTGAGACTGAGAATCCTGATTACTTGTGCTCTATGATCTCACCACCAGTGGCCTTACTCATGTCCCAGCATCCCCAACCCAGTAGAACAACTTGGCTGAATATTTCTCAGTGCAAAAGTTTGTTAGTGGAGTTCAGAAGACAAACTCCTAGCCCGGTGTGGTAGCCCATGCCTTTAATCCTAGCACGTGGGAGGCAGAGATAGGTGGGTCTCTGTGAGTTTGAGGCCAGCTTGATCTACAAAGTAAGTTCCAGGACAGCCAGGCTACACAGAGAAACCCTGTCCCCCTTCAAAAACAACCAACACCCCCCAAAAAAGAGAAGACAAACTTCTGATTTTGCTCCCCAAACCTCTGGCCCCTTGGAGGCAAGCGTAGCTCTAGAGATGTCCTGAGAACACAGGCCACACCACCCCTCTAAACCCTGGAGGCAGTGGTTCCTGAGGATTCCCCAGGGCAGACAGGACTGACTGCCAGGTTCCATTAGGGTGGAACACTGCATTTTCCTTGTGACATGTGAAGCTCTGAGGTACCTGTAGACCTCAAGCTAGGGGGCACATGTCCACTTCATGAGCTGCCCTTCGGGCCTGTTTTCCCACAGCCACACTTCTGTTAGCTAGCCAGGTTTCAGCAAGCCACCAGGTGAGGGTCTTGTGGGAGGTCGTCGGCAGACACTGCTTGAACCTGCAGTGGCTACTGAGCTAGCTCTACAAAGGAACTCTTAAGACTCCTACATTTTTAAAACTTGGACTAGGCGAAAAAGAAGCAACCAAGTCAGTAGGGCACAAGGAACAGAAATGACTCCATGGAGAGTGTTGGGAGACCAGAGTGGCTGCCACAACCCAGACCTGGCTTCATGTACTTCCTAGGATAACCATGGGCTGAAGATTTTGGGAGAAATAAAAATAATGAGGTACCTAACTGCTCCAAGGTGCTCTTGGGAAGGGTAGAGGTTTAAGTACATGATGTTCTAAGTGTTCAATTGACAGCCCACTAGTGCCCCAGGGAGTATGGATGCAGCCCAACACGATACACTTACTTAAGACATCATGAGAGTTGTGGTTTTGTCCCCCCACCTCCCCTAATTACTTGATTATGTAGTTCTTGAGTGTGCACTTTGTAGATGACAATGTCATGTCACAATATCAAAAGATTAGACATTCAAACAACTCTCTTTAATGCTAGGGGTGGTAGCAAGATTCAAATCCAAGCACCATAGAAAAGGAGCCAACAGGAGGTTCAAGGGCAGCCTGGGCTACATAAAACCCTGTCTCAAAAAGAGGGGGCGGGGGTTGCTGGGGGACTGGAGATTGGCTCAGGTGGCAGAGTGCCTGCCTGATTTAAGGTTATTCTCAACTATATATGGAGTTCTACAGCAGCCTGAAATATAAGAGACCCTGTCTCAAAGACAAAAAGGGCCGGGCAGTGGTGATGGGGCACGCCTTTAATGCCACCACTCAGGAGGCAGGGGCAGGTAGATCTCTGAGTTTGAGGCCAGCCTGGTCTACAGAGTAAATTCCAGGACAGGCAGGATTATGCAGAGAAACTTTGTCTCAAAAAACAAACAAAACAAAATTAAAAAATAAGAAGAAAAGAAAAAAAGGAAAAATCCTCCTTGGCTGCCTGAGAGCCAATGATTAATGTAACAATGACAGTAGGCAACCATTCCTGCAGTGCTCTGTGGGGCCTGCTGGGCCAGGACCTGGTGAGAGGCCCTCAGAACATGGACTCCTTACCAGTAAACTTTGCTCAGGGCAGGCCTTACCACGGGCACATAGGTGTTCATGTGTTTTCATCTCACAGATCCAGCTGGGAGCCTGGAGAAATGGGAAGGGAGAACCCAGACCCAGCAAGGTAGGGGTGTGTGTGTGTGTGTGTGTGTGAAGGAGACTACTGAGCATTCTGAGGGGAATCTGTCCTTCTGCAGAAGATTCAGCAGGCAGCTCCAAGCAGCCACTGCTCCGAACAGTACCCAGACCATAACCCTGAAGCCAGCGTTCTGGCCCACAGGTGCTTGGAGTAGTCTAGGCACCTATCCAGGACACTAGAGCGGGGAAAGGCTGAGGTGATGCAAGCGATGTGAGCAGGCACGCTACCTTGCGCTGGCAGAACGTAGAGCAGTAGTTAACTTTGTGGCAGCCGGTACACTCACTCATGGCCTCCCGGCCGCAGTTGACACATGACTGCTGCAAGAAGGACAAACAAGCGTCAGCATCACAGCAGGCGCTCGGCTCCATGGCAGCCACCCATGACCAACAGAAACACTAGGTACAGCTGTGGACTGTGTCCATCCCAGGGTCAGCTGTGCAGAACTGGCTTCCCTTTATCTGAGCCTACTCTGTACAATGAAACAGAATATTAGCCATGAGGGCATAGAAAGACCAACTTGGGAAAAGTTCTCAATCCTTCAGCACACTTCCTGAGTGCTTGAGGTCCCAGCCTGCAGATAAGTGGGGGACCAGCACGGTGACCTCTCTGAGATGCCTTGAGTGCATCAGCTCTGCTATGGAGTCTGGGTTTAGTATCCCCAGTGGTCTTAGTATCTCCACGGTTTCCCCCATGCCGCTCTTCAGAGTCACTCCATTGAAAGAGCACTAATTGTCCAATGTTTCATGTACTTTTTCTTTAAGCCACGTTAGTGGAGGATGGTTAATGAACTGAAGTCGGGAAGGGCATCCGTTAGGGTACTGGGTCACACAGGCCAAAAGGACCCATGCTGGTAGGCAATGGGCAACAGCCTGCTGTGACCAATATCTACAACACATACAATACACAGATGTGACTGCTGCGCTCACAATGTTACTCAGTCCACTCTGATCACTGCTCTTGCAGGTATGCTGGAAACACAATAGTTACTTGTAGGCTCTTGCTCTAAACTTTAGCTTCCTACTGTGGTCTTCGCTGTGACTACCATCTTTCTATCTAGGAAACATCAGCTACCTCATTCCCTTCAGAAAGCATTAACTGCAGATGGATCCTGGGCACTGAATTAGCTGCCAGACTCTGTCTCCACCTTAAATGACAAAAAACTGCAAAAAAAAAAAAAAAAAAAAAAAAAAAAAAAAAAAAAAAAAAAAAAATCAATCCATAACCATGTAGACAGAATTGGTAGGCCAGAGTCAGGGAAGGCACTATGGGGAGGAGTGGAGGTCCAGACACACAGGAGCTAGGAAGACAGCACTGGCTATAACCAGAGATCTCAAAACATCAGTGTGTTCACCCTGCTAGAAATAAGTGACCAGACAGATCAAGAGGGCAGGAGACAAATTGGTTGGTTAACTCTTGACTCCTGTCCAGGAGAGCTCCCAGGTGAACTTGCTCAGTGACCAGGTCTGCAGAGAGAGAGACAACAGACAACAGCAGGCATCCTCGTCCAGGTTGCAAGGATTGCCACTGAATACAGGATGCGGTGAGACAGGATGTGTCCTGCTGAAGCCTCTGTCAGGTCCACTGTGAGAAGAGCCAGGCTGAGCATGACCAACAGATGACCTGCCAGACTTCAGAGCTGTAGAGAAGAGGGGAGCAGCCTGGCCTATGTAGCTGGGGGAGATACCCCTCCCCTTCTTGTGCTGGGGTAGCCTGTGTGCCCCAGACAGCCCTGAGCACAAAAATGGCAGCAATAATGAAAATCACTGTGGAGCTGGCAGTTGTGTTTAGAGGCGGGAAAAGAGGGCTGTGATTGACACGTTCCCGGAAGACAGCCTGTGACAGTCACAGGGACCCTATGTACTAATGCTGCAGCTTTTCTGAAAAAATGGAAGAGGGCCCCAAGATTGGTCTCTTCTTTCAGAAACAACATTCCATCATGCTAGCAGAGAGACACCAGTGACAGCTGTCTGTGCTGCCAAAGCGACGTCCAAAAGGCCCCCTGAGCTTCCTAGAAACCTACAGAGATCTTGGAACCACAGAGTGGCTTTCCATGCTGAGCCTCAACAGAAGAGGATCACCACTGGGATCTCCAGTAAAGAGGCCACAGAACCTCTGGAGCGTTCGGTCTGAAGAGCCTGGTGTGAGCCTGAAGCCTGTAGAGAACCACTCCCCGCAGCATGGAGAACCAACAGGCAGGGAGTCCTTGGCATCAGCCTCAGAAAGAATGGGTACTCAGACCTGGGCCCCAGAGGGAGAGCTGGTGAACTGTCTATTGGCACAGCACCCAGGCCAGCTTCAATGTCAACTTGGCAGGAATATGAATGACGACAGCTTATGCCACCCACTGCTTTAGGCACCATTGACTTCTAAACTGTACAAACTGTATGGCATAGTAACTGAGCAGTGCCTCACAGAAAACCCAAACATTAATCCCAAATCTCTCAATAATGTATTTATCATCAGATCTGCAAATGCTCTTTAAGTCCTAACTTGAACTTGGGACCTGCTAATGATGGGGGTAGTTCAATGCCTTGTCCCTAGATAACTAGTTGGAGCTAGCCTGGAACTCACATTGTACACCAGGCTTGCCTTGAACTCAGAAATCCACCTGCCTCTTTGCTCCTGACTTCTTTGAAGGCTTTCACATTTTATTACATTCATTTAAGTGTGGGCGTTTGGACATACATGACATGATACACATGTGGAGGTCGGACATACATGACATGACACACATGTGGAGGTCAGAGAACAATATGCAGGAGTTGGTTCTCACCTTCCAGCATGTTCCTAGGATCAAACTCAGGTCATCAGGCCTGGCAGCAAGTGCCTTTACACACTGAACCATCTCGCTGGCCCTCTTCATCGCCTTTAAGAAATGAATAATTTGGACCTATTTTCAGTGTGAGACGCACCTAGAGCTCATCAGAGAATGGCAGCTATGCAGGAGGCACTAGGGCCCGTCCTCCCTGATTATCTACATACTCTCAGTCCAGTCTGGGGTTGAAAGGTCACAGGGAGTCTACTATGAGACTGAGTCCAGAGATCAAAAAGGAAGGACTATTGAGCCATGGGGCATGTATTTGATAAGACTTGTATCCTGAACCAACAGGATGTGAGAACTCAGAGAGGGAGTCACACTACACACTATGTGTGCACCTCCCTGAAGGACCAGCCAATGAGAAATGCATTAAATAATAAACACCATTTTGCAGCAAATCTGCACAGCAGCTATTTTTGCCTTTTGTTCAGGCTGAGGCCTGACTTTGCTTGTTTCAGTTTTGCTGTCCTAGGTCTCCTGTACTTTATCATGAAGGATCTTTGTCTCTCATACCTTGACCCCAAGATCATACGACTCAGTACTATGCCAGATTATAGCCTGGAGAAAGCAAAACCACTCCCCTCCAGTACAAGTCTTTGAGACTTTCGTGTACCCTCAGATCTCTAGGCAGCCCTGCTTCTGCTTGGGTCCTCTCGGGTGCGTCTGTTCACAGAACCCCAGCAGGACTACTCCATTTGGTCTTCTCTGTTTCTGAAGAACCCCACTCTCTAGGGCAAGAGAAGCAAAGATCCTACCAAGTAAAGATCCCAATCCTGCCTCTCTCACAAACAGTTTATAATCCATCTTCCGCATGTCTAAAGCTAGTATTTCTTCTGCGTGTTCGCTTGCTGGTGACACTGCAGGTGAAATGGGTAGAAGACAGACATGTAGCTCCTGCCACAGTCTTGTCTTTCTAGTCTATTGAAAGCATATAAGGATAGGCAAGCAGTGGTGGCGCACACTTTTAATCCCAGTACTCTACTGGGAGGCAGAGGCAGGTGGATCTCAGTGTTTGAATCCAGCCTGGTTTACAAAGTAGGTTCCATGACAGCCTGAGTTACACAGAGAAACTCTGTCTCAAAAAACAAAACCAAAAAGCATATGAGGCACCTTGGAATTCAGTACATATAGACAGTCAGTCCCAAATACCTGGGTGGCAGATACAGGAGGATTGCAAGTTCTAGACCAATCTTGGCCACACAGCAACCAAGAAAGAAAGGTATGTGTGTACACCTGTGTAAGAGGTCCGATGCCACCAAGTGGGAGTGAAATGAGACAGTGAGGAGCAGCCTTTGTGGTCTTGGTCACAGCTGCCATCATGGGCTGCTCTGTTCCTCTCTGCATCAGAAAGCACTGAGGTGACTGCAGAACGGTGTCTCGTCTAATGCTGCCGATGGACAAGTTGCAGGTAGAATGGTGACTCAGGAGGAGCATTCCCAATGGTCCCCAGAGGACATGGGAAAGGAGGGATGCACATCCCCTCCCTCAACACCTTCTTCAGAAGTGCGGTATGATGTCGGACTGGGGTGGAGGACATTCTTCCTTTCAGAGCCAACCAGGCAGAATTCCAAAGACCCCTTGTCCAGCCCCATGGCCTGTCCCTTTAAGACAGTAGCTCTACTTCTACAGGTGTGGCCTCCATAGGTTACGCAGAGAATGAGAGGGAAGCAATGGCTGGCTGGTATCTGGGCACTGGAAGAACCTGGCCTACATACACACCTGAAGCCTGAGAATTGAAAGCAGGAAAACTAGAGGCTGGAGAGCTGGGGGCTGCAGAGCTGGCTCATCAGTTAAGAGCACAGGCTGCTCTTCCTAAGGACTGGAGTTCAATTCCCAGCACCCACATGGCAGCTCACAACTGTCTGTAACTCCTGTTCCAAGGGATCTGACACCTCACACAGACACACATGCAGGCAGAACACCAATGTACATAAAATGAAAATAGATAAATCATTAAAATAGTAAAAACAAACAAACAAACAAAAAACATGTGCTAGAGAGATGTCTCAGAGGTTAAGAGCACTGGCTATTCTTCCAGAGGTCCTGAGTTCAAGTCCCAGCAACCACATGGTGGCTCACAACCATCTGTAATGGGATCTGATGCCCACTTCTGGTGTGTCTGAAGACAATTATAGTGTACTCGTACACATAAAATAAATAGATAAAATAAATCTTTACCAAAAAAAAAAAAAACCTAAGCTATTAGAAAGAGTACAACAGCCGGGCGGTGGTGGCGCACGCCTTTAAGCCCAGCACTTGGGAGGCAGAGGCAGGCGGATTTCTGAGTTCGAGGCCAGCCTGGTCTACAGAGTGAGTTCCAGGACAGCCAGGGCTACACAGAGAAACCCTGTCTCAAAAAACCAAAAAAAAAAAAAAAAAAAAAAACAAAAAAAAAAAGAAAAGAAAGAGTATAACAGCTGTGTGCTGTGTGCCGTGTGCCATGTGCCGTGCTGCATGCTCTGTGTTGTGTGCTATGTGTGCTGTGTATGTGGTGTGTGTTGGCTAAAACAAAAAACAACCGGCTTACACTAGGTGGGCCAGGCTGGAGGCTCTTGTAGATGGATGAATGAATGGGTCAGTGGGCAGAAGACGTTCCTACAATGGTTCACCACTTCAGGTACTAGCCATGAAAAGGGAGCCATGAGCATCCTCCCTCACAACCACTGACAGAGCATGTTCTGAGGAGCTGAGACTCAACACAGAAAATAGAATAGGCGTGAGGGACTTCTAGTCAAGCAACTGAAGAAGACAAAAGTGTCAAATCCACAGATCCATCACAAAGCAGGACTGGCAGCAGGCAGAGGCCGAGGGGCTGGATTAATAGTATCTAACTGGAGGCCAAGAGCAAGTGAAGCCACTATGGATTTCTTGCTCAGCTGCCTAATAAACACCAAATTGAAACCTTGGAAAGGGCCATGGTCAGCTAAGCGGGCTGTGGGGAAAAAGCCATGGAACTGTCTGGCTTGAACTTGCTATGTAGCCCAGGCTTGTATGAACTTATTTCCTGTTGGGATCAGAAGTGTGTGCACCATCATGACGCCTAATCTTTTGTCTGTGTCTTTCTATCCTCAGGAGTGTTCCTGTGAATAAATTAAACTCCTGTGAAATAATTGTCTTTCTACCCAGCCCCCAGGGATAGCTCCTTCTTGAGTCTATGAGATCAGCATTTCCAACGTGTCCCACTGTTGTATAGACAGGTCCCCTCAAGCAGCTTCCTGGGAACTCAGGAGTGAGCAGTGGCATCTCTGGTCAGCAGCCAGGAAGACAATAGTGGAAGGCCATGCTCCTGCTCTGGGACTGTCTCACTCAAGTGAATGTTAGCCTCAAGCTGGAGAGGCAAAAACAGCTCTCCCCTGTCACAGTCTGAACAGACGAGCCCCTCTTGTACCTGTACCTTTGAACTGCTCAGCAAGTAGGCAAGGGCTCTTGGATGCAGTGGTTAATATAAGACCCTGCGGCTACTCAGCCAGCTTGGTTTATGTTGGACACAGTGTTCTTGACAGGCAAGGGCATCTGCTTTTCCGCCCTGTTTATTTAGTCTCTGTACATGTAATCACTCTCTCACACACACACACACACACACACACACACACACACACACTCCTGTAACAACTTGCTTCAGCTAGGCTAAATTTAATCTCTTTTAAAATCCAAATAAAATGTGAACGCTGGCAGACTCAGGATGCCTCCAGCCGTGTTAGATTAACTCCTGCACTACCTCCTGAAAGTCCCTCAGTGAGGCTTCTCAGCTGGCCCTACTGTATAACCCCCAAGTGGAAAGGGTCCCAACATGAACTTCCCACTCCAACACAAGCATCATTTGCTTTCTGAACCTCCACTTCCTATCCTGTGATCAAGCAGGACTGACTGCAAATCAAACTGCGATGGCAAGAGATTGTTTTCTCAGAGAGTGCAAACTTAGTGTGTTAGGTTCCAGGTGGTCTATTTAGACGTTAGTGTTTCAGCCAATCTCAAGCACATCCACACTTTTTCAATAGGTAAAAAGAAGATAACTGAGCTGTTGACCACGATCTCCTCCCCCTCCCACTTTGTACACTCAGGGACCCATGTATAGAGCCTTCCTATAGGATTTCTCACTTTGTACACTCAGGGACCCATGTATAGAGCCTTCCTATAGGATTT
>JANHMN010000003.1:128407765-128479708 GCA_030674055.1 Rhabdomys pumilio
ACTTTGTACACTCAGGGACCCATGTATAGAGCCTTCCTATAGGATTTTGACTCCATGTCTACTGAGATGACAGCAGGGCTAGTCCTCAAAAGATCTGAGTTCTAATTTAGCACCTTCCAATGCACAAGAGCTCACTGCTGTGGTTAGCACATTTATCAAAGCCATCATCATTATGTGTGCTGGGCTGTGTACCCAGGAGCCAGATGGTGACAGGGTTCTTTACTTCCCTCTGCTCTGCTCCCACCAGCCACATGACTCTGGCCACACACCAGCAGTCAAGGCCTGTTCCTAGCATCACCAGATTCCGTACAAGACCAGCTACTGTGGCCAACTGAAAATCAGTGGGTTCTTCTTGTTAATATATTTTTATTATTAGTTTGTTTCTATGAGACAGGGTCTCACAATGTAGCACTGGCCTTCCTGGAATTCACTATTCTAGACTGGCCTGGAACTCACAGAACTCCACCTACCTCTGCCTCCTGATTGCTGGGATTAAAGGCATGCTCCACTCTACCCAGCTTGCAAATATATTTTAAAAATCCTATAATTATTCTATGTGTATGAGTGTTTCACTTTCATGTCTATATGATCACTAAATGTGTGTAGTACCTGTGGAACTCTTCGGACTGAAAGAAAGCCTGAAGAGTTAAATAGTGTCAGGTTATTGTGACCTGAGGATGTTGCAGAATACGGAAATAACCCAAGAAGTAAGCCATTATCAAGGACATAGCAATGTTCATCAAAACAGAGCACACACTCAGCACAAATGAACCCTACTGAACTTAAGCAGGATAAGGTGACACAGTCCTAAAAACCAACACTAAGTAGACTGAGGCAGAAGGATCATAAGATGGCCAATCAGAGCTAAATACAAAGATTCTGCCTCAAAAAAACAATCAGGCTCGGTGGCTTATGCCTACAGTCCCAGTACTTGGAGGTTAGGGGGAGAAGGATCCCAAGTTTAAGGACAGCCTCATTTACATAGCAAGTTGAAGGCTAGCCTGGGCTACATGAGACATTGTCTCAAAACACAAAGGTGGATGTGGTGGTGAACACTTTCAATCTCAGCATTAAACACACTCAGCACGCAGGCAGAGGCAGGTGGATCTCTGTGAGTACCAGGGTAGCCAGGACTATACAAAGAGACTCTGTCTTAAAAACAAAACAAACAAAAAAATCCACATAAAATAAACAAACATAGCTAAAGTCCCACAGAAAACAGTCTCCAGAGCCACACTAGAATGAAGCCAACTGCCACAAGAAACACAGGAAATCCTCAACTACCTGAGAATCCCACATATTTCTAAGTGATCTAGATTAAGTGTGAAAGCAGACCTGCATCAAGTCATCAACTGCCTCTCAGCAGATCTCTGGTGGGGAAAGGAAAGTCTTCTCCACAATTGCGGCTGAAATAACTGAAGGAAAATGAACCTCAAGACCCCCAAGTGCTGTGCTGAATGAAGGAAACAAGACAGGAAGGGGGCACTGCCAGGCTCTGCACTGCTGTGGAGCTGCAGGAATCAGGACAGGTGTTGTAAGAGGTAGGAATGCCAGGGAATGACACTGAGAGCCACTGGGGTGACTGCCCTCACCAATGTGGCTGCCGATGTTTGCCAAAGCTCTGAAAGGATATAGGCATTTTACTGTGGTGAATTTTACTTTGATTAAAAACCGTCCAAAGCACACAGAAAATGTTAACAGTCATTTATCTTTGGATGCACTGCGCCCTGGTATTGAGAAGTTAAGGGAAAACATAGTGGCCACAAGGTCACATCATCTTCCATGGCCCACGGGAGGCAGGGCACTGGAAACAGCAAATGGAAACAATATGTGTTTATGCATCAGATCCACACCAAGTAACACTTTCCAAAGTTAAAATATGAGACATATTTCACTACATAAAAATAGCCTGAATGTAGAAACATCTATGAATACCATGCATTCAAAAATAATGGCTGGTGTATACAAAACTGTCTTCCCTGCTGAAGTATTCCAGTCTTCCACAAATGTTTCATTAGTGTCTGCTACCCTCGTTTGTATTATTTTCCAGCGCTTCCTTCTCAGGGCCAGTGGACCAATAATCTTCGTAGGCCAGCACAGGAATCACATGCTACCCCAGGGCCAGAGGAGGGTGATGGGCACAGGTCTGAGCTCACATTACCTCTTTCCTCTCTGCATCAACCTGCATTCTCGCCTGGGTCACAGCAGCTTCCCTGCAAGAGCTCGCCTGCTTGGCTTGTTCAAACAGCGTCTTCAGCTGCTGGGCCGTGTTGAGTAGGGAGTTGACCATCTCTTCCAGGTACAGCCAGCTCCGATGTTCTGACATCTCCAGCCCACTGACCACAGTGGGAGAGACAGCTTTGGTGGGGGTGGAGGGTGGCACAGCCAAGGCAGGCAGCGATGTCAGGACTAGAATGCAGAATGTTGGATAAACAGAGATTAGTGACGTCCAAGCTTAGGTGCAGCCTCAGGTGTGAGGAGATGCACTGGAGATGAACAATGTCCCAACTCTTGCTCATGTTCCCACACGCTGTTTAAGCTCACAGACAAGAGAAAGAAATGGCAAGCAAGACACTCACCCAAAGGGGTAGTCATGAAACACAGAACCAAATAGCCACAGGACAAGCACACTGAGGGCAGGGAACAGAGACATTCAGCCAGCACTACACCTAGGAAAATGAAGGCTTATCTGGAAAATCTTTCTGGGGTCTGCAGTCTATATAGAGATAACTAAGGACACTGAGAGTCATGATTCTCATGGCTGGAGAAGAAAGCCACCAAGACAGACAGAGAGGGACCAGGACACACTGTGATTCTAGACTCGGTAGACACTGTGAACCCCCTCTGCAGGTAGGTCTAGAATAGAGGTGCATGTGGGGGGTACAAAGTACTTTCTACTTTAGTCTACTGAGAAGTCTGGGAATAGACACACTATTAATACCCAGTGTGACAGGGCTTCTGTAGGATGGTGTTTTGCTGCACAAAGCCTCTTTCCAATCCCCTGTAAACTGGATAAAGCACCTAGTCAGCACAAAAGCCAGTACTCAACAGTTACAACCTCTATGATGTAGGCCAGATACACCAGTGACTTCTGAAAGGAGAGGGGATTTAGTCCTTGGGATGAGGGCTACTAAGGTTGCTCAGTGAGTAAAGCACTTGCAGCACAAGCATAAAAACCTGAGTTTGAATCCCAGGAACTCAGGTAAAATCTACATGTGATAGTGTACATCTGCAATCCCAGCATGCCTCTGAGCTTCAGGTGAAACTGAGCAGACAGGAGAGACTGCCCAGGTTCTGAATGACAGCTAGCCTGATATTGGCAGTGGAAAAACAAGAGGCCTGTGTCAAACAAGGTGGAAGGGAAAGACTGATACCCAGGTCAGTCTCTGATCTCCACATATATATGCTATAGTGTACCAAGGCATCATAAATCCACACTCACACACACAAATGTGCATAAAAACACACATGCTGGGTATGGTGGTGCATGCCTTTAACCTCAGCACTCAACAGACAGAGGGAAGTAGATCTCTGTGAGCTCAAAGCCAACATACATGGCGAGTTCCAATCAGAGCTATATAGTAAGGTCCCCATATCAAAACAAAAAGAAACACTACACACACACACACACACACACACACACACACACACACACACGGGGGGGGGGGGGGGGGGAGAGACAGAGAGACTGATAACTAATAAAAAACTTGAGATGAACCTCAAGCATCTAGTTAAGGCACAAAGAAAGTCCCTGTAGTGATGATCAAGTCAACACAGAGACCATCTATAGGGCTCTTGCTGCCTCATACATGGCTCTAAGTCAGGCGGGGGTTGGGGAGAGGAACAGAAATCAGGAAAACAGCCATTAGAACTGACTATAACAGGAAGCCCTATATCCAACCTAGTGGGAAGACCTTTGTGGTCTCAGAAACCCCCCATGAGACTTTCCTACCCTCACTCAATTGTCAGGGTGACCCTCAGCAAGGAGACAGGCCTCAGAAGACACAGGATCCCAGGCAGCCCCATCATAGGTCTACACTATCACTGACAACAACCCATTCCACAGGAGCCAACATCACTGGACCAAGGTAGGGGACATGCTACACGACAACTGTTGGTAACCTTCAAAAGGCAGGTAAAATATTACCTGCACCCTCCCCTGCTGATGGGCATTTGGTTTTATACTTGTCAAGTTCTTCAGCATTGAAGAACTTGCTTCCAAGAGCTAAAAACAAGTAAGATAAAGTCTTCCCTTTCCCTTCCCAAGTGTCAAGGGGACAGAGTTAAGGAAGAAAGTCATGGCTCACCCTGCCACTGGGGACCACCAGTCACTGGCTCATGATTGCCTAATAAATGCTGACTTAATTCCTGAGCTTTATACCATCTTTTTGTGTGTGTAGGAAACAAAATAAAACACTGAAGCATGTTGGGTAATGCCTGCAACTACTCTTAAATAGTTGGGGGTGGGGAGGAAATTCTTTGTAGTGTATTTACAGCTTTTTTGCATATTTGAGATTTTCAAAAACTTATTTAAATATCTTTGGTCTCTTGCAAGCTGAGTGCCAAGATGAGCAGTAGAGAACACATCCTCCTAGGGCAGGATGGGACCCAGCCCGCAGCAGAGATGGAGAGGAGGCTGACATGGTTTGGAAGAAGCAGGGTCTGCATGAGCCTGTGGGATGGAAGAGGTCAGATAGATAAAAAGGAAGACTTTATCTTGCCCATCAGCAGGGGAGGGTGCAGGTAATATTTTATCCATAGTATGTACCTTTAAAAAGTATACTGACACAGAAATTTGCTCAAGATGTGCCACTAAGTGAAAACCCAAAGTCAAGGTGCCCATATAGAGAGGGTCATCTCAGCTCTCAGCTATGGGGACACAGATACTGGCACAGTCCCTCACACCAGACACAGCTTGATCCCATTCCATGGCTCGTCAAGGCAAGGAGATAGTCTGCTCACACATTTCTGTTGGGGTGGACCTGACAATACCAATAATAGGTTATTTCAGTCTCTATGGAAGCAGCCTGATACAAACAAAAGAAACCTTATATATGAGTGAACAGCATAGTTGTATGTAATAAAACTTTATTTGCAAATAAAGACAGAAGGCTGGACCTTGTCAGCCCTAACCCAGCACTCCAAGAGAAAAAACAAACACGTCAGCACAAGCCCTATTTCATTCACAAAAAAACAAGCAGTTCTGAGACTGGGGCACTGGGTCAGAGGCAGGGCACTCGCCTAGCATTTATGAGATGCTACTGGGTTCCATTCCCAGCACTACAGAGGACAAAAATCAAACAAAACCATAATGTTGAGAACTACAGCTTACATGCACATAAATTCTTTTATACTCACCAATTTTGGGATGTGATGTTGGCAATGCAGCTTCTGGAAATGGGGCGATCTGGCAGCTGTCCTGATAGCCAGGGTAGTGGGGCTCAGGGTGGCCAACCCTGCAAGGGGGCTGCACACCTGCCTCTTGCACTGTGAGAGAGAGGCAGACAGCCTCAGTGCAGCAGATGTAATTCCAAGTCCCTACAGCTGCATACTCAATCCAGAGATCCCAGCCCTTGGTGGCTGCTGAGTGACCTGAGTATATACTTTCAATTGATGACACGCTGGGATTCAGGTGGTTGAAGAAATAAAATTTATCACAAAGATATCATGTGCTTTGTTAACATGACTCAGAATATTTAAAATGACACATGACTAGGATTGTTTCTGGTGGCTGGTGTCAGTCTACAGCAACATCAGCAAATGCTACCTACTTCCAGCTCTGTATGTTGGTCAAAGTGCTATTTCCTAAATACCCACCCGGCTCCTATCAAGACATAGTCCTGCTCAAAGTCTCTGCTGAGCAGCCAGGCAACAGAGACTGTCATAGGGATTGGGGACATAGCAGGCAGATCCTAAGACAACTTACCTGTGGCTCCTGCAAAGACATCACCTTGGGCTGGGCTCTCAGAGATGACAGCAGTGGCCTCCACAGTGGATGCTCGGTCAAAGGTTAGTGCCCCAGAGGTAGTGATCTGTCCTGAGGGTGTCACAGTGACTAGAAAAGCAAAAAAGACATTTTACTCATAGCCACATCAGGCCCTGGGCCAGAAGCTCTTTGCAAAGGTGCAGGCTTCAGAGAGATCCCAGGAGCAGACACAGGGACATACCCCACATGTGGTATGACATCAGGAAGTCAGTCACCTTGGTTCCTAGGGGAAAGAGCCAGAGAGGCCGGGACTCAGTCCTCTATCCACACTGCCAAGACTGACTATGGGCCCAGGGAACTGTGCACTCCAGCCAGAAAATAAAATGTAAGTGAACTTTAAAATATTTTGCAGTTTGATTCAAAGGAGAAGACTTTTCATTATCAGACCATCTCAGAAATGAGTCCCTGAGCTGGGCTAAGGTAGAAAGACAGGATGACAACTCAGCAAAGCACTGCTCTGCTGCGCTGGCACTCACAGGTGGTGGCCGCCGTGGCAGGAAGCAGCGTGATGTTCTTGGGGGAATCCTTCTTAACTGGAGTTGTGGGCAGCTCATTTTCTTTCTTGCGCCTTTTATAAGGGACGAAGAGCCTGACAGGGCCACTCTGGGGGAGAAAGGTAAAGCTGACCAACATTCGGAGGACACTGCCTGCTTCCCACTCCTTATCAATTTGCGACTCTATGACTACTGCAGAGAGCAAAGCCCACAGGAGCCCACAAAATGGCAGAGAAGACATTTTCTGAAGAAATACATGAACAGCATGGCTGCTGGGCAAGAACACAACCTCAACATCTGGAGTGTGAGATTCTTAGAAGAAAGGAAGTGGGCCCACGTAAAGGAGAACAAGGAAAACCACAGCCTAAAATGAAAGTCATTAGCCGGGGAAGAGTCATGCAGAGCCATCTGTAACACAAGGAAGCAGCACTGGGAAGCAAGCGCATAGTGCAGGCCTGTAATCTCAACAGCCAAGGCAGACAGGATGACTGCCATGTTCAAGTCCAGCCTGGGTTACAGTGTGAGATACCCCACCCCCCAAAAAGAAGAAAAAGCTCAAGGGCTAGGCCTAATGTCACAGGCTTTTAATTCCAGCACTCGGAAGGCAGATGCAGGTGGATCTCTATGAGTTTAAGACCAGCCTCACCTACATAGTGAGACCCTGTCCTGAAAATAAAAACAAACAAAAAGCTCAGAGGTGTATGACAGCACTTGCCACCAAACCTACCAAGACCGAAAATCTGAGTTTGATCCCTGACTCCTTCCCACATCAATCCTCAATTGAGATTCCCTCTTCTAGGTTTGTTAACAAAAAAATACCCAGCACACACCTCCACCTGGTGAGCTCTGACATTACAAGTGTGAGAAATTTATTTGATGCAGGGGGTTGAACCCAGAGGCTTTGTGCATGCTGGGCAAACATTCTTCCAACTGAGCTACATCCTCAGCCCTCCCCTCCTTCATGTGGTTCTTTGGCATCTGGACATGCACCTCTCCTGACAACAGCTGCTGTTTGCTACTGTGCTGTGTGGGCTGGGCTTCTTTCTCATCTCTGTATCTTAGTTTAGTTGAGAACCAGACTTTACAGGCGACACACTGTGGCAGGAGTGGGTATTGACACCCACTATCCCTGGCTTTTTGCTTTTTTTTTCTCCCCCTTGGGGTCCATGTTGTCTCCTGCAGGGTGTAATGGCCTCTGAGAATTCAACCTCAGGTAAAAGTAGGCCCCCATGGCTAGCTGCCTTTGTCCTTGGCTTCTCTACCTAGCAGGTGCCAACTTGCAGAGCTACAGTAGGGTTCTACAGTTCCTAACAGATTCCTGGCATATAAATTGTCATTATCTTAGGTAAGGGGTCTTAAGCTAGCACTTGTTGGGAAGTTACTATAACCTATAACTATTAGGTGTGCAAGGCTATATAGGGCCCCCTCCCCACTATTAAGAAACCTATTCCTTGATGGGAGCTGAGCAAGACGGACCAACCTGGAGTGTAGCCTCTCTCAACCTGAGCTGGAGGAGGGTCCCTGCCACACCTCTGGCAGCTGTTCTCTCTTTTGCACTTAGAACTCTTCTTGGGTGTTTACTGACCTGTGGGGTTCCTGGGGACAATCTCCAGAGACCTCAGGTAGTTGTCACCACCTCACGTCCCCTTGAACAGTGGCTCTCAAGCTTCATAAATGCTTCGACCCCTTAATACAGTTCTTGTTGTAGTGACCCCCCCCATAAAATTATTTTCCTGCTACTCCCAAACTGTAACTTTGCTACTGTTATGAGTTGTAATGTAAATATCTGAGATGCAGGATATCTGACATCTTACCCTGTGTAAAGTTGGTTCAACCCCCAAGGGGTTGTGACTCACAGGTTGAGATCACTGCCCTAGTGGAGCCCAAGCTGAAAATCCTACAAAGCACAGACTACTGAGCAGTAATTAAAAACTGTAACTTTGTCTCCATTCTTAGAAACTCTGGGTCTAACACCATGTCAAAAAGATAGTTCCATGTTTTCCTTCTAAAATGTGGCATGTTTCCTCTCATGGTTAGATCTTTGCTACAGTTTGAATCCACTTTTATCTACAGTGTAGTTTGGGTCAAAGTTCACTCCTTGTCCAGAAACATCCAGCAGTTCAGCACATGTTGGAAAGTTGGGGTTGGCAACTGAACTCTGCTCAGTTCTCAGGAGGTCCCTGATGTTCCCCACTGACACACTGCAGATTACCACACCAATAGAGAACTGTCCAAGCCCACAGTGTGAGCTTGGCAATGTCAGACCTGTCTTCTTCTATTTTTTTCTGAAATAGAGTCTCCTAATGTAGCCCTGGCTGGCCTGAAACTCACTATGCAGACTGGATTGACTCTAATCCATAGAAATCCACCTGCCTCTGCCTTAGTACTGGAATTAAAGGCGTGTGCTACCACACCTAACTTTGAGACTTGTTTTTCAAAACTGCTATGGCTATTTTATCCCCTTCACACTTTTATATAAACTTTAGAATCAATCTCTCTGTACCAAGAATCCTGTTAATTCTGACTCACTGGGCCGGCCGGTTTGGGAAGTTAGCTCCCTCACCTTGCTTAGCCTTGCATCCGTGAGGCGGTATGACTTGCCACGTCCAGGTTTTTGCTGACTGCCTTCATCAGTACTTTCTAGTTTTCACAACACAAAGCTCACCATGTTTTATGAGATTCATACCTAGAGACTTGTGCTTTACAGCACTGTCAATGGTTCTGTGTTGTGTCCTGAAGCCCTTGAAAGACATCCCTGCATGCTACTCTGTGATACCTCAGGATCTCTGACCATCCCTCACTCATTTGGGGGAGGGTTTTGTTTGTTTGTTTGTTTGTTTGCTTGTTTGATTGATTAGGTTTTTGTTGTTTTTTGAGACAGGGTTTTTCTGTGTAGTGCTGACTATCCTGGAACTTGCTCTGTAAAACAGGCTAGCCTCGAACTCACAGAGATCCGCCTACCTCTGTCTCCAGAGCACTAAATTAAAGGCATGAGCCACCACTGGCCCCCATTTTTGGTTTTGGGTTTTTTTTTAAATGATGATTAAAATTATATTATTTTCATTAAAGTTTTTATAGTAGAATTATATTAAAATTAAATAAGTTTGGCATGATAGAAAACCCTTTAATCCCAGAACTTGGGAACCACAAGCAGGCAGATCTCTGAATTCAAGGCCAATTTGGTCTAAATACTGAGTTCCAGGATAGCCAGGGATACACAGTAAGAGTCTGTCTCAAAAACAAGCAAATAAAATTTTAAGTATACTTGGTATTTACAGCCAAGAACATAGCATCTCTCCAATTACAATTTCTTTCTGCCCCATACTCACATGCATATGGACAATACTAACTGAACTCACTGAGCTATGAAAGAAAAAAATAGGAAATAAAGGTGAAAGGGGAACACGCCGAGGAAGGCGCACGAAAGTAGGAGGGGGAGTCAGAGGTGTCTGTGATCAAGATACATTTGTATGAATGTATGAAACTGTCAAATAGTCTAAAAATAGTAAGACAGGGTTTCTCTGTATAGCCTTGGGTGTCCTGGAATTTGCTCTATAGACCAGGCTGGCCTTGAACTCATAGAGATCTGCCTGCCTCCCAAGTGCTAGGATTAAAGGAATTCTTAAAATGTTCTCTCTGGAGCTGCACAAATGGTTCAGAGGTTTAGAGCATGGCTGCTCTTGCAGAGGACGTGTGTTTGATCCCAGCGCACACAAGGTAGATCCCAGCACCCAGAAGGTGGCTTACAACCATCCATACTTTTAGTTCAACAAGATCTGATGACCTCTTCTGCTCATAAACATAAAACAAAATAAATATTTTTTTTTTAATTCTCTAATTTTCAAAAATAGGATCTCATTAAAAAGACTTGGCTAGGTGCTGGAGAGATGGCTCAGTGGATAAGAGGACTGACTGCTCTTCCAGAGGTCCTGAGTTCAATTCCCAGCAACCACATAGTGGCTCACAACTATCTGTAAGGGGAACTGTTACATTCTAGTGTGTCTGAGGACAGTGATAGTGTACTCATATAAAATAAATTGATTTAAAAAAAAAAGACCTGGCTAGCCTGAGACTTGTTAAGTAACCCAAGCAAGTTTCCAACTGTGGCAGTTCACCTAACTCCATGTGGTGATCTGAATGAAAATGGCCCCCACAGGCCCACAGGGAAGAGCACGATTGAAAGGTGTGGCCTAGGAGGCTGGAGAGTTGGCTCAGCGGCTAAGAGTACCAACTGCTCTTCCAGAGGTCCTGAGTTCAATTCCCAGCAACCACATGGTGGCTCATAACCATCTGTAATGGGATCTGATGCCCTCTTCTGGTGTGTCTGAAGACAGTGACGGTGTACTCTTATAAAATAAATGAATAAATCTAAAAAAAAAGAAAAAAAGAAAAAAAGAAAGGCGTGGCCTTGTTTGGAGAAAGTCTGTAACTGGGGTGGGATTTGAGGTTTCAGATGCTTCTGCTGCCTGCCAATTCAGATGCAGAAGTCTCAGCTACCTCTCCAGCACCATGTCTGTCTGCATGCCACCATGCTTCCCACCAAGACAATACTGGACTAAACCTTTGAACTATAAACTATCTCCAAGTAAATGTCTTCCTCCATAAGACTGCCACGATCATGGTGGCTCTTTGCAGCAACAGGAACCCTAAATAAGAGACACCCCATATCCTAAGTGTTGGGACCCAGCCATATGCTACCATGCCTGGCTTAAATTTTTATTTTTATCAACTCGTAACTTACCAGATTATTAATAAAACTAAAGCAAGGTAATCATAACTAGGCAGCGTCTACATTATATTAAAAACATTTAAAAATAATTGGCAATACTAAAGAGAGTGGAAACAAAAGTAATATGTTCATGTTAGCATCTCATTTTTAAAAGCTACATAGTAATATTTAGCAAAATCAATACGATCATGCTTCTTGAATCAGTTATGAATTTAAATGAGGCGCTATTTCAAGAACATTAGCAGACCTACCCATGATAAAGTCGGGGCTTTTGTTCCCTGTGTTTGGGGCCCTTCACATGCTGAGTACATGCTCTATCACAGAGCTATAGCTCCCTTTTTTTCTTTTCTTTCCTTTCCTTTATTTTCTCAAGACAAAATTTCACGGTGTAGACCAGGCTGTCCTTGAACTCAGAGAGATCCATCTGCCTCTGCCTCCTGAGTGCTGGGACTAAAGGCATGCACCACCATGACCAGCTTCTCTTTAACTTCTCATTTCAAGAGTTTCACTAAGTTGCCCAGGCTGGCTTAGAACTCACTCTAAGTCAGGAAGGTCTTGAAGTATTAATCTTGCTGCTTTAGCCTCCCTAGTAGCTAGAATGATAACTTTATGCTACAGGCTTGGCTGGTATAATATTACAACACAATGTTGAAAGAGGTGGCCTCTGCATGTTTACCATACCCACTTTAAAAGAGGTATCACTCTGGGCTCACCTGGCTCCATATAGCCTTCCCATTTCAATGTCCTGGACTTCCCTACAGTCACCTTCTACCCAGTGAAGGCAGCAGCCTTCAGAGACAACAGAACTTTTGAAAGGGAGAGACAGAGCCTCTGCAGGTAGGAGGCAGACAACACCTGATGACTTACTAGAGTCATGTCATCACAACAGGCAGCACAGGTACAGGAGGCAGCATGAGGGTTCAAAATACCATCCTGAAATAGAGAAGGAGCTACAGATATAAATTATATAGGTACCAATATAGAACTATATAGGTATAGTATACAGACACAAATATAGAAATTAGGAAGTTGTTCAATGCTATATTACACCCACCACCAAGATAACAATCTAAGCATAAAATATAATCACTTCTGGAAAGTTCTTGTCTGTACAATGCTCCACTGCCAAGCAGGCTTGAGTCTCTCTTCCTAGGAACGAGACTCCACAGACACTGAATAGCCACATTCAGGAGCTGACCTAGAGCAAAAATCAAGTCTTTTTCCTTGGGTTAGAAAGTGGGTGTAGTGATTAAGAACATGTATTACTCTTAGAGAGGACCAAGGTTCAATTCTAAGTACCCATATGGCAGCTCACACTGTCTATAATTCCAGTCCCAGGGACTTTGACATCACAGGTATCATGCACGTGGCACACACACACACACACACACACACACACACATGTAAACAAAACACTCATAAAATAATAAAGCTAAAGAAAAAAGTTTCCTTCGTTACACTGAAATTGGAGCAAAAGGAAGGCAGGTGTGGATGGGCCTGCCACCGACTCTCTCTACCTCTCTTCCCATGTGTCTGCGGTATCCCTCTTCTGTGCCAATATTACCCCATCTGCTCCCCACGGCAATTCTCTGAGTCAATGCCAGCACACACCCAGGACAAGAACATCTAGAGGGCAGCTCAACTGCTCTGGCCATACTATGAGTACTCATCATCAGACCCTGCCTTGTGCCATTTTCTGGACACTTCCCACTGCTCACCCTAAGGCTGGTGTGGGCCTAGCACATACCTGGATGAGGCACTGCAGGGGTCTGCCTGCATAGCGGATGCTTCTCTTCCAGTCCTTACTGCTGGCTCTTCCTGCCATGGCCTCAAACTCAGTTGGGCTGTACCAATTTTCTCCCTGCTTGATACACCGCCCCCGGCCACCTGGAATGAAAGGGGGTGGCCCTTAGAATCCATCAAGGCCTGTTGCTGGCTTGTCTGATGACATCACTTCCTTCCATTGCCTTTTTTTTTTTTTTTTCCTCTGCCCTGCATTGCCTCTAATCACCCAATATACTGCCTGGCAAGTCATCTCAAATCCACTGTCCATGGTCACTGCAAGCTGCACTGGGTCTCCAGTGAGTATCAGCCTACTTCAGGGATCTTCTGTCATCTGAGTGGTCTGAGCTGGCTCCAGGGACGCAGGGCTGACAGTCACTCACATATCTGTCTCCTCAATGGTATTTGCACATGACAGGCTTCCTTGGCCCCAGTTTACTAAGAGGGTCGTACAAAAGAACAAAGTCTTACCATGGAATGACTATAGTCAAGTTGCTGCCTCACCTGAGCCGAGCCTACTCTTGTAGAGCGTGCCGCTGATGTTCCGACAGCGCACAGGCAACTCGCTGTCATACACCGAAGGGTCCCAGTTGTACTTGGTACCACCTTTCTCCTGGCCAGGTGCCAGTGGGGTAGGAGGAGACTGAGGACCTGGGCAAAGAGAGGCTATGAGGATGAGAGCACAGAATGACCGGAAAAGCCCTTGATGCTGCATCCCCAACTATCAAGCCCCTCACAGGTACATAAGAACAGCACTAAAGGGTAGTGCCAACCCTTCAATGGGCAACATTCCTTCTCTGCCTGGAAAAAATTTGCTTTTTCTATAAAACTCTATTTATTTTTTAAATTAATACACACACACACACACACACACACACACACACACACACACAAACAAAAGGCCTGAGGTCGGATGCTGCAGGTACCTGGGGTAAGAGGTGCTGCTGGGCCCTTCAGCCCAGTGGTCTCCACAATGCTCCCATCTGTGTGTACAACTATTAGTGTGGCTTTCTCAGTGTTCAGGCTGTCCCCGATCTGCAGGGCTGTCCTACCAGACTAGAAGGAAAGGCACTCTTGTCAGTTCTAGGATAGCATGAGGTGCATTACTTTCCCCAATGGAATGTGGCCCTACTGCAAGACTCTAGTCACTTATCAGCAAGAGAATGTGCATCTAGGCCCATGAATCCTCTTCATAGACAACCCCAAGGCACCAAGGCTAGAACCAAGAAGACACAAAGGCTATTAAGTGTGTGCACATCTGTCAAAGCTGAAGCGTACTGTGTGTTCATATGCACAGCTGCTTTCTGGATACCAAACAAGTCTGCCTTGTCTAAGAAAAGTTTCTGAAGGTTGCGCATAGAAAGCACCACGGTGAGACAGACACAAAAGGTCTCTGATTTTGGACATGGGTGCTACTAAAAGCATCAAAGATGCTGATAACCTACAGGAGTGAACACAAGGAAAGAACTAATGGACTGTAAGCCTCGGAGAAAGGGACAAGACCGCCAGATACAGTCATTCTTCATGTGTCTATGGAGCTCAACAGAAACCAGGCACTGAGAAGATGCTTTGTTTGGGCTAAGAGCAGCCTGAGCCTGGTGGAACACAAGCGGCAAGGCCAGCAGGAACCTAAGGAGTCCTCATAGCTCTCTACCTTTCTAGATTCATACTGCACCTTTCACGGTAAAGCCCTGGCTAAAACTGAGTCTCCTGCCTTGCCCGAGGGCACAGGGAGGAATAGGTCCCCCATGACTCCAAGAACTACAGGTATTCACTCACATCTAAATCTTGAAAGGGTCTTGAGAATGAGGATGACCCTTGTGGTCAGTGTAGAGACGTTAAGAGCTCTAAAGAGAGTTGCCAAGCACCCTAAACTACACCCAGTAGCTTACCAGGACATGTCCTGATATCGATGCCGCATTTGCCACTGATGTTGTGAAGACATTATCTGCAGAGGACCCCACATTGGCCACCGTCACTGTGGTCACTTCTATAAAAGAATGGAACAGAATGGAACTTCACACACAGTGAAAACAGAGAGCACAAAAGGCAAAGGTCTTACTGTGAGCCTTAAAGTGCCCATGTCCACCCAGACATTTTAATACTTCTGTTAATGCTTAGCTGACATATCTAGTCCAGTCTAAAATACTTGCTTCTCCCAGAAAAGGGGAATCTCTACCCTTCCCCACCAAGGCCTATCACATGCAGCAAAAAGCGTCCACCATAACCCCCATTCCCACTCCACCACTGGCCTTTCTCCCTTTGCAAAGCTGCAAGTCCCATAGGTCTAGGACACCTCCTTGTCGATCAGGACATGGCAGACTCCAGTCCAGCCTCATCCCTCTCCACTGCCATAGCTCAGGCCATCCTACAGTCTTGTGTCCACTGTCTGAGGTCTCCATGACATCCTTCCCCAGAAACTCTTCCTCCTGAAAAACACGTCAGCCTGCCACAGCCACTCCTGCAACATGAACTTGACTCCTCGGGTCAAACAGGTCTACCAGCAGAACCTTCACAGAGCAGCTCCACAAAGACCTGTCATGTCCCTGAGGCTTCCTGCCACAGTGACACTAGGTGAGGTTCTTCTGTATCCTGCAGATACATGTATCTGCTACTATGTATCCTTTGCAGTTGGCCTTCCCGATCTCTACAACAGTTATCCGCCACCCAGCATTCTAAAATGCCCAATACTCAGGGAAGCCTTTGGCATAAGGGAAATACCCAAAGATGCCAAATGGAGTCCTGCCAGCCCCATTAATCCAGCCCTGACCAACCTGCACTCCTTGAACCTGTCTAGCTCCTGTCCATTACCAATCCATCCATGGGGCACACCTGACTTAGGAACTCAGCTAGCACTGGGCTACCTGGATATTATCTGACTTCAAAAACTTACAACAAGAAATTAGAAATCTTCTGATACATAAATATACAACTAAAATTCTAAGACATACATATATACACATATACACACCCACCATAGATGCAATTCTCTTTTGTCACCATAGACAACATCACACTTCTTTCCTGAACTCAGAAAAATATATGCAAAAAAGGATAAAAACTCCATGGCCCCAAATCCCAATATCAACCCAGAATCCATGGATGAAAATGGAGCATTAAAAACTCCAGGAAAAGCCAGACAGCAAAAGCATACATCTTTAATCCCAGCACTCAGGAAGCAGAGGGAGGCAAACCTGAGTTCTAGCCCAGCCTGGTCTACAGAGGGAGTTCCAGGATAACCAGGGTTAACACAGAGAGATTCTGCTCAGAGAGAGAGAGAGAGAGAGAGAGAGAGAGAGAGAGAGAGAGAGAGAGAAAGAAGAAGAAGAAGAAGAAGAAGAAGAAGAAGAAGAAGAAGAAGACGATGAAGGAGGAGGAGGAAGAGGAGGAGGAGGAAGAGGAGGAGAGAAAGAAGCTCCAGGAAAGGGACGAGAAATGGCTCAGCAGTTAAGAGTACTGTCTGCTCTTCCAAAGGTCCTGGGTTCAATTCCCAGCACCCACACAGTGGCTCACAAGTCCCCACAACTCCTGTTCCAAAGGGACTGAAGCCTTTGCTGACTTCAGGGAGCTCAAGCAAACAGGTGGTGACAGACACACATGCACACAAAGCAGCCACACACATTAAATAAAGTAACTTAAAAAAAAGAACTCTGGGAAGAGACCAGGCTGCCTCACAAATTTCCAGCATGCTGTTCTCTCAGAGGACCCAAGCACCCATGCTAGGTTCTCTCAACCATGTTTAGCTTCACAAGGAATTGCAGACACCTGCAATCACATACATACACATAAAAATAAATATATGTCTTTTTTAAAAAGCTCTAGGAAGTTTCCCTCACTCCTGTAACTGGATCTAGACTTCAGGTAGATAGGGCAAAAACCAAGCAGAAGCAAGGTTTCTCCACCACTGCACTCCAGTCCTACCGGTCTTAACAAACACCCACCCAGAGTTAAGCTTCAGCTCTGAATAAAACCCCAATGCCAAAACTGCAGCTTCACACTGGAAATAACAAAACAAGAAGCATGGCAAAATGATGGTCTTCCAAGGATTCGAATATACAAGCATAAAACATTCAGGAGTTCCAATTGGTAAGGAGTTCAACACTCAGGAAGGTCAAAGGGTGGGGGATGTGGTGTGGTATCACCTGTACAGGGTGTTACCGCTCAGCTCAAGGCTCCATTTGTCATAAAACATGAGAATTGGGGTGCTCTGTGTGTGAGGAAACAAACAAAACGGAAAGCTAAGTGATGGAGGAGGGGGGAATATCTGCATAGGAAAAGACTTAGAAGATGCAGCATGGAGACTCTATATAAAGCCAAGCTAATTTCTGCATCGTTACCTTTGAAAGGCTGCCTGACTTGGAAGACTCTCCTGCCCCTCTCAGGTCACACTTGAACTGGCCATTGAGACAGACAGGTTAACCAGCAGTAATGCTGCTGACCGTACCTGGAGCACCTCCAGAACAGAACTCACTTCTGACCCATCTGTGCTATCAGCTCCCAGAAAGCAGCAGGGGAGGACAAGGCAGGTAGTAGGTACTGAGAAAGTTCCAAAGGGTAAAAAAAGACAAAGAGCAGAGAGGCACATGCACACAAGGGAAACAAGTCTATATATAGTGCAGAGCCAGGCTAGTGGAGTGAGAGTGGTGAGGGGTGTGTGGGGGATAGAGAGAGAGAGAGAGAGAGAGAGAGAGAGAGAGAGAGAGAGAGAGATAGAGATATGCAGGGCAGGGACAGAGAAAGTACGCAAGGCATTGTGCAGTGCATGGGCAGGTGCAGAGTAGGTGTTCAGGGCATTGTGAAGTGCACGGGCAGGTGTGAAATGCACAGGTGGTGCAGAGCATGTGTCAGGTGCAAGGGCAGGTATATGGTGCACGGACAGGGGCAGGGCAGGTGTGCAGGTCACTGTGCGGTGCACTGGCAAGGCAGGTGCTGAGCAGTTGTGCAGGACAGGTGGAAAAGATCCTTTCCAGTGAGACAGATGTGCATGACAGATGCATAAAGCATATGGGAAGCGGCCTGTGCGTGGTGCATGTGTAGGCTTGTACTCGGAAACCCGGTGAGGCGCGAGGCCGGCGGGCGCACTTGCCTGCGAAGGCGGCGGCGGCGGCGGCCTCATCGGGGCTGGGCAGAGCCTCGGTACCCATATCCATGTGCCCAGATTCGGCCGCCATCACCGCCACAGCCGTGACCCGCCGCGTCTCGCGCTCCGCCTCGGAGTCTGCGTCCTCCTCCGAGTCCTCGTCTCTGCTTAACACCGGCTCCTCCGCCTCGCTTTCCGCTGCGGCCGCGGCGGCCGCCGCCACAGCGGCAGCGGCCGCCACCGCTGCCGCCTCGGCCAGGCCCAGCTGTTTTGCCGCCGAGTCCGAGTCCTCCATACGGACTCCGCCGAGTCCGCCCGAAGGCGCTGTCCGGGACCGCCCGAAGCGCCAGGCACCGAGCCCGAAGCGGGGCCCGAAGAGGCCGCCCGAGTTGGGCCGAGGCCGCCCGAAGCCACCGCCCGAGCAGCGACCGAAGAGGCAGTCTATCGCCCGCCGAACCGAGCCGAAGCTGCCCGCAGAGCCGAGCCGATGTCCCGAGTGTAGAACCGAGGAGCTCCGAAGTTTTCCGAAGTGCAGAATCGAGTTAGTACGAATGGTCCCGAAGCTTCACGAAAACTTACGAGCGTTTCTTCCTCGCTGCCTAAGAAACTGATCTGACTGTGGTCACTGACCGATAGAGCTGGCCGGCTTTGGGTAGTTCCTTACCGGTTTCCAACGAAGTCTGGGTTCACAGACAGACTCTGGCGCCACTAGATTTTTCCAACCCCCTCTGGCGGCGGCGGAAGCCGAACCCACACGAGGCCTAGCCGAACTCCGCCGAAAGCCACCGAGCAGAGTTCTCCGGAGCCTCAGTGCCCGCCTCCTTCTATCCGAAAACTCCCGAGTGTTGCCGGACGAGCGACTCGGGCCTCGGCCGCGGTCGGACGCTCGCTGCAGCGCGCGGCAGGAGGAGCGAAGATGGCGGGAGGGTGCGGCCAAGAGGCTGCTGGGATTGTGGCGGACCCAGCGGCAAAATGGCGGCCGTGCGGCCAGGTGAGGCGGGCGGGGCTGTGCGATCGCCCGGACAGTGCGGTCATGCTGTCACGATGAGAGGATGTTTGGGCTATCTCCGCAGCTCCTCTGATTGTCACCTTGTTATTCCGGAACCTAGTGGCTTCAGCCCACTAGTCCAGATTTCTGCACCGGAGTTGGAAGCGGGAGGGGGAGTGATGTCTTCCGGTTGGGCGTGGGGGCACTTCGGGTATTCCGGCGGCTGTCCCGAAGCTGGTCTCAATGACATACCTGAGGCACATACTGGGAGATCCCCGTCCCCCTATTCCCCTGTATACAGCCATATCACACCTTCTGTGACCCGGAGTCCACCTGTGGATTACCCAGAGTACACTATGGTGGCATACGAACTACACAACCATATTTCACTAAAGCTGACATGTATGGCATACCTATGGCTCATCCTGAGAACACTCATGGCATACCCGCTGCTCACTCCGAGTACACCTTTAACACACCCTTGGCACACCGAACTAGCACATTGAGAATACCCAGGACAACTGTATTCAGCTCACCCCTGGCATACCCATAATACACTTGTGTACCCCTGTTTCTCACCCCAGATGTACGGATAACTAAGAATTAAGTTTGTAGGGGGAAAAAACTATTTAGTTGACCTCAAATAGCTAAAGCAGGCTTGTGCCATAAACATGGCTATTAAATTCTGGCCATATGGTGATCAGGGCACAGGATCCAATCACTCAATGACCACAGGTTTGTTCAAGACAATAAACTATATGCTTTAGGCTGGGGTTTTTGTAGCTAAGGGTAAGGAAAGGGTGCTTGTTAAGTCCATTCTAGATATGTTGGCTGTTTTCCTTAGACAAACTGGTTTTGGAATTTCAGGGTCTTTTGTCTCTTTTTGTACCCGTGGGGTGTCTGGGATAGGGATCGTCTGCTTTTCTTCTGGATTCTGGTGTCTGAAGTCAAGGTCAGCTGCTTTTCTTCTTCAGTCCTCAAATACCTGCTTTTCTGGAACTTTGAGCTAAATTCCAGTCCCTTGGCTTTGATGAGATTTTTTTTTAAACCAGGTATAGCTGTGACACACCTGATGTTCACCCTAGGGTACACCTTGTCACACCTGCCCCTTACCACACATTCATTCATAGCATGCCTCTGACATGCTCTGAGATACACTCAAGATATTCATAGCATACATTCAGTTCAAACCAGGCACACCTATAGTTCTCCTCAGCACCTCCATAACATACCTGAGGTATAGCTTAGGTATGCCCATGGCATACCTGATACACACCAGACACAAACATGGCATAATGTCAGCTTACCCTGGGTAAGTATACCCATACACACACACCCCTGTGGCTTACTTGAGTCCTGGGCAGCCAGAAGGTGCTGTAGCCAATATTTCACCATGCCTGAGTCCCAGGCTAAATGAGAAGGTCTGGGCCCAGATGATATGGGGAGGCAGGGCCAAGTGCCAGCAGTGTGGATCAGAAGCTGGTCTTAGCCAGCTCAGACTAGTGCTTGTCCATCCATCCATCCATTTTCCCAAATGTTCCTTAATGGAACCGTATGCTTTGTTTAATAGTTACCACAAACTTGGGAGTGCTATTGTTGTGTGCATGTTTATAGTAAAAATGGAATCCTGGGGTAGGGGGGAAGTGGTCTTGAAATTAAGTCACATAAAACACCCAGTTTCCAGTCTGGGCTTTTGACTGTCTCCAGTAATCTAGCAATTAAGAGGCTGAGTCAGGAAGATGGCTATGAGTTCCAGGGCAAACAGGTCAAAACTAAACAGAGACCTTACTCGAAACTGAAACAAACAAACAAACAAAAAACCAGTATAATCTTAGCATTTGGGAGACGAGCAGGATTATAAATTCAAGATCAGCCTAGGCTACGTAAGAGATCCTAGTCCCGAAAGGAAAAAAGAGAGGAAGAGAAGCCCTACCAGAAGAGGGTAGGTATAACCTTTGTCACACCAAAAAATATTTACTTTTTTACTTCCACAATGAATTTCTGCCTTGTATCGGTTGATAGTCACACAGTAACTACCAAAAGTCACTGATTAAAGTGTTAAATCCCAAACGTCATCCAAGCAGTGGTGGTGAGCCGGGCGGTGGTGGTGCACGCCTTTAATCCTAGCACTTGGGAGGCAGAGGCAGGTGGGATTTCTGAGTTTGAGGCCAGCCTGGTCTACAGAGTGAGTTCCAGGACAGCCAGGGCTACACAGAGTAACTCTGTCTTGGGAAAAAAAAAAAAATCCCAAACGTCAGATAGCAGTTCAGCCAAAGTGAGCTCCTGTAGGCTCAAAAATGTTAGAATTATTTCAATTAATTAGTTATTTAAATTTGCCATTTGGCTAGATGTAGTAGAGCACATCTTTAAGCCCTGTCTGAAGCCAGCCTGGTCTACATAGTGAATTCAGAAAAGCCAGAGTTACATAGTGAGACCCTGTCTTAGAAAACTAACTAACCAGCTAGCTAACTAATATTATGCCAGTTGAGGGTTTTTTGTTTGTTTCTTTTATTCTTTAATTTTTTTTTTTACAGTCCAGTCTTTATCCCCTTCCCAGTCCACCGATTGTTCCACATCTCATACCTACTCCCCTCCCCACAAGAGGATTTCCCCCCCCCCCCGCCCCCACCCCACCAGATCTCCCCACTCCCTGGGGCCTCAAGTCTCTGGAGGGTTAGGTGCATCCTCTCTCACGTCAAGACCCATTTGAGAGTGTTTATACAGTAGTTTAAAAATGTTTCGTTGTGTGTCTATGGAGGGGAACAGTTAAGTTCACCTTGCTCACAGAAGCCTGAGGAAGGCATTAGATTTCCTGGAGCTGGAGTCAGACATTTGTGGCTGCCTGATGTAGGTGCTGGGAAGCAAACTTTGGTTCTTCCATAAGAACAGTGTGTGCTTTTACTGGGTGAACTCTCTCTCTCCTGCGCCCTATATAATATTTTCCCCCAGGTCTCACAATTTTGATCTTTATCAATAAGCAAGCAGCAGATAAAATTTAAATACTTTGCCACTTTTTGGGGGATATGTGGCAGTGTTGGGGATTGAACCTATGACCTTTGCATGCTAGACAAGTGTTTTGTCTTTTATGTATATCCCAGCCCTGATCCTAACTATTATTAAAGGATCCAAAAGGAGGCTGGAGAGATGGCTCAGCTGTTGAGCACTGACTGCTCTTCTAGAGGTTTCAGGGTTGATTCCCAGTATCCACATGGCAACTCATAACCATCTGTAACTCCAATTCCAGGGGATTTAAACCCTTTGCTGGCACTTCATGCATGAGGTGCACAGACATACCTGCAGTCAAACCATCTATACAGATAAAAAAAACTAAAGGGGGAAATTTTGTTGTTGTTGTTTTGTTTTGTTTTGTTTTGTTTTTCAAGACAGGGTTTCTCTGTGTAGTCCTGGCTGTCCTGGAACTCACTCTGTAGACCAGACTGGCCTCGAACTCAGAAATTCTCCTACCTCTCAAGTGGGATTAAAGGCATGCGCCACCACCACCCGGCAGAAAATTTTTTTAATTAAAAAAGGATTCAAAAGGAAGAAAACCCCAATGAAGGTAAAACCAACTCAAATATTGGCGGGTATGTAGGTAGCCTAGTTTAGCTGGGGCCTGGAAAAGAACAGATCAGGTTTACTAGAGCACCCTGGAGAAATATAATGCCTCTCCAGCCACATTCACCTGGCTTCCTGCTCCCACGTGTATGCCTGCTGGGAGGCTGTCCAAAGGCTGTTACTAATGTCCCGTGTTTACCAGTTTATGACTTGCCCATGCAAGAGTCCACAACTCCAGAGTAAGCAGCTTCAAGCTGGCCTTCAAAGTTAAGTGACCCATAGAAAGTCAGCAAGGCATCACTTCCTTCTCTACTGAAACTCTAGGGAACGCAGGGAATGAGTGGACAGAAGACTACAGAACTTGGATCAAGTGCTGCTGCACTGGCTCTGCTCAGAAGTCAGCCTCTTTTACAGGAGGCTTTGGCCAAATTCTGGGTTTGTGTGGTGTGTGTGCACGTGTAGAGACGTGCACAGCATGAATGTGCCGCTGATGCGAGCCTCCAGTCAGGCAGTCTGACCCAGGTCACATCCCATCCAGCTAGGGGCCAGGCAGATTTTCAAGTACAGAACTTCAGACCCAGAGATACAAGGGAGGCTCCATTACACCCTAGAGCTGACTCTCACAAGATGAAGGAAATAACATCTGCATGGAGCAGGAGATGGTTTGAGAGTCTGCATAGCTACATGGCTGCTTCAGAAAGCACTTCCCCTCCCAGACAGTTATTTTTGGAAGTTAAGTAAAATTCCAGCAGAAAACAATGTCCTAGAAGGGATGGGTATAGAGGCAATTCAGGAACCTAGCTGCAGCCATAGGTCACTTCCATTTATAAACATGGAGTCAGAGAACTAACATCCGCCATGTTGCTGTTGGTATCTTACTGGCTATCCTTTGTCTTCCAGGGAGAGGCTCCTTCAAGGTGGTATCCTGCTACTGCTTCCCAAGGCCTTGACCAAGCACAGCCCCTTCAGGGCTGTACCACACTGAGTCACAGACCTGGCACCGTCAGCTTTTTGCCTTTTTGTGCCTTTCATGGCCCCCACCCCCATTTTTTCTTAAATCTGACTAGTAACTTGTAAGAAGGAAAGGTGTTCTATGATGTACTGGCTCTGTCACCCATCAGCTCAGCCCTGTTCCTCTCACAGGCCTGGCAAATTAAGGGGATGGCCACTTGCCTGCTGCCAACGAAACCAACATAGCAGTAGGCAAAACCCCCTTACTTTGAATGGCCACGTGATAGATACACTTTCTCAAAGAAAATGCAAGGTTCCTCTTTGTAACTTGTGACATGTATCAGAATAAAGAACTCCCTCTGTCCTGCCTGCATCTGCTGAGGACTGGGGTGCATAGGCCTTGCCTTACCAGGGTGGGAGGGGCCCAGCATCACTCTTGTAACCACCAGGTGCCCTCAGGTGAGCACTCCAGGAGCTCATGTAGTAGTAGAAGTCCCAAGTAGGCAGGAGCCAGGGGCTGGGTTCCATGTCCACCTGTAGGTGCCCTTCTGTCAGGATGTACCCAGACCTGCTCATGTGCAGCTGTGAGTGGCAGAATGCCACCTGGGTAGGTGTAGCCCGCGGGTGAGCTCCAGGATCCTTGACTACTTCCCAGCTCTCATCAGTGCCTCTTCAGATGCTGTTTCACCTCAGTGGGCTGTACTATGCCCTATACTTCCTAGCTACACTCCTGATGATTGTATACAAAAGTAAGTGCTGAGTGCCAGTCCTATCAAAGGAATTGTGCCCCTAATAAGCTGATCTGAGTTCTGGCTGTGTGTGTTCCTAGGTCAGGTTTTCAGCTATCCTTGTAACTGTCTGGTCCTGGATCTGGTTCTCTTGCTTCTGATGGGAATTCTCGAAGTAGCTCAGCTATACCTAGGTGAGTTTTCTGTGTAACCATAAAATGCTTGTGGTTCCATAGGTGTTCTTTCCAACTTTCTGAACCTTTAAGTGTTAGTCATTTTATAGCATGGGTCTTAGAGACACTCATTCGGGAAGCTTCACCGAGTGCTTTGCAGTGTCACCTTATGTTGTCATAAGTATTAACTGTTTGTTCAGAAGCCTTGCTCCAAGACTAATTGACACTGGTGACATCCTCCTGTCTAGAAGGATGTGTATACCACAGCCGCACTTAGACCGGAAGCCCAGCCTAAAGCTAGAGCTCCAGAACACGCCTCTGGACTTCCCTCTTCCCTACTGGGAGACTGTCTGGCAGAGAGGAAGTCTGGAGTTTTTGCCAGGTCCCTTGCAAGGACCAGCTCAGCATTACATCAGTTCCCACCTTAAGAGACCACTCTTACCCAGTTGCCTGCCTGCCTGCCTATCTATCTATCTATCTATCTATCGACAGAGTCTCCGGTGGCTAAGGCTGGCCTTGAACTCCTGATCCTTCTGCCTCTTCCTCCTGAGTGCTGTGATTATAGGCATGTGTTATCATGTCCAATTGTTGTGCATTGGTAGGATCAAACCCAGGGCTCCTGCATGCTAGGCAAGCATCATAGCAACTGAACTACAGCCCCACCCCCTCCTTTTTTTTTTTTTTCCCCCAAATCACACAGTTCATTTAGATCAGGGTTAGGGTTAGAACATGTAGGTTCTTCTAGTGGACAAGGAATGCAGACGAAGAAATCTTCTTTCCATAGCTGGCTGCAGTGACAAGCACAGGTCTAGGTCTCTAGCTCTGCCCTTACTGTTTCCTATACTCAGTCACAGACGTGCGTAAAGTGCCACATCCATGTCCATTGCACTGTCAGACTCTGATCCTTCTCTTTTAATAGGATCTGGTACGTCTCCCCCACCCTCACTCCGTTGGGAGTAGAATGTCCTCTCTGGTGAGTCTGGACAGAGCCACAGTGTCTGCCGCCATGTACTGTGCTGGCACTTGCACAGTTTGCTCAGTAGGCAGGGCTCCCATGGTCCTCAGAAACATGCTGCAGCGGCGATGACGAGTCAGGCCAACCCTGTAGGGGCTGTCAGCATTGGACCCTCTAAGCACTTAGTACTCGGCAGGCCCATGAGTACCCCCATCCACTAGAGTCAGGCTCATCAGACACCCAGGGCTAGGGTCAGCAGACCTTCAGCCACTCCCCCAGCAGCTGGAGTCAGCAGACCCTCTGGCACCCCTGGCAGCTGGTCAGCTACTGGCAGCTCCAAGTTGGCATTTTCCATGACTGACCCACTTGTTTGTAAAGTGGGCAGTTTTGTTTTTCATAAGTATTCATGAAATTTTCCAGAACCAGCCTGCCTTAGCCCAGACTGAAATATTTTTAGTTATTTTAAACAAAATCCCTTTGATCCCACTTGGAGTTAGAAAAAGGTGGCAAATGCCCACAGTTTTCAAACCAAACTGTTTGTCCCTTAAGAGTACAGAATCTGAGCTTTCCCTGTTGTCACTCCGACATGGAGTGGCCCCACTGGGCAGCGTTCACAAATCCCACGAATTCCTTTACCCTTGGCAAGCTCAATGCCTGGTGCTGGGCAGTTGGTGAACTGTCCTGCAGCCCCCGCCTCACTTCATGTCTGCTCTCTTCTCCAGGCACAAAAGGCAACCTGACGGAGGCTGAAGTGCCACTGGCTGCCAGCCTGGCATTCACAGCAGTCAGTGGCCTCCTTTCTGTTCACTTCCTACTCTGGCAGACCTTGGTACTGTGGATGGACTCGGTCCTCAGCACTGTTCTCCTGGTGCTGCATGGGCTGGAGGCTGGCCTGCAAGTGGTGGTCATTGCTGACTTCATCAGGTAGACGGACCAGGATAACCTGCACAGCAGTGCTCCTCAGCCTCCAGCCAGCTCTTTGTCCAGACAAGGAGGGTATCTTTTTTATTGATCGTCTATCGATGGTTTATCCATCTTTTTTAGTTAGGGGGGTACAGGAGCCAGGGAGGGACAAACTGTTAGAATCTTGAAGATGGCCATCATGAACAGTATTCTAGTGAATCCCAGAGATGTCTACTCATGTCCTGTGGCTGAGGTGCTGGCTATTAGTGGGACCACCAGTGATCCCCAGGCCAGTGGAACATAAAGCCTTTCAGGAAGTCATCGGCTGGGGCCAGCCCTGCAGCTCCACCTTGTCTCAGCCACAGAAATACAGCATCCTGGCAGGAGTACTTGGCTGTGCTGGTCTGCCACCGTGTGTTTTCTCACACACATTACTGACTTCTGTGCTTCCCGTACTGGCCCTGGGTCTTGTTCTGAAAGCCTGTTGTACTTAGTTGCCAGACCTTGGTCCAGGGCTGGGATCCCTCTGGAGCTACAAGGTGGCAGGCCTTGTGTTCCAGTGTCCCTCCACTTTGGCTCCATATCAGGCCAGCCCTGAATGAAACTGCTTGATTTCCAAAAGGAAACAAAAGCAAATGTATTCCAGGTATGGTGGCATACAAACCTTTAATCCCAGCACCCAAGAGGCAGAGATGGGCATATCTTTGTAAGTTCAAAGTCAGCCTGCCTGGTCTACATAGTGATTTGCAGGTCACCCAGGGTTACACGGGGAGAACTTGTCCTTTTTTTTTTTTTTTTTTTTTTTTTTTTTTTTTTTTTAAGTATATGGAGAGCTGGGTATTATGGCCATCTTAGCCACTTTCATGAGTGGGGGTTGGGGACTGGGGAGGTTCTAGGGAGTCAGAGTCCACCAAACTGCAGCTTTTATAGAATGCCAAGTGAGTTTCATCTCATCTCCTGTTTTTCCTTTCCTAGCCCATTTTTTCTCAAAAAGCATTTAAGTAGTATTTTTTTATAGTTTCTTTCATTCTGTTATGTGCTTTCTGTTTATGATGCTATGTTCAAATATCTAGTTTCTCTTTTAAAAAATAAATAAGTAGTTATGCTGTCATGACTTTGTCTTCATTATAACCACCTACCTTCCCAGGGTCCAGTATGGAAGAGCCCTCTCTCCCCACCCCCGTTTCCCCTTCTCAGCCCTATCCTGGGACTTGCTCTGTAACTTCTACCTGGCTTCTCTCTACCCTGGTAACTAGCCAGAAGCCTCCCCGTGAAGTGTGTTGAAGGTGGTAGGTTTCTGGGCCATCTAGAGCCTTCTCTGGGGTCAGGAAAACTTTTATACCCATGGGTCCTTGGCTGATTTCCTTTAACTCATGTCTCCCAGAGAGCACAGTGAATACCAGAGTGGCCTGGAGACATGTTCTACCTATGCCACAGGCAGGCTTGGAAAAAACCAATGTCTAGAAAGCCTATGAGTACTTCTCTCCATAATGTCCCTGTGACTTGGGCAAGTATAGCTTGGGTAGGCAGAATAGGCTAAGGCCAGTGGGGTCTGGAGGCCTCAGCCACTCCCGATAGATGAAGTCAGGACCTCTGTTGGGAAGGAAGCTTGTGACTTGCACACATGATAAGCCAGAGTTCCAAGTTTTTAACACCCCTGTTGTTACTGGCCACATGGCAGTGGTACTTCGCATGACCCAGAGTGGACATCAGTTACCACCACCAGCTTGGACTGCCTTACAACAAAGTTTATGAAGACCTGAAGACCGGTAGCAGCACAAAGGAGCCCCACCTGAGCTACATTACATTTTCTCTGCCCTTTACCCCTCCCCAGCTCAGCCCAGGAATGTCAGGGCATACACACGCACCTGCCCCTCCCATTACACAGCTGACCACTTGACCCCTGCTTGCTGGCCAGGGCGAGGTCACAAACAGAGCAAGATTAGACCAGTTCTGTGAGATCAGCAGTAAGAGCTATAAACCAGGAAACCTCTCTGGGGTTCCTCAGGAGCTGGGCTTGGAGTCCACTTCTGCCACCCCTCTGTCCAACTCACCTATGGTGTCCCAAAGTGTGTCAAGTGGGCAACAGGCTAGGTCAGACAGTGCTGCTGGCCCTCTAGGGCAGAGCACCCAATACCCTAGGAAGTGCTAACTGCCTGCCCAGTACAAACATTTCAAGGCCCTGCCCTTCTGAGACTGGGACCCTGACTTCCTGACAGCACCCATTTCCTCTGCCCTGACTCCAGGAACAATAGCTGGAGCCTTAGGGTCCCTGTTCACATAAGGGCAGTATCTTGGCGAGCAGGCCACAGCTTTGTTTATTTCCTCCTAGCCAGCTAGTTGGCTGCTCTAAATTCACCCAACCCCACCCCAAGCTGTCAAATAGCAAGGTGGGCAGGGTAGCCTGGGGGGTCAAACATGGTGGAGACAGGTACCCTCTCTAGAGATAGCTCATCCCTCAGGAGATGCTCTAGTGGACAGGGACTTTAGGAAATCCTGTATGTGAAGAAGAGAGGGACCCCCCCCCAACCAGGAGCTGAAAGCTCCCAAACTCAAAAAACCTTGAACCCAATGCCCCAGGACTAAACCACTAAAGAGCTCTGCCCCAGTGCCACTTGGGGGTGGAGGGTACCTGATAGCGGCTTGATTGAGACTTCCCCAAGGCTGCAGCCCTCACAGGCTTCATCTAGGACTGTCCCTGCAGGTAGGCCCATGTCCCCATCTGCTACCACAGTTTGGCCAGTTAGAGCAGCTGGGGCCGCACCCTGCACTCCAGGGCCAGCTGCAAAGCCCCAGGTGTTGGGAGGGCAGTAGGAGGCAGGCGAGGGAGGCAGGACTGTGCTGTGTTGGTGGTGGGGGGAATGGTGCCCCAGGCCCGCCCCCTTCCTTTAGCCTCCCTGGTGCCCACTCCCGGGTGACTCGGTAACCTGTCGCTCAGGTTCCTCCTCTCACAGCCCCGCCCCTGCCTATCCGGCCCAGCAGAGGTCCCGCCTGTCCGGGGAGAGGGAGCTCCACTGCCGCTGAGGCTCTGACAGACAGCCTGCGGACAAGCTGACCGAGGGGCCTAGCCAAGCACTGGCGCTGAGGGACGGAGCGCAGGTGAGTACTTCAGCCAGAGAATTTTCCAATCTGGGTCTCAGTTTCCCAGAATGGACGTGGGATGTGGAGCTCTCGCTCGGGACTCTGAGTCTGGGCGCTTGGTTTGGAAGGCAACCCAGCACGGGGAGCTGAGAGCACCTGAGTGTGAGGTTTGGGATGGCGCGGATCGCCGAACAGCTAAGCCTTGGTTTGGGGAGCTGCGGGTGTGGCATGGGACGTAGGAACTTGGGGGAGAAGCTGGGCCTGACCCTTCCTTGGGCTTTTAACACAAGAACCTCTCGGCTGAAGCCTGGTCGGTCCAGCGGGCGGCGGCCAGTGAGTGGTTCAGGATATTTTTAAGCCAGTGTGACTCACTCGCCCTGGTCCCGGCCCCCTCCCAGCCCTGGGGCGGATGAGGGGAACCTGGCAGTTGACAAGAGAGGTGGTGAGGAAGGGAGGGCCTTCATCCAGCAGGCTGAACCTCCTTCAGGATCAGACCTGGCATACCACCCAGTGTTTGAAGGTTGGCCTTTCCTGGCTGTTTGAGCCCAAAAGAAACCCAGAGTCCGGGAAACATCAGGCTTAGTCAGTCTTCAGGTCAAAGTTGAAGTGTGGAGTCTCAGGGGATGAGGGTGGGAGCTGGGAGTAGATGTGGGGGTTGGGGATCAGCTGGTGGAAAGGCCTATGGACATCCATAGCTTGGCTGCCCAAGGTCTCTGGAACTGACAAGTCTGTGGTACTACATGAAACTATCCCTGGAGGCAGGAAAGGGGAAAACAGCCACAGACCACCTCTGCTGAATCCCCTGTGCAGCCTTCCTTGGCAATTGAGGAGACAAGGCACTTACTTCTGAGCCTCTCCTACCCTAGACTCTCAGTGGTCCTACCTGTGCATGGACCTCTCCTGGAGCTGTCTAGTATCCAGAACTGGTTAGCCCATCGCTCCCTCCCAGGCAGATCTCTTCAGATTCACCTATCCCTTCCCACCAATAGCTTTCTGGTTCATCTCAGCCTCTGTTGCTCCCACCTGAACTTTGTCCCCATTAGGACCCAGCCAGGACCTAAGGGACTCCCCCTTCTCATTCTAGGACCACACCCAGTTCCCACAAGGACAGCCAAGAGCCCAGGTGACTAAGCCGACCCCTCCCCAAGGTCACTCAGCATGTAGAGCTGGAATTTGAACTTAGAGTCAGTTCTTCCGCCCTCCTTGCCCTGCTAGGGCCTCCTGTTCCACTGCTTAACCTACCAAACACTCTAACATGCTGGGCCTCCCTTCAACCCGGAAAGTGGCTACAGCAAAACCAACAGTCAGCCTGAGCCCCCAGGCCTTCTGGGCCTGGGTGTTTCATCTTCATCGCCAATGGCTTATATGGATTTCCTGCCTCCCTACCCCACTTTAGCTATAGAAGCCTTCAGGGAGGGAGCCTTTTGCAGGGTAGAGGTAGCCCCAGTCTTATCCCTCCTACCTAGTCCTAAGGTCCTGGCCTAGATTTCCCCAAGGGCAGGGCTGCGCGTCCAAGCCTGTTCAGAGTCTATGTGCCTTCAGGCTTGGGTCTCTAGCAGTTTGTTTTGTCCTGGTGTGTGTATGCCTGGCCCCACGTGCCTGGTGCCCTTGGCTGAGCTAGCCAGGAATCCCATTAAGCAAACACTAGGGCTCACCTACTGAGGTCATGAGCATTCCGGACATTCTCCATGGATAGGTGGACCTAGAAATCTGGCCCAGCCTCTTCTCATAAGCTAGGACCTGAGCTGGGGGTAGGGGTGCAGCAAGAAAGCAGGTCAAGGTAATAGCCAAGGCCTACAGTCCTCACCTCCTGGGAGCCCACCCCTCAAGACATGGTCAAACCAGAAAATACTAGAATACCTCAGGCCTACTCCTGAACCCTCATACCAGCACCCTGGCAGATTCAAATGCTAAAGCTGGGAAGGATGGTGGCCTTGCTAGTAATATCAAACAAAGGTAGACTGTATGTGGGTCCAGGACCTCAGGAAGAGCTGGCCATAGAACTCCAGCAGGACAGCCAGAAATGTTATCTACCTGTCTTTCCAGTGGCATAAAAGCAGCCTATCACTGAAGGTCTCTCTACATCCCTCATTTAATGTCAGACTGGCCCAGACCCCCAGATTCTGTTGTGTCCAGAGAAGGGCTCAGGTCTAGCCTATAAGGAAAGTTTGCTCACATTCATGGTCAAGCCTCAATTTCCCCAGAATGTAGCCAGAGAAGGTCAGAGCTGAGACAATCCTACTCCCGAAGAGGCCTTGTATATGGTCACCTGGGTTTGTACTAGGGGGGCTATTCATCCCCAAAACTTCTGCCCTGTACCTACTCTCTCCAGAGTCTCCCAAGAGGGAGATCAGGGCTGGTCTCTTTGCTGGATCTGGAGGAACTGGTCTCTGTGGGCATGTCCACACATCTATGCTGGGGTCCCTAGTAGTAAAGCCTGGGGCAAGGTTGGAGTAGTGGGGTTCATCTATACTTTGTGCCTCCTAGGTCTCCAGCCTTACCCTGTCCTGCTGGCCTCTCTCACTGCCTCAGGGTTTTTGAAGGTTGTCACTCAGAGTATTCCCCACCCAGCCCCTCCATCAGAGCCTCCCTGACAGCTTCTGGGAGCACCCTTACAGAGAATCAAAGGTCTGAGGCCAGATGGGTCTCCATTGTTACCAGCAACAGCATGGATCTGGAGGACTCTGCTTCCTAGAGATCCCCTGAGAAGTCTGACCCAGCGCTGAAAGTTCTAGCCCCTGGAGCAGAAAGAAATGAGAAAAGAGACCCAGGTCTAGCCTGGCCAAGAGAAAGTGTCAGCTGAGCTCTTCTGTCTTTAGGTCTGCCCTCCCGGACACTGGCTACCACTGGGAACATCATGAGCCAGTCAGCATCCATGAGCTGCTGCCCAGGAGCTGCCAAGTAAGTGTTGTCCTACCGCCCCTCAAGTCCCCAGGGAGGGGTGTGACATGAGCCCTGCCCTCATCTGCCTCTCCCGCTGCAGTGGCAGTCTAGGCCGGTCTGATGGTGTGCCCAGGATGAGTGCAAAGGACCTGTTTGGTGAGTGCAGTTTAAGGATGGTGTGGACTTAAGGAGGATGCATGTGACCATAGTGGTCTCATCCCTGCTTGCCCCGGGGCTGAGTTCTAGCCTGGGTAGTTCTAAGAGCTCATAGGGGGCCTTTGGACCTTAATTCACTGAGAACTTTGGATATCTATCTGCAAGGCTCCTGGCTACTAAACGTTCTCCACTCTGCTGTAAGGGGAGAGGCCTTTACAAATAATTCAGGGAGCATTAATATTGATTCTACTGTGCAGCCCTGCAATCTGATCAAGTAGGTGGGGTCAGATGGGACCCAGCTGCCAGGTATCTGCTCCAGTGGACCAGGCTACTTCTGCTTGGCTAGGCCCCTCCCCAACTATACACTTAATTTGTGCTTCTGGATGCTGGTTACTAGATGCTAGAAGTTGGAGGCCTGGAAAGCAAGAACTCCAGAGAGGAGGCGTGGTCCAATGGCAGCTTGTAGGGTAGGAAAGCCTTGGCCTGGGCTCCTTCCCTAGGAGAGTGGGCAGCCTCCATTAGATAAGACTAAATTTCCTGCCCCTCATCTAATCAGATCCTCAGTGAGAGGCTGCCTCTCCCATTCTGAATAAGTCTCTTGACTTCTGAAGTTTCAAGACCCCAGTAGGGCCTATGATGGGGCTAAGCTAGAGGGTCTCTTGTGGATCCTCCCTGTCCCAACAGAAGCTTCCCAGCCTTCAGGGGTTCAAAGAGTAGTACCTCTCATCTCAACTGTTTCCCCTGTGGCCCCTGGGGGTCAAGTCCCACTAGACTGGGTCTTACTCTCTGGGGTGCATGACATCTGTGTCTCCATCTAGAACAGAGGAAGAAGTACTCCAACTCCAACGTCATCATGCATGAGACCTCACAGTACCATGTCCAGGTGAGAACCAGGAAATACCTTCTGTATTTTCAGTGACAGGTGGAGAAACTGAGGCTCAGGGAGAAGTGGGAAGGGAAAGCAAAGGACTGCCCTGAGCTGGTCCTAGACCCAGCCATAGTGGGTAAATGACCTCCTCAGGGCTGAGGGAATTCATAGCCATAGCAGTGCCTGCTTGGAACTTTCTCTGTAAGTAAGTTGGTACCCATGGCCCATACCACCCAGGGTGCTAAGACATCACCTATGTCACTATGCAGCTCAAAAAAAAAGACCATGGAAGGAAGTTGTCATCTTGGCCCCAAAACAAGGAACTGGACTGGGAGGAACATGATGGAACAAAGACACTCTTTATTGAGAGCTACAGGAGCCCGGATGGCACAGCTGAGTCTAGACATAACCCATGCCCTTTGACCAGCTGCCAGCTTGAGTGGCCCTTCTCCTAGTCACTTCTAACTTGCACTGAGAATTCAAGAATTATGCTTTAATGGCTTTCCTGGGACTGGGAGCTAGCTGGGTTCCTAGCCATAAATTGAGCTTGTAAGATAGTGGTGACAGAGAAGTAGAAAAAGGAGCCCCCGAGCAGCCAGCACTGGCAGTGGGTCTCATGTATTGCTGACTCTCTTCTGTCGCCTCACCCTATAGGACTCTCACCCCAGAAGTGAGGCAGGCTTTTATCCTCAGAACATTATCTCCTTGTCTATAGAATGGACCAAAAGAGCCATCAGGAATCCCCATGGCTCCTCAACCCTGCTATCTTGGGTGATCAAGGTTCTGACCACCCACCTGGGCCAATGGCCATGATCTAGTAGTGACCACAGCCACTCAATGCCCAAGGACAGGGCATGGAGGCACAGAAGGATCAGCAAGGACCTCTTCCTTTACAATGTGCCACCTTTCTCTGAAGTGGAACTTTGTCCTCCTTGGTGAGGAACTACGTGGGGCATCCAGCCTGGCTCCTGGACTTTGGTCCATCCTGCTTGACGCTGCCCCACTGTTTCAGGGACCTTTCCTTCCTGTTCATGGGTCAGCAAGGCAAGGGTTTCTTTCAGATTTCTCTATTGCTCTCTGATGAAAAGATTGAGGCCCAGAGAAAGAGGCTGAGAAACAATCGGGGCACTGGAGCTGTGCTTGCTTCTTCTGACTTTTTCCTGACTTTTTATGTAATAAATAATGGACAGCACCGTTCTGATACCATCAGAGTGGAACACAGAACAGTTCCATCTCTCCTAGGTGACTTTCGGAGCCCCTTGTGTCCAAAGCCACCCCACCCTAATCCCTAGCAGTGCTGATGTGTCATCCTTCCCCAACACTTGTCTTTTTGAGACATTTACCTGTATGGGAGGTCCTGTGGCTCACAACCCCCTTTGTCTCTTGCTTCATGAGCTTGTTTTAAGAAAACCATGTTGAGAAGGTGGAAGGACTTTACACCATCCTCATCTCTTTCACAGTCCAATCCAGGCTTTCCTCCACTATTGACCAGCCTCTGGTGTACAGGGATACTCGGCTTTATAGAAGCATTTTGTGCATATTGTTAAACATGTAGATTAGAAATGCCTTCCTCTATGCCGGGCATAGTAGCACATGTCTTTAATCCCAGCACTCGGGAGGCAGGGGCAGGGGCAGGGGCAGGGGCAGGGGCAGGGGCAGGGGCAGAGGCAGGCAGATTTCTGTGAGTTCAAGACCTGCCTGATTTACATAGAGAGTTCCAGGACAGAGACCCTGTCTTTAAAAAAAGTAAGCTGATATTGGTGACTCACTCCATTAATCCCAGTGCTCACGAGGCAGAGGATCTATGAGTTTGAAGCCATCCTGGTCTACAGAGTGAGCTTTGTGACACCCAGAACTATACAGAGAGACCTGTCTCAAAACAAACCAAAACTAAAAAGCAAAAAGCAAACCTTCCTCCAGTTGGTAATTTGTTAGCTAACGTGTGTCAACATCTTTTGATAAGCAGATATATTTGATTTGGATACATTTAGCTATATACCCATCTTTCATTTCTGGTTACTTTTTAATCTGCACGTGAGAGGACTAAGCCCACCATTGAAGATTTCTGTGTTTCCGTGGTAGCATAGCCCTTTGCATCTAGACCCATGAACAATTTTATTTTATTTGTATTATTTTTGAGACTCTGTCTCTAATTAATTAAGTATGTTGCTAGCATTTGATTGGCATTGAGTCCAATCTTTCAAACTATTATCAGTTTAGGGAGAATTGGCATCTTCACAATATTTTGTGTTCCCATCCACGAACATGGGATGTTTCTCCATTTATTAAGATTTTAAAAATTTTTTTTGCTGGGCAGTGGTGGCGCACCCCTTTAATCCCAGCACTTGGGAGGCAGAGGCAGGTGAAGTTCAAGGCCAGCCTGGTCTAGAGTGAGTTCCAAGATAGCCAGAACTACACAGAGAAACCCTGTCTCGAAAAACAAAACAAAACAAAAAAAAGATATTTTAAATTTTTAAACTGTGTTTTCTGACGTTCACATTGGTGGTCATTTTTATGTTTAAATTATTCTTTAGCTTACAAATGGTTCTGTGAGAGGTTTACCCAGTACAATGGTTGGCACGTCATGTTCACCACATAAAGAGGTGTGTGGTTTTAATGTTGCCTTGGTTTTGGTTTTGGTTTGGGACAGGGTTTCACTATGTAACCCTGATTGACCTGGAACTTGCCATTTAGACTAGGGTGGTTTCCATAGAATCCAGCACCTTCCTCTGCTTTCGCTGTGCCAGGACTGAAAGCGTGTACCACCACACCTGGCACAAATGGCATTTTTCTGTTGTTGTTGTTTTGCTTTGCTTTTAACTTTTTCTGGTGTTGTTTTAAAATTTATAGATTTATTTATGTTATAGTATGTATGACATACTATATGTTTTACCATGTATGTATGTATGTATGTATGTATGTATGTATGTATGTATGTGCAGCACATGTATGTCTGGTACACATGGAGGACACTAAATTCCCTGGAGCTATAATTACTGACAGTTGTAAGCTGCCACATGGGTCCTGGGAACAGAACCAGGGTCCTCTGCAAGAATGAAAAGTGCTCTCAACCACTGAGCCATCTCTCCAGCCCCTTTTCATTTTTTCATTTTTTTTCTTTTTTCTTTTTTTTTTTTTTTTTTTTTTTTTTTTTTTTTTTTTTTTTTTGTTTTTCGAGACAGGGTTTTTCTGTGTAGCCCTGGCTGTCCTGGAACTCACTCGGTAGACCAGGCTGGCCTCGAACTCAGAAATCTGCCTGCCTCTGCCTCCCAAGTGCTGGGATTAAAGGCGTGAGCCACCACCGCCCGGCTCCCTTTTCATTTCTTGAAATAACAATATAATTACATTATTTCCCCCTTCCCTTTCCTTCCTCAGAATTCTCCCATGTATCCCTTCTAGCTCTCTTTCAAATTCATGGCCTCTTTTCTCAGTCTATACAGTGTTACTGACGTGTCTGTTTTCAGGGCTGACCATTTGGAATGGGATAACCTCTTGGTGTGCTGTGCCTTAGGGAAGACTGTTTCTTCAGCCCTCAGTATTCCTCACTTGCCTATAGGCCTTTGCGTAGGATTGATAGTGAGGCAATGTGGGGTTTTCCCCATTCACTTTGGCATGTTTACTGTTGGCCCTGTTCAGCTCCTGCTTGGCACTCATGTTGGTGAGACATGATGGGTGCAGCTTCTAACACTCCTAGGAGACACAGTCTCAGAGCAGATTCCTGACCCTCTTGCTCTCACATGATTCTTTATGCCCCTTCTTCTGCAATGCTCTCTGACCGTTAGGTGTGGGAGCTGTTCTGAGATGTATCTTTGGGACTGGGGTCCACAGCTCTCCATTTTGATTGATTGTGGTTTTCTGTGAGGGTCTCCTTTTGTTGCAAAGGAAAGTTTCCTTGTTGAAGGATGAGAACTACACTTACCTGTGGGTATAAGGACAAATATTTAAAATATAATTAGGGGTTATGCTGGTGTAATAAAATGTCAGTTGTAGTTTCTCCTCCAAGATCCGTGACTTCACTAGTCCTGGGTAGCTGACTAGGTTTGCACTACTTGGCATGACTTCCCTCTGGCTAATAGAATCTTAGCCCAAGTAGACAGCTGTGGTGACCACCAAGGTATGTGCACCATAAATTGTGTTTTTTTTAAACTTCATCTTCTAATTATCTGCTGATTATATAAACTGAACCATAGAGCTTTAATCTGGTTGTCAAATGTCCTGAGACTTTGGTGAATTTAATGATTTCCTTGTAGACCAGACTTTCTTCACAGAAAATTATAGTGTTTGAAAAGAAATATCTGGTGCTGGAGTGACAGCTGAGGGCTGAAGAACATCTGCTGCTCTTTCAGATCTAGTTCCTAGCTCCCACATCGGGCTACTCGAAAATATTTGTAAATTCAGATCAAGAGGATCTTGGCCCCTTTCTGGTCTCTTTGAGCATCTATGTACACATGTATACACACACATAACACACACACACACACACAGAGAGAGAGAGAGAGAGAGAGAGAGAGAGAGAGAGAGAGAAAGAGAAAGAGAGAGAGAGGAAGTTTTTGTTTTTTAAAGAAGCTAGGTATGGTGGCATTCAACTTTAATCTTATCCCTGAAAGGGGAGAGGCAGGTGGATCTCTATGAGTTTGAGGCCAGCCTGGTCTACATAGAGAATTCCAAACAGTTGGGGCCACATTTGAGACTTGGTCTCAAAAAGTAAATCAAAACATCCATGAATGAATAGATGAATAATTAATTAAATAAAAGGCCATTCCGCTGGGCAGTGGTGGCGCACGCCTTTGATCCCTGATCCCAGCACTTGGGAGGCAGAAGCAAGCAGATTTCTGAGTTCGAGGCCAGCCTGGTCTACCAAGTGAGTTCCAGGACAGCCAGGGCTACACAGAGAAACCCTGTCTCGAAAAAAACAAAAAACAAAAACAAACAAAAACAAAAGGCCATTCCATTTGTTTTTCTTGCCTCCATTCTCTGGCTAAGACAACCAGTATGGTGCTGAATAAAGTAAGAGTAGCCTGCCTTACATCCAACTGTACAAAAATATTCTATAGATTTATGTATCACATGCTTTTGGAGACATTCCTTTCAATTTTTTTTATCATAAAAGGTGTCTGTCAAATGTTTTGTCAAAAGCTATTGAGATCTGTTCACTACTGTTAATATAAAGAACCATACTGAGCCAAGCAGTGGTGGCACACGCCTTTAACTCCAGAACTCCAGAAGCAATGGCAGGCAGATCTCTGAGTTTGAGGTCAGCCTAGTCTACAGAGTGAGTTCCAGGCCAGCCAGGGCTACACAGAGAAACCCTGTCTTGAAAAACCAAAAAAAAAAAAAAAAAAAAAAATCTTTTTAAATGGTTTGGGGCTAGAGAGATGGCAGAGTGGTTAAAAGCACTTGCTGCTCGAGTTCAATTCCCAGCACCCACATGATGGCTAACAACCACCTACAACATCAGTTCCAAGAGATCTAATGCCCTCTTCTCGCCTCCATGGGCTGCATGCACATATGAAGCACACACACATGCACAGGAAAACACACAAATGGATGGATGGATGGATGGATGGATGGATAATAAATAAATAAATAAATAAATAAATACTTGTTTTTTCAAATAGGCCCAGGCTGTCCTGGACCTAGCTGTGTAGACAAGGCTGGCGTCAAGCACACAGAGATTTGCCTTTCTCTAACTCCTGCATACAGAGACTAAGAGTACACCACCATAGATTTTAGTGGAGCTTGGGGTATGGTTTAGTGGTAGGATACTTGCCTAGCATACAGGAAGTCCTGGACTCAATCCTCAGTACTGCAAAAAAAAAAAAAGATACTTTGTATGTGTTCATAGGGTTATTTGCTAACATTTAATTGAAGATTTTTTAAAATTTTTATATTATTATTTACATGTATGTACATGTGTTTGTGTGTGTGTCCAAAGAGGTCAGAGAGGAAGCTGGAGTTCCAGACAGTCGTGAGCTGCCTGATGTGGGTGCTGGCAATTGCGCTCCGTTCCTCTACAAGGACAATATGTACTCTTAGCCACTGAACTATTTCTCCAGCACTGAAGACTTTTTAAAAAACAGATGTCTGTTAGAGATACTGACCTTAATTTTCTATATAATATCCGTGGCAGACTTGCACAGCAGGGTTATGTTGACCTAAGACAGTGGAGAAGTTATCTTCTGCCCTTTATTTTCAAAGAAAGTTTGTGTAGTGTGTTGTTTCTTACAAAAATATTTGTCAGGATTTACCACTGAAGCCTTCTAAGTGCGAGATTTCCTTTTGGGAGGGCGTTGTTTGGTTTTTGTTTTTGTTTTTGCTTTTTGGTCTTTTCAAGACAGGGTTTTTCTGTAGCCTTGGCTTGCCCTGGAACTCAGAGATTCATCTGCCTCTGCTCCCTGAGGGCTGGAATTAAAGGTGTGCCCCATCATGGCTGGCCTGCAAGATTTCCTTTGTAGAGAAGTTTCTTTCTCGTGTCCGTGTGATTTTTAGTAATGTCCCTTCTTCCCTTTGGGTTTCTGAAAAAATCAGTGGGTATTTTTGTTTGTTCGTGTGTTTGTTTGGTTGGTTTTTGAGTATTGTTGTAATTGTTTATTTGTTGTTTTGTTTTTGTAGCAGTCTTTCAAGTTAGTCCTACCTAGCTTAGAACTTGCTATGTAGACCGGGCTGGCTTTGAACTTGCACTGCCCCTCCTGCTTCCACATGCCTCTGCCTCCCAGAGTGCTGTGATTGTAGGAACACACCCACATGTCATGCTCAGGCATGACAGTTACTGTTGCCTCTATCCATCCACCTTTGCTAAGGGGTTAACTTTGGGCTTTATTTAATGTTTTAATTGAGTTTTCTGTGTTTATTGTTGACTGGTTTGTGGATTTTTGCCCCTAGTTTCCTTCCATTCCTTTGGGTCTTGTTTTATGGTGCTTTGTTCGTATTGTTTGCTTAGCTTCCTTGCTGGTGATGGGACCCAGGGCCTTGTGCATGCTAGACAAGATCCTGCCACTAAACCACACCCCCAGCAGGTCTTTCTAGCTTGTTAAGGTAAAGGCTTAGATAATTGATCTTGAGTAGTTTTCTTTCTTTGTCGTTTTTTAAAGTTTTTTTTTTTTTTAAATTTAGTGTATGCGAGCTCTGCAGCATACACATTGACAGGAGGCCAAAAGAGAACATCGGATCTCATTATAGGTGGCTGTGAGCCACCATGTAGATGCTGAGAATTGAACTCCGGACCTCTGGTAGAGCAGCCAGTGCTCTTAACCACTGAGCCATCTCTCCAGCCTCAAATCCCTGTTTTCACTTTGTTTTGTTTGGTTAAGCCTAATATATTTGTTGAAAGCTAGAGATTTGCTGAAGCATTAATGATATGTAAGGTTTTTTTGTTTTGTTTTTGTTTTTGTTTTTGTTTTTGTTTTTGGAGACAGGGTTTCTCTGTGTAGTCCTGGCTATCCTGGAACTCACTCTGTAGACCAGGCTGGCCTCGAACTCAGAAATCCGCCTGCCTCTGCTTCCCAAGTGCTGGGATTAAAGGCATGCGCCACCACCACTCGGCGATATGTAAGTTTTTTATTCAACTCCAAATATGTTTGAATCTTCTTACATTTTCTTTGTGACTTCATTTTTGGTTTTCTTTTCTTCTTCTTCTTTTTTATTTCTTTTATTTTTGAGACAAGGTCTTACTATGTATCCCTGGCTGACCTGGAACTCATAGAACATACAGATCTGCCTCTCTCTGCCTTCCGAGTACTGGGACTCAAGGCATGAGCCACTACCATTTGCCTGGCTGTGACTTCATTTTTGACCCATAAGTCATTTTTTTCTATATGCCATTCACTCATCCCTTCATTTATTCGTGTTTTTGAGGCAGAGTTTCACTCTCTAGCCCAGGCTGGTCTGGAAGGCCTGGTCTCCCTGCTTCCATCTCCCAAGCTTAAGCATTCATCACCATGCCCATCTTTGAGAATATTTTTTTTAAGTTTTAATTTATTTGTTTGTTTTTGAGACAGGGCTCCAGAGAGCACAGACTAGCTAGCCTTGAACACTATGTAGATGAAAAGGACTCTGAACTCCAGGTTCTTCTCTCTCATCTTCCAAGTGTTGAGATTACAGCCTTGCACCACCACACCCTGCTGAAGATTTTTGTATTGATCTCTGCTCTAATTCTAGTAACGTCAAAAAACTCTGTGCTTTCAAGTCTTGCAGCCTTTCCCGAGGCTCCTTTGGTCACCTAGCAGCATGACTTTGTTTGGTTAGTTGTGAGGTGCTTTGTTTCAGTGTTTACCCTGCCTGCTACAAATGGAAGACTTGTCTCCCATCCTGCTGCATTCCTGCCTACTCATTGTTGAGCCTGTAAGCTAAGCTGTACTAAACCTTGCATCTGTTCAGGTTACCTACGGTAGTTTTGCCAGGGGCAGATTCATACAGATGCTTTTCTAGGTGTAACTAGTTTGTCAGTAAAGAGGCTGGGTAGGAGCTGGATGAGAACACCCTCTCCTCTGTGTCTGAGCACACAAGTGTAGCTCACAGGGTCTTTGGGCAATGGATAGGAGAATATGTGAAAAAGTCTATAGTCATTTCATTCCTGAAACAATAAGAGTGTCAATTTCCACTTTTTATTCAGTCAGATTTCATGCAATTTACTTTGTTAAAAAGTTACATTAGGTGGGAAAGACTGGTTAAAAGTATTCCCTGCTCTCAAAAAGAACTCAAGTTTGTAAAGTTACACCAGGAACTGGGAGATGGCTCAGAGTTAAGGGTGCTTGCTCTTACAGAGGACTTGAGTTCAATTTCAAGCACATACATAGTGGTTCCTCCAGTTCCAGGGGATCTGATGCCCTCTTCTGACCTCCATGGGCACCAGGTACTAGTACACACACATATGTAGACAAGCACTTATGCACTGTGTGTGTGTGTGTGTGTGTGTGTGTGTGTGTGTGTATCAGGTGTTGTGTCACATGTCACATGCCTGTAACCACAGCAGCACTTGGAAGACAGAGATAGGAGGATCACTACAAGTCCAAAATCAGCCTGGGCCACTTGTCAAATTCCAAACTAGCCAAAGCTAAATAGCAACACTCTGTCAAAACAAACAAGCAAAAAGAGATTATTTCTCATTTGGAACCAGGATTGTTTTTTTCATTTTCTCTTAATAAAGGTCCATTTACTCTGCTTAAAAATAAATAAATAAACAAACAAACAATCAAACAAAAGAAAAGCCTGTCATGGTGTCGCACACCTTTAATGTCTGCAGAAACAGGTGTATCTCAGAGTTCAATGCCTCATCTACAGACCGAATCTAGAATAGCTGGAGCTACATAGTAAGACTCTGTCTTCAAAACCAAATAAAATAAAATAAAATAAAATAAAATAAAATAAAATAAAATAAAATAAGATGTTAGTTACACATCCTCTTAATCCCAGCACTTGGGAGGCAGAAACAAGTGAATCTCTAAATAAATAAATAAGCAAGCAAATAAATAGATAGATAAATGAATGGAATAAAATAAAATGGCTGGGTGTGTACCCACTTGCCTCTCATTCCAATGCTTGGTAGGTAGAGGTAGGTAAGTCTCTGAGTTCCGGGCTACCCAGGGCAAAAGTGAGACCCTATCTCAAAATAAATAAAGAAAATAATAAAATATAAAAATAAAAAAGTTACTTATAACCCAGTGTGGTGGCACACATTGTAATCCCAGCGCCAAGGAACTTTGGGCGAGAGAGTTGCAAATTCAAGGGCCTGGGCCATATAGTGAGACATCGTCTCAAAAACCTATTACAGGGCTGGAGGGATGGCTCAGCAGTTAAGAATACTGTCTGCTCCTCCAGAAGTCCAGAATTCAGTTTCCAGCAACCACATGGTGGCTCACAATCATCTATAATGGGATCTGATGCTCTCTTCTATCATGCAGGCAAACATGCAAATACAGCACTCATATACATAAATAAATCATTTTTTTAAAAACTGTACTAAAAAGTTGCATATTCTTCTGTAGACTTGGTGCTCTTGTCCTTTTTCAGTTATTTTGTTAGGTGTTATTTTTTAATCTTGGTTTGGTTTGGATTCGATTGGTTTGTAATGGTTTGGTTGTTTGGGGGGAAGGGTGTTTGGGGGCGTTATTTTTTTCAAGACAGGGTTTCTCTGTATAGTCCTGGCTGTTCTGGAACTTGCTCTGTAGACCAGGCTGGCCTCGAACTCACAGAGACCCACCTGCCTCTGCCTCCCAAGTGCTGGGATTAAAAGAGTTCACTACCACCGCCCAACTGCATGCCACTCTCTTTATGTATATAAACAAAACTAGCCAAGGGCTGGAGAGATGGCTTTTACAGACAACCCAAGTTTGGCTCTCAACACTGACATCAGGCAGTTCACAACTCCCCGTACCTCCAGCTCCAGGGGCTCTAAGGCCCTCTTCTGGACTCCCCTGACAACAGGCACACACATGTTATACACACACATACATGTAGGCAAAACAATCATACACATAAAATAAAAATAAATTAAAGGAAATAAAAAGAAAACTAGCCCAAATCAAGGAGAGCTAAACCCTAGGAAGCTGAGGTAGAAGGCTTACTAAAAGTCTGAGGGCATTTTGAACTACATAGTGAATTACAGGCCAACCTGGGCTACAGAGTGGAACCTCCTTTCAGAAAAGGGATGAGGAGAGGCTTGGGATGTGGCTCAATGTGGAAAGTACTTACCTAGTGTGCACACAGCCTTGGGTTTGATCCTCAGTACCACAGACCCACACAGACATGGCAGCACAAGCTTGCACACTCGAAAGAATCAGGAATACAAGGGCATAGCAAGTTTCAGTTTGAGACCAGCCTGAGTTTCATATATATATGAAACAGGATCTCACTGTGGGTGGCCTGAAACTTGCTATGTGGATCAGGCTGGCCTCAGCATCACAGAGATTTATCTGCCTGCCTCTGCCTCCTGAGTGCTAGGATTAAAAGCATGTACATACACATAAAATAAACCCAGCCAAGTCTGGAAATGGCTTAGTTGTATTATTTCACATGTATGGGTGTTTTACCTGCATGTATGTGTCTGTATGCTACATGTGTGACTCATGGCTGTAGAGGTCTGAAGAGAGCGTCAGATCCCCTGGAACTGGAGTTACAAAGGATTGTGAGCATCTGTGTGGGTGCTGAGATCTGAAGTCTGATCTGAAAGAGCAGCTACTGTTCTTAACCACTGACCCATCTCCCCTGTCCCAGTCTAACAGTTTCTGAGGACTTTAGTTAGCAATCATAAGTCACAAAGACACATCAGAGCACAAAGGCGACTTCTCCCTCCTGAGGTATAGCTATGGCCCCTCAGGATCCCCAGTTGGCTGAGGCTCCCAACCTGCCTTCTCCTGTGCCCAGAATCTAAGAAATAGAAGAGCTGTGCCTGGCAGTGACCTCTGACCTTTCCCTTAGCACCTGGCCACATTCATCATGGACAAGAGTGAGGCTATTGCCTCAGTGGAAGACGCCATCCGGAAGCTGGTGCAGCTGAGCTCCAAGGAGAAGGTCTGGGCCCAGGAAGTTCTGCTGCAGGTGAACGACAAGTCACTGCGACTGCTGGATGTTGAGTCTCAGGTACTGGATGACAACAGCAGCTGCAGCGAGCTGATGGACAGAGGCAGGGCCAGATGTCCAGTCCATCCAGATGTGTGTGGCATGCTGGTCTGTGGAAGGGGATGGAACCAAGGGCAGTCAGGGAAAGCTGGACCCAGCTGAGAGTCTGGGCCACTTTTGGCAACCTAGACTGGCTTAGCTCTGCACCTGCTAGGGTGCTGAGCAACCAGGGCACTGTTCTCTGCAAGAGTCTTGCTGGGTGTATCAAGCAAGATCTAGTTGTGTCCTAGGGCTTATCCCCATTAGTGTCTATGTCCCTGTCCATGAGCCAAGTGTGGGCTGTGTTCCTGTTTTACACCTGTGAGTGACACATGTGTTCCTATCTGGGGGGCATATTCCACATACCATGGCCAGAAGTATCCATTGCTGGGGTGTCAGTCTGTTTCTCAGTCACATACAGAGCGTTATTTATCATGACGGTAGCCTACGTTCATATCCAAAGGCCTGTCAGGCAAGGCTGACCCACCCACCATATACCCTCCCACAGGAGGAACTGGAGAACTTTCCGCTGCCCACTGTACAGCACAGTCAGACAGTGCTAAACCAGTTGCGCTACCCCTCCGTGCTGCTGCTGGTGTGCCAGGACTCAGACCAGAACAAGCCCGACATCCATTTCTTTCACTGTGACGAGGTGGAGGTAAGGCAGACAGCCAGGGGTGGGCAAGAAGCCAGTTGGCCAAACTGACTTGACACCCCTATGTCCCTAGGCGGAACTTGTGCAGGAAGACATTGAGAGTGCCCTGGCTGACTACCGGCTGGGGAAGAAGATGCGGCCACAGACCCTAAAGTAGGGCCCCGGGGGTGTAGAAAGTGAGGGATCGTGCCCTTTTGCTTGGGGCACAGTAGCTTGGGTTGTGAGGGCAGAGGGTGGCAGCACCTAGCAGGAGGGCCATGGCCAGGCTGAGCTATGTCTTCCTCTGCCCTCTAGGGGACACCAGGAGAAGATCCGCCAGCGGCAGTCTATCTTGCCCCCTCCACAGAGCCCAGCCCCCATTCCCTTCCAGCGACAGCCTGGAGATTCCCCTCAGGCCAAGAACCGTGTGGGCCTGCCATTGCCAGTGCCATTCAGTGAACCAGGTAAGCTGAGGGATGGGTGGGGGTTCCACTTGGGGTTAATGGAGAGCCCTTCAGCAGCTGCTCTGTACGCCCCTCCCCACCCAACAGGCTATCGCCGTAGGGAATCCCAGGACGAGGAGCCACGGGCTGTACTGGCTCAGAGAATAGAGAAGGAGACGGTGGGTGCCCAGCCTTCCAAGACTCTTCTCCATCCTTGCCTGCTTCCTGTTGGCACTCTGGGTCTGGCTCATCGTTGCCAGAGTGTCCTCACAGTAGGTGAGGATGATAACGGCTGACCCTTGGTCCCTCTTCTAACCTTAGCAAATCCTTAACTGTACCCTGGATGACATTGAATGGTTCGTGGCCCGGCTGCAGAAGGCAGCTGAGGCTTTCAAGCAGTTGAACCAGCGGAAAAAGGGGAAGAAGAAGAACAAGAAGGGACCAGCAGGTACTGACCAGAGTGATAGGGAAGGGGCTGGAGAAATGGTGGGCACACACTAAGCTAGAGGGAAGGGTCTGGAAGGGGACAGCATGCAACAGCAGCCAGGTCCCAGCAGGCACTCAGCGGGGGTCCAAGGCTCACAATTTTCCACATTTTGCCAGAGGGTGTCCTCACACTTCGGGCACGACCCCCCTCAGAGGCAGAGTTTGTTGACTGTTTCCAGAAAACCAAGCTGGCCATCAACCTGCTGGTGAGTCAGCCCCACCCTGTGCTGGGAGTGCGGGTGAGGTGTCACACAGGCCCACACATGCACATGCCATCTGTCACCTGCTTGTTCTTCCCACCCCCAGGCAAAGCTGCAGAAGCACATCCAAAACCCCAGCGCAGCTGAGCTGGTGCACTTCCTCTTCGGGCCTCTGGATCTGGTAACTGGGGCTGGGACAGGGTGGTGTCAGAGGCAACAGAGTTATAGAGCATGGGTTTGGGGTGGAGGAAACAAGGGCCCACCTTAGCATATTCAAGCTCTGTCTGGGTTCCCAGGAGGCCACAGTCCCTCCCTGAGGGCCAGCCTGTAGAGCTGTGGTGGGTAGGGGTAGGCTGGGTCTGGTGAATTTGGTGGGCTGAGCCCCCCACTGAAACTCACTTCTGTCTAGATCATCAACACCTGTGGCGGCCCAGACATAGCACGCTCTGTCTCCAGCCCTTTGCTGTCCGCTGATGCTGTGAGCTTCTTGCGTGGCCACCTGGTCCCCAAAGAGATGACACTGTGGGAAGCATTGGGGGAGACCTGGATGAGGCCTCGGTATGGAGAAGGGGCAAGATATGAACTAAACAGAGGTCTCGGGTGGGTTGGTCCCGGCAGGGCATGTGACTGACCTTCTGGACTGCTGACCACAGCTCTGAGTGGCCCCGGGAGCCACAGGTGCCACTCTATGTGCCCAAGTTCCGCAGCGGCTGGGAACCACCCCTGGATGTCCTACAGGAGGCTCCCTGGGAGGTAGAGGGACTGGCATCTGTGCCCAGTGATCAGGTCAGAACCCCAGCCCAGCCTATGTCCACCCCTCCCCAGAGCTCACCTCCCCAGCTTCTACCCTCACGGCTTCTAAAGTAGCAATGGACTCTACCCCAACCGCCGCAATGCTGGGCCACCTTGGCTTACCACTGCCTTGGCATTTGGCCCTTTGTCCTCAATGGTACTAGGTCACAGCACATTCATCAAGCTGTGTCCCTTGTACCAAGACTGATCATAGTCAGTTTAGCCCATCCTGAACCTTACATCAAACCCAGGCTCCCTGTTTTCCCCACAGCTGACCCCCAAGAGCCGACTATCCGTACGACACTCCCCGAAGCACAGCCTCTCTTCTGAGCCCCAAGTCCCCGAGGACATTGCACCACCAGGCAGCTCCTCACAGGCTAACAGGTAAAGTCCCCACAGCGTGTCACACAGTTGCATGTGTGCTATCTCCATACAGTGCTAAATGCCCCATTCTGGTGTGAAATATTTTCCAAACAAGAATCCAATTTTCTTCTTGGTTTTTTTTTTTTTTTTGGGGGGGGGGGGGGGGGAGGGTTCGAGACAGGGTTTCTCTGTGTAGTCCTGGCTGTCCTAGAACTCACTCTGTAGACCAGGCTGGCCTTGAACTCAGAAATCTGCCTGCCTCTGCCTCCCAAGTGCTGGGATTAAAGATATGCGCCATCACTGCCCGGCTTTCTTCTTATTTTTAATATAATTTTAATTCTTATTGAAAATAGTTTTTCATACAATACATCCTGATCATGGTTTCCCCTCAGCTAACTCCTGCCAGATCCCCCCACCCATATCCACAGCCTTTATTTTTCTCTCTCATAACAACAACAAAACATAGCAAACAAGAATAGGACAAAACAAGTAGAAAAAAAGAGACAAAGAAAAGGCACAAAAAAGTATGAAAAAAATCCATTAAAATACAAAACCAGAAACCATAATACATAAGCAGAGACCTGTGAAAAGCGATGCCCAGACAAAGCATCACCTGACCAAAACTCCAAAAAATACCACTCAGCTCACTTTGTGTTAGCCACCAATTTTCATCTTCACTTTATTTTTTTAAAGATTTATTTGTATTTTATGTGCATTGGTGTTTTTGCTTACATGCATGTCTATGTGAGGGTGTAGGATCCCCTGGAAATGGAGTTACAGACATTTGTGAACTTCCATGTGGGTGCTGGGAATTGCACCTGGGTCCTCTGGAAGAGCAGCCAGGGCTTTTAACCTTTGAGTCATCTCTCCAGTCCCTCTTCTTAGCTTTGTAACATATAACTGAAGGAAACTTTTCAAGTCACATCTGCTTTCAAAATCTTAATTTATATCAGTTCTTTCTCTCTCTCTCTCTTTTGCTCTTTCACCCTTTCTTTCTTTGTTTTTTGAGACAGGGTTTCTCTATGTAGCGCTGGCTATCCTACACTGGCTAAACTCACTCTGTAAGGCAAGCTGGCCTGGAACTCAGAGATCTACCTGGCTCTGCCTCCTGAGTGCTGTGATTAAAGGCATGGGCCACTGGTGCCTGGCTACATTAGTTCTTTCTATACTTTCTTTTTTCTTTTTTGTTTTTTTTTTTCTTTTTTTTATTTTGTTTTGTTTTGTTTTTTTGAGACAGGGTTTCTCTGTGTAGCCCTACCTGTCCTGGAACTCACTCTGCAGACCAGGCTAGCCTCGAACTCAGAAATCCGCCTGCCTCTGCCTCCCAAGTGCTGGGATTAAAGTCATGTGCCACCACCGCCCGGCTTTCTATACTTTCTTGTTCCATTATCAATGTTAGAAAGGAATGGACATTGGATATGGAGGCCCACACCTTTGGTCCCAGAACTCGGGAGACAGAGGCAGTGAGTCTCAGGCAGCCAACAGCTGCATACTGAGACCCTGTCAAAATTTTAATTAAAATCAGGTTAGAAACTCACTGAACAAAAAAAAGGAAAGAATGAAACAAACTTACTGAAGAGGAGCAGCTCCACCAAGCACCGCCCACTGTGGTGCTGCTGGGAACTCAGACGGAGGGACTCCGATTATCCTCACTGTGCATCCTACATCTCACAGTGAATAAAACAGAAGCCCAAGAAATGGGAGTACCCCTCTTACCTCCCCCTCCTCTGGTTCTTACTCCTACTCAGGGTCTACTTGGTGGTCCTAGCGCTCCATTTCAAGGGCTAGAAACAAGAATGCCCAGCAAGTGGACCCCTTTCCTTGGGCTTCTTTAGCTTGGTATCCAGTGTCCCTACTAGGACCACATGTATGGAACATTCTCAACCTATCAATACACTGGGCACAGACCTGAATCCTCCCATCCCTCCTCCCTCTCCAGTGAACCTGAATAGGTCATTGCCCTGTATCAGGGCCACACTGACCAGAAAGGTGACCTAGCTGAGGGAAACCAATAGCCAGAGCTCACTCCTGCTCCAGGGATGCAACAGGGCTTTCAGAAAGGACACATAGTATCTCTAAGGGGCTGTAACTGAAAATATACTAGCCCTGTGGTCAACTGGGAACCTGTGACCCTGTCACTCCCTAGGCACACCTCTTGCTCTAGTCCCTCTGAGGAGCAGGGCAAGAGACTCCCCAAGATAGTTTGAGCTGGGCCAGCCTCTTGGAGTCTGTTCTGCCCCCCTCCTGCCTGCCAGAGTGTCACAGTTTTCATTCCCAGCTGATAAGCACAGCCTCTCTTCACTGCAACCTGGGCAGCAGAACGGGAGGCAGCCACAGCTGGGAAGCAGGGAGAAACTCCTGTCCAGCCCTGGGCCTCAACTCTTCCTGGTCCTGCAGGGGCTACCAGCCGACACCAGCCATGACCAAGTATGTGAAGATCCTCTATGATTTCACAGCACGAAACGCCAACGAGCTGTCTGTGCTCAAGGATGAGGTCCTAGAGGTAAGAACTCGGGCTAGAGAGGGGAAGTGGGGCATGCTCTGAGACCAGGGTCTGTAGTCCACCCATCTTCCCAGGGTGCTTGACCTGGGCTTCCTACTGGGCTTCCAGTGGCCTCTCTGACCCCCACCACAGTCTGGCTGAGCCACTGAGCTGCCTTCTGATGTCTGGGGGATCCCCGAAGGCCTACCATGGTGGGTAGCCCTTCAGTAGAAGCCAGCGAGGGCTTGTTATTCATGCCCACCCAAGAGCACCACCCTGGACCAGCTTATTTGTGCCTAAGCTGAATTCAGGCCACCTACTGAGGGACAGAAAGTGGAGCAGGCTGGGGGAAGCTCTGCATTCAGAACCAGGTTAAGAGGTACCCTATCGCCAGGACTGGGGAGGCCAGGCAGGTACTGGGTGGTAGCTCATCAGGCCAAGACATGCCAAGATGATGAAGAGCGGGGCTTGAGATACCTGGACGATGCTTTGCCCCTCTGTAAAGGGTTTGGCAAGTGGCCCCAGCATCTGACTCTAGCAGTACTTGATGTTTGCACGAGGGTGTTGGTGAGTCTCACAGACGTTTGGACACTTGGCAGGTGCTGGAGGATGGCCGGCAGTGGTGGAAGCTACGAAATCGCAGTGGCCAGGCAGGCTACGTACCCTGTAACATCCTGGCTGAGGCTCGGCAGGAGGATGTGGGTGCTCCCTTGGAACAGGTGATCGCCTGCCACGGCTCCATTCTGTCTACAGCACAGTCAGAGCCCCTAAGGTCAGGGGTGCAGCTGGTCTCAATGTGATATTTGAACCTGATCCCTGGAAACCTGCTGCCCCCAAACTGGGCCCCGGGCTGTGTGGGTTTCTGGGGTCTTACTCAAGGGAAGAAAGGGCTGGCCTAACCATCTGGGGTCCTGGGTAAGTTCTAATATAATAGTCCCTCACCTTACCCCTCACCTCTTCCTCACCTCTTGCAGTCTGGCCAGAAATATTGGGGTCCAGCCAGCCCCACCCACAAACTGCCCCCAATTTTCGCAGGAAACAAAGAAGGTGAGTAGATCCACTTTGGAGTCAGAAGTGCAGGGAGGCGTGGGGGCGGGGGGAGGGGCGGGATGAAGGGAGGCAGAGAACGGGTCCCAATGGCAGGACTGAGAGCGTGCGCCCTGCAGAGCTAATCCACCATATGGACGAGGTCAATGACGAGCTCATGAAAAAGATCAGCCACATCAAGGCACAGCCGCAGCGCAACTTCCGCGTGGAGCGCAGCCAGCCAGTGCACCTGCCGCTTACCTTCGAGTCAGGTCCGGAGGAGGTCCGCGCCTGGCTGGAAGCCAAGGGGTTCAGTGGCAGGTGAGCCTAGTGTGCACAGCCGCTGGGGCGGGGCCTGGAGGACAGTACCCCGCCCACGGTCCCGCCTTCACACCCACCTACCCCTAGGATTGTGGAGAATCTGGGCATCTTGACTGGACCCCAGCTCTTCTCCCTCAACAAGGAGGAGCTGAAAAAGGTGTGCGGGGAAGAGGGCAGTCGCGTGTACAGCCAGCTCACCGTTCAGAAGGCCTTCCTGGAGGTGAGCAGCTCCTGCCTGCTTCTGAGTTCCTTCCTAGGCATGGCACTTGCACCTGGGGTCACTGGAAAAACAGAAAACAGCCGGGCCCTGCCCCGAACACCCTATTCTCCAACCTCCCGGCTGAGGTCCAATCTCTTTTTCCTAGAAACAACAAAGTGGGTCGGAGCTGGAGAAGCTTATGAACAAGATCAGGAGGGCGGAGGACAGCTATACCAACCCACACACTTCACCAGAGGCAGAGGGTTCGCTGCACCTGTAGTGGGCCCAACCCGAATGCATGGAGTATTATTTTTATATGTGTATTATTTTATACCAAGGACACAGAGGGGCTGGGTGTAACTGGCTCACCTGCCTCCAGTCAGAGTCTGGGCATGAGCCTAGATATACGTGTGAGTGGCTCCTTTACCACCCAACCCATACTCTCCTCCCAAAACCAAGGCCAGCCTCAGCCAAACCTGTACCTGGCAGTGCCAGTCCCTTCTCAACCTGCTGCCAAGGCCCCAGGACTCTCCAGGTGGGCAAGGCCTCTTCCCCTGCACATGGAGATTCCTTCTGAATGAACATGGAGATTCCTGTTCCTTAGGATGCTGGGCCCCAACTCCACAGCTCTCCCTTGTGTTGCTTGCTTCTATATTCACATTCCCCTGCATCCTCTGTTCCCTAACTGCAGGATGGGCCTGAGCTCTGAGCTGGCCAGCTTGTTGTCCTTGCCTACAGATTTGCCCACTCCCTTCATGCTGCTAGCACCCCAGAACAACCTGGTTAGGGGCTCCAGGGCAGGAGGCCTTGGGTGACCTGCTGGTATAGAGTGTGCTGTATTCTTTCTTCCTTGAGATCTAAGAATGCACCAGACATAGGTTCTGATTTCAAACGTTCCATCCCACCCAAAGAGCCTGTGATAACAGATGTCCCTGGCTATTTCCACCAGCCTTTGTGCTGGTGGCTGGTGAGACCCAGAGATGAGAGTGGGGACTCCACAGCTATGTCAATAAACCAGCTAGCTGTCTCCTAGCAACTTACGTATCTGTTTCTTGTGGTAGAAGTGCTCTGAGACCAATCCCCAAACTGCCTCTTCTTCCTCCTCCTTTTCTCCTGGGATAGTGCATTGGCCTTGAACTCTGAATCATCCTGCCTACGCCTCCTGGGCTGGGATCCTACGTGTAGATCACCAAGCCTGGTCATGCCCTTCAAAGAGCTGTCCAATAGAGAGAAACCCATCCACAGGTAGTGTTTTGGCCATGCCAGGGGACACCTCTCGCCTCCACACCCATCCAAAATGGCCCTAAGGACATTTCTGGGAGGGACTCCAGAGGGTGTCTAGACAGCCCAAAGCCTTTCAACCAGTTGGCTTTCAAAGGGCCCATTCTGGGTAGATGCAGAGTTCAGCAGGCCTAAGAGCATGAATCAGAAGGAGGTAGGAGCATAATTTGGAAGACTGTTCCAAGATGAGGGAGGTGTCAAAAAGAGAACTGGGGCCTGAAAGGCCTCACTGACAAGTTTGAGCGATACCCAGGTATCTAATCTTTAAGGGTACCTGCCTGACTGGCCATAGACTCTCCTATGACAGAGGCCTTTAGTGCCATCTGCTGGTAGCTCTTTATGTATCTGTGGATGACTGTAAGATACCTTGTATCTGGTGAGGGGATTGTCCTGTCTTCCAAATTGCTAGTGAATCAAATCCTGGCAAGGATCATCTGACTCCTCAATGTAATGTGCAGAGACTAATGAGGTGCAGAGACTATGCTCCTCAGGTAATTCACCACCCTGCCAGACTTGGCCTCAGGTCTCAGAGGCTCCAGCCCCTCAGCTCAGACAAGCCCCAGGGGACCCAGTCTTTCCAGAAGTCTTATCTCCAAGATGGTTGGCGCCACCCTTAGGGGATCTCTAGAACCTGTGTCTGCTTCTTCATCTAACCCTACTAACCCTTCCCCTCCTCCCACACTTTCTGCTGCTTCCATGTAGAAGAGGAGGCTCCTCACCTCTAAGCCCAAACAGCCTCCTCTGCCCCAGGAGCTCCTGACTCCTCACTCCCATGTGCTGGGGTCCCAGTTAAACAGCTGGCTCAGGCCTCTGAATTCTTGGAAGCTGTCCCTACTTCTCTCAAGGGCCTTACACCACCTCTAGGTTTTTTTTAAAAAGTAGAGATCTGGGTGTGATGGTATACACATTTAATCCTAGAAATCAGGAAGCAGAGGCAGGAGGAGGATCTATGTAAATTGGAAGTTGGTCTACACAGCAAGTTCCAGCCCAGCCAAGGTTACATAGTTTAAAAAACAAAAAACAAAAAAAAAAAGTAAAAAAAAAAATCTTCACTTTTGAATATATTTTTAGATTTTCTTGTTTTTATTTTATGTATATGAATGTTTGCCTATACATGTTTGTATATAGACCACATATATCACATGTGTGCCTGGTGCCCACAAAGGCCAGACAGATTCTCTGGAACTGGAGTTATAGATTGTTGTGGGTGCTGGAACCCCAACCCTGGTCCTCTGCAGCAGTAACCATTCCTAAAGGCCGAGACAGCTCTCCTTTTTAATTCTGTGAGGCACAATCTCACATAGCACACACCAACCTTACTTTTGATGTGGCTGAGGATGGCCTTGAATTCTTAATGCCTCCACCTCTCAAGTGCTGGGATTATAGGCATGTACCCAGTTTTATGTGTTACTGGGGATAGAGGGGGACATTCTGCCAACAGAGCTACATCCTGAAGCCTTGGAACCTTTCAAAGAGAATAGCAGAGGACCACCCATCACAGGCACCTAGTAAAAGAGATGGAAGTGTTACAGCCCTAGAGCAAGCCAGCCTGGGACCTTCCCTATTTACTCTTCTCTGTTGAGTGTCACTATCAGTGGCCTGCAAATGAGAGATAACAAACAAGAACCATGCACCAAGCACTATCCTTAGCATTGGGTGACCTCAGGCAAGCTTGAAGATGCAGGTTCAGACTAAAGAATGGGACACAAAGAGCCCAGGTCACCTAGGCTAGGGTTCAAGTGCAACTTTCTTAATTGTAACACACCTCACCCTGATCCCTCCCCGGCACTTCGGCAGGAGAGAGGGGAAGCTTGGGCACCACCTGTGGGACCCTGGCTGAAGAGCGTCTGTCCATAGGTTGGGTAGATTTGCCCTGGACAAGAAGGAAGAATGAACTTAAAATCCCCAAACCCGGGGTTGGTTTCCAAGCTACTTAGCCAATAAGCTCTCCGTGTATGGGGCTTCTGTGGCTACTGCTCTGTGCCTAGCTCCACCACCAGCAAATATTTCCATGAACAAGGCCCATCTCTGTCTGGAGACAAGCACGTCTTTGTGGCCTGCCAACCTCCTGACCACCCACAGCAGGCCATGGAGGCCTGTGGCTACTCAAGCCATTCAAAACACAGGGCTTCCCATACCACTCAGAAAGGGCTTTCCCTTCTTTCTTTAAAAATGATATAAAATAATTGCCTTCTCAAGGTATTAGGAGGAAAGGCAGAGATGATGAGATGTCCCTTTTACTTGGATGACCCAGCACAAGATGCACATGTTACCTGAGGATAGTGATGCTTAGCCAAAGTGGCACTACAAGTCCCATGAAGGGACCCTTAGCATGGGGGAATGCCAAGAAAATGCTTTGTGTGTGGAGAAGCAGAAAGGATCTAGCCTGGCCCTAAAAGTGAGTGTTTCCCCTGAAAGTATTGGATACAACATGACAGGCAAAACTGTCAAATGTCTGAGAGAAAGCATGGAGACGATCTACAACCAAAGAATTTGTGCTCAAACAAGAAGCCATGAATTTGAGTTCAAAGATACAGTGTGTGTGTGTGTGTGTGTGTGTGTGTGTGTGTGTGTGTGTGTTAGAGAGATGGCTCAGTGGTTAAGAATATTGTTGCTCTTACAGAGGACCTAGGTTTGATTTTCACTACCCATACAATGGGTGGCTTTCAACTACCTGTAACCCCAGTTTCAATGATTGCATAAGGCGTAGACATGGTGCACATATATGCATGTAGGCAAAACATTCATATACAAAGCAAAATAAACAAAACCTTTAAAGTAAAATAAAATATCTTTTTGAAAGAAAGAAAGAAGGCTGAGCAAGGTGTGAGGAATAAGCCTAAAAGCAGCACTCCTCCATGGTGGCTTCTTCTTTAGTTCCTGCCTTAGTGTGGTGGTTTGAATAAAAACGGCCCCCATAGGTCCATAGGGAGTGGCACTAACTGGAGGTGTACCTTTGTTGGAGGAAGTGCATCACTAGGGGGTGGGCTTTGAGGTCTCAGATGCTCATGCCTGGCCAGTGAGTCATTGTCACTTCCTGCTGCCTGTGGGATTCAGATGTAGAACTCTCAGCTCCTTCGTTAGCACCATGTCTGCCTGCATGCCACCATGCTTCCCACCATGACCATGATGGACTAAACCTCTGAGACTGTAAGCCAGCCCCACTTAAGTGTTTTCTGTTATAAGAGTTGCCACAGTTGTGGTATCTCTTCACAGCAATAAAACTAAGACACTTAGCCACCCTGCTCATGGATTGTAACCTAGATGCCCAATGAGGCCTTTCCTCCCAAAATTGGTTTGGGTCACGGTGTTTTATCACAACAATTATAAACCTAAGACACTACCCAGGACTCTACCACTGAGATAGATCCCAAGATCTACCCACCATATTTCCAAGCTAGTTCTCTCACTAAAACTGGAGCTCATTTCTTTAGCTCTCCTGGGGAGCAAGACCTTGTGCTCCCACCTCTGTGCACCCCCAGTTGTGTAGTTACAGGTATGCCATGACTATAGATGCCACACCCAGTTTTTTATGTGGGTGCTGAGGATCTGACGGTTCTGGTGAGCTCTGAAAACCAAACCCAAGGCATCCTGCATGCCATCTGAGTTACATCCTCACCCCAGTCCTTATTTTCCTTCTCTCTCTCTTCTATGTCAAGCCTTCTCATTCTTCTTCTCGGGATGGAGGCCCCTGTGCATTCTCGCAGGTAGATAACATCTTGGGCTCTCGAGGCTGGATCCCTTCCCACTACCAGGGCAATCCTTTCATCTGCTGATGCTGATCATGCCTTACATGACCTCTGAGTTGACCTGTGTGGTAAGGTCCCAGCTATTCATCTAGCAGCCAGGGTTCAAATTCAAGGTGCCTCGGAGGAGACAGTACCTATGCCGACTGAGCAGGGCATATTGCAGCAACTGTGATCAGAGGTCCTTTGTTCTCCCTCCCTCCCATCTTCCTCCTTAACATAGCTCCCTGTTTCTTATAGCCCCAGGCTATGGCTATACCTCTTCCTCCTAGTAAATAGAAGTTAAGAGAGGGCAGTGATGAGGACAGATTCCTACTCTGGACCCCCAGGAGATCAAGTTAGATACTCAAATGGGCCCACTCAGCTAGAGTTCATTTTGGGCCTGTGGGGACTTCACTTGCACCACCAGTCAGGCCAGCTCTGTGGCAGGAAGAGGAAGATGGTCTTGCACAAAAGAAACCAGAAGTCTCCAGTTTCTCTGTATGCTTGCAAGGAATGCAACTTCAAAACAACCATTTAATTCTCCCATCTGTTCTACTTCCTCGTTACTGGAGTTATTAGTGTCAAATCTGGGCTTGGCCACTGGGCCTAAATACACCAGTTAAAGAGATAGCAGTGGCTTAAAAGCAGAGAGAGGAGATTTAATTCTCTGTGGCTACATTAAGAATCATAAGTAAGGCCGGGCAGTGGTGGTGCATGCCTTTAATCCCAGCACTTGGGAGGCAGAGGCAAGTGGATTTCTGAGTTCGAGGCCAGCCTGGTCTACAGAGTGAGTTCCAGGACAACCAAGACTACCTGAGAAACCCTGTCTCGAAAAACCAAAAAAAAAAAAAAAAAAAAAGAAAAGAAAAAAAAGAATCATAAGTAAGGCAGACCAGTGACCCATCACCTCTATCTTCTTAGAATTTGTAATGCCCAAAATTCACCTGTAAACTGCACCTGCCCAAGGCCCAAATAACTTCCTGGAATCCTGGGAGTTGTAGTTCTTGGAACATAATAAAGCCTTATAGGAAAGTAGGGTGGCCTATATATCATCATAAAACCCCACTGCAACACATGCCTTGGGGCCATTCTGCTGGAAAATTCCAGGAAGTGGTTCTGATCACAGTCCATCTCTTGGTCAATATTTAATATATAATAAAGCTTCCTTTTTCAGGCGGAAGAGATGGCTCAGAGCACTGTCTGCTCTGAGTTCAATTCCCAGCAACCACATGGTGGCTCATAACCATCTACAATGAGATCTGGTGCCCTCTTCTGGCCTATAGGCATTCACGCAGGCAGACTGCTGTATAAATAATAAATAAGTAAAAAAAAAAAAAAAATTAAAGCTTGCTTTAAATGTGACCCAAAATAGTGGAAGTGTTTTTTCTCTGGTGAATCTCAGGGTCAGCAAACTGACTTGAGGTTTAGGTTCAAACTGTGGTCTGAGACATGTCAGATCTGTGTGAAGGGCTGGAGAGATGACTCAGCTGTTAAGAGGACTGACTGCTCTGCTGAAGGTCCTGAACTCAATTCCCAGCAACCACATGGTGCCTCACAACCATCTGTAATGGGATCAGAACTGTGTGAAATCTCTTCCTGGGAGGCAAAGAGCTTCCTCCCCTCTGACTAACACCAGGGCTTCAGAAGTTCACTTTGGTTCCCTTATGCCACGTGGTAGCTAGTCTATGTCAACTTGACACAGGGTATATTGGAGAGGAAGGAGCCTCGAGTGAGAAAATGCCTCCGTAAGACGGGACTGTGGGCAAGCCTGTAGAGAGCGTTTTCTTAATTAGTGATTGATGGCGGAGGGCGTGCGACCGAAACAGGAAGGATATGCCTATGTTGCAGGTTAAGGGTTCTGTTTGCAGTTAAGGTAGTTAGGAATAAGTTCCTGTTTGTCCTGTTTTTTTAGAGCTGGTGTAAACTGCTTACAACCCCATTCACAGACTTAAACCTTGCCTTTGTTCTGTCCCTTTCATTGTAACTTTCTAACAACACATAACAGCCAACTCTCCTGCCTCATATGAACACCTGATCTCTCTTATAAAAGGGACTTCTAGAGGCCAGTAGGGGCTACTCTCTCAAATCCTAAGTTAGCATGAGAGAGCCAGCTGGCCAGTCCTGTGTACATCCCAAAATAGGCTTGCTTTAACTGTACAACCGTAGATTTTGTCTTTTCTCCTCCTCATGATTCTGAAGTTTGATATGGGCCCAGCTTGTTGGGGTGATGCCACCCCTGGGCTGGTTGTCCCAGGTTCTATAAGAAAGCAAACCGATTAGACCCAGAGCAAGCCAGTGAGCAGCGCTCCTGCATGGCCTCTGCATCAGCGGCCTCCTCCAGGTTCCTGCCCTGCTTGAGTTCCTGTCCTGACTTCTTTCCAGATGAACAGTGTTGTGGAAGTGTAAGCCACATAACCCCTGTCCTCCTCAGCTCGCTTTTGGTCATGGTGTTTTACCACAGCAACAGTAACCCTGACTAAGATACCCCTAAGAAATGGGATTCCTCCACAATCCTTTTAAGGTTTTGTTTTTGTTTTTTGTATTTGTTTTGTTTTGAAACAAGTTCTACTGTAACCCTGGCTGTCATGGGATTCTCTAGACCAAGCTGGTGTGAAACTCTGGGATCTACCTGCTTCTGCTTCTTGAGCTGGGACCAATGGCTGGAGTATCAATCCAGCCAGAATTCTTGCTTTTTTTTTTTTTTTTTTTTTTTTGGTTTTTCGAGACAGGGTTTCTCTGTGTAGTCCTGGCTGTCCTGGAACTCACTCTGTAGACCAGGCTGGCCTCAAACTCAGAAATCCGCCTGCCTCTGCCTCCCAAGTGCTGGGATTAAAAACAACAACAAAAAAAAAAAAAACCCAAAAAAAAAAAAAAAGTCAGAAGAGGGCATCAGACCCCCTGGGACAGAGTTGCAGATGGTTGTAAACTGCCATGTGGGTGCTGGAAATCAAAACTTGGTCTTCTAAAGTAAGTGCTCTTAACCACTGAGCCATCTCTCCAGCCCCCTTACTTAGGTTTTTATTAAACTTTTATTACAGATAGAGAGCTCACCAGAGATGACAGTTTATAGCCACTTGAAAGCCTTTATTGGAGTTGGGTAGGGTGATGTACACCTTTAATTTCAGCACTCAGGAGGCAGAGTCAGGTGGATTTCTGAGTTCAAGGCTAGGATGGTCTGGCTTCTTAACGCTGACTCAGACTTCTGGTGGCCTCTGCACAGGGTTGTTAGTCACGGGGTTGTTAGTCACGTCCCTGACAGGCCGCAGCCCTCTTTAAGGTGGAAGGTACAGAGGTAAGTCATTGTCCTGAATGCTTCCTCCTGAGTCACTCTGGATTTCAGAAACCAACTAATTGTTAAAAAAAAAATCTCTAAGATCAGGACTGAAACTACTACCACTCAGGTAAGGGCAGCCTGAGGGTACAATAAACACAGGGGAAAGCTACTCAGGGTGGCAAGGTTCAACCTGAGACATACTTTCTGTTCTGTTTGTCTGTGTACTCAGAAGAGCTGACAGCATTTGGTTTTCCACCTAACTCAGCTGGTAACTGTGTCTTCTCCCCTGGTCAAATTTGATTGACTAGTCTGAAGAGTCTGAACACAGGAAATGAAGGAGGAAAGGGAAAAGGGTCACTTGCTCCAGACCATCAAATTCCTGGAATGGTGTGGAGGGCCTTGTGTAAACAAAGGTTTTACAGGGTGGAGGGATTAAAACTAAAATGTTTGCATAAAAAAAATCTTTCAATGCGACTCACCATTCTTTGCTCCCTAATTGGCACTGGGACGGGCAGCCAATCCTAGCCTTTTGAGATTTCCACAGCTTTTGTCCTAAAAAAGTATTTAAATTTCTTGTCTTAAACACAAGTTTTACAATATTTGAAAGAAAAGATACATATGTAAGGAGCTGGAAAGTGTCTAGTCCCCCAATAAATTCCTTTTCCCAAGGTTGGGCATTAGACAAGAGCCACGATCCCCTTAGAGACTTGAAGAAAGTTTCTGTTTGCTAAACACACATGGCTCTTCCATTAACATTACTTGGTGCTTATTAACTTGTCAAGGTTCTATGCTCCCTCGGTCCCTGCTCAGAAAGCCCCACCGGAGCTCACAAGTCCCCCATTCCCATTTAACCCTCAAAATCTTTCCCCTGTAGCTTCTCCTTGCTTTCCCTGGGGAAACAGCCTTAGCAGTTTGGAATAAACTTTTCCCTTTTCACCACAGAGCAGCTATTTTGGTCTCTTTACCAAACCCATTTTTTTGTTTTGTTTTGTTTTTGTTTTTCGAGATAGGGTTTCTGGCTGTCCTGGAACTCACTCTGTAGACCAAGCTGGCCTCGAACTCAGAAATCCACCTGCCTCTGCCTCCCAAGTGCTGGGATTAAAGGTGCGCCTTTTCTGCTTTTTATTACTTCCTTGTCTCTTTAATTGGCCTGTTAAGGCTTAGCATGAGCCTGACAGTCACTGGGCCTAGCCTGTTAGAGTTGCCATGGCCCAGGCTGTGACCCTATCAATTCAGGTAAACGCCTCTATCTGCTCTTCCCAGTGTGACTACACAAATGACATGTCTTCCTTCACCATTCTTTGCTCCCTAATTGGCACTGGGATGGGCAGCCAATCCTAGCCTGTTGAGACTTCCACAGCTTTTGTCCTAAAACTATAGTTCCAGGTTGAAATGGAAACATTGAGTTGAGTAAGCCCAGTTGTTCTGCTGGCTTTCATCCTGTTTGAGAGGTCACCCACTCAGCTGTTCGTTCTTGTTAGTGTTGCCACAGATCACACCTCTGGCACATGGACACCATGGTAACTGGTACCTACTCAGGATCTGGAGGCCACTTTTGTCTAACTCAGATAGGATGAAGTCTCCACCCTTTGTCACAGACTTGGTGACCTTGAATGGCAAAGTGTCACACTCCACTCTGGAAGGCCTTTAACCTGATAGAAGAGAAACAGATTAGTGAAATTGATGATATACTGGATTTACTAATAAACAAGCTTAACAAATATTAAGTCACACAAAACAGAATTTAGCTAAAAAAAAAAAAAATGCTGCCTCCAGTATGATTGGAAGATAGCAGTGTACTGACCAGCCTAGTTAGAAACTGTAGGAAAGAATGTATTGTGCCATAGTTGAAGTTTAGGGTTGCTGAGAGAGTTTCTGCTAATGTTTGTTCACCAAGACTGACCTCCAATTAGGCTCCATCCCCATAACAACAGGAGACAGCCCTGACTTACAAGCAGCCAGTAGGCTTCCCCTTATCTAAGAACATGCCTCTAAGGGGCAGCTCAAGGGGGTGGGGGCAGTCTAGGCTCAAAACCATCATTAAGTCTGCCATTAAGTCCCCAGAGCTCTTATTAGGAAATCATAATCCTGCCAAGTGGGCAAGATGGACCTGGGTAACAACTACTGGAAAAGAACAACACAGGTGTACTTAAGAATAATTCTGGCAATATCTTTGCAGTGCAACTCTCCCATCTGCCAAGTGTCCAGACTTGTAGTCTCCTGTCTGTTCAAAGTGTGACCTGGAGCCTGAACCTGAAGGAGACATAAGGATGACTTATGTGGACTGTATAAGCCCAAGGCCTATATAAGTTGTTAAAAATTTCTGTACCAAAGGCTGGGCCTGGTGGGGTAGCACTTGGGAGGTAGATCCCTTGACAGGTGGATCCCTGTGAATTTGAGACCAGCCTGGTCTACATAGTGAGTTCAGGATGGCCATAGTGAAACTCTGTCTCAAAAAAACAAACCAAAGTGACCTTTCTCTCCCAGGCCGGTCCCTTTTGTGTGTCAGCCAGAACCAGTCACCTGCTATTATTAAAGAGTTCTTTTATTTTTAATTATTCTCTGTGTGGAGTGATTTCTCACTGGGAAGGCATTTTCATTCTATAACAACAACCTTCAGAGCACACTCATAACTGGAGTTTTCAGGCTTAAAGCTCCGTTTTTGACAACCCCAATAAGCTAGGTTCTGCCATCACCCCAACATGCAGATCAAAGGAAGTGAACAGAATGCTGAGAAGAGGGACATGTGCTCTATGTGACCACACTAGGAAGAGAGACACAGAAAGGGCACAGTGACCAAAGTCTGTCTTCCAGGCACTGAAGAGCTTCAGGTTTAAGCAGAAGGGAAAAAATGGGGAAAGACGCATTCCTAATTATGCAGTCCTGGTCTGTGTGTGGTCCTGCCCATCACTCTCAGCTCTAGATGGGAAGGTGGTCTGAACAAGTCCTTTACTTAAGGGGATACTGTGGCTCTCCATCACTTCAGCTCCAAGGTGCAGCCTGGCCTTCAAGGATATTGCTTTCAACTGGTTCCTGTCTTGGCAGGTTTCACTCCTGGACTCCAAGGTTGTCATGATCAATGAGTATTAAAGAAACATCACCATCAACACACACACACACAAAGCTGAGATCAGGTAGGCTGTATGCTCTGATGGAGATATACCAGCTGCCTGGAAACTCAGCACATTTAGTATACGAAGGCAAAGAGAGAAGCAGGTTAATCTCTGTAGGGGTTCCTGTGAGGGAACAGTCTAGAGTCCCAGTCATCAGGGGAAAAAGAAATTATAATTAGCTAAGCAGTGGTGGTGCACGCCTTTAATCCCAGCACTTGGGAGGCAGAGGCATGCGGATTTCTGAGTTCGAGGCCAGCCTGGTCTACAGAGTGAGTTCCAGGACAGCCAGGGCTACACAGAGAAACCGTGTCTCGAAAAACAAAACAAACAAACAAACAAACAAACAAAAAGTTGCCTTGGCCATGTCTCTTCACAGCAATGAAACCCAAACTAAGATAGATATATAGACATATTCACACCTTCTCGCTTGTGCTTAACTCTATTTCTCCACTTTATATAGTTCAGGACTCACCTAGGGAATGGTGCTGCCCATAGAGGGCTCTGTCCATCTCTACCTCTTTTGTGCTGTGGTATTTATAAGGATGCCATAGATGCCAACTCAGGTTTATATGCTTGCATATCAAGCACTTTATCACCTGAGCCATCTCCATAGTCCCAATACAGTACAATTAAAGTTCCTTCCCAGGCCAGGTATGTTGGCCTGGAATCCCAAGCACATGGGAGGCAGAGGCAGGTGGATCTCTGTGAGTTTGAGGCTAGTCTGGTCTACATATTGAGTCCAGATATACAGAGAAACCCTATCTCAAAACAAAACAAAACAAAACAAAATAAAATAAAATTCCTTCCTAGGACAGGCATGCTGGCACATGTCTTTAGTTCCAGCATGCTTAGAGACAGATCTCTGTGAGTTCAAGGCCAGCTTGGCCAATATAATGAATTCCAGGACAACCAAGGCTATTAAAAAGACCCTGTCTCTAAATAAAATAAAATAAAATAAAATAAAATAAAATAAAATAAAATAAAATAAAATTCCTTCCAAACAACATTGTCCTTTCCCCATTCACCAGTTATTAATGACAGGTGTAGAGTCAAAACTTGTGAGAAATCAGGGTTACCTAGATTTCTATGGGCATAACTAACTCACAGCCTTTAACAGACAGAAAGAGAAAAGGGAGTAGAGCAGGAGCCATTTTATCACACTGCTGTCCACTTCCCATTGGCAGTTTTAGTAGTGTTCTTTCTGTTCAGTTTAGTTTCAGCACCAGATGACCACACCCAGGTATGAGTCAAGAGGCCTATTGTAGCTATGAGGAAGAGCACAGCAGAGGCGTCTGCCAGGGTCCACACTGAACAAGGCTAGCAAAACTGAACCAGCCATGACAGGAGAGAGGTGGCAGGGGTTGGGGGGCGGGGGCTCAGGAGGAATGAAGTGGGAGGTAAGAGAAGAGCCATGGGCCAAGAAAGAAGTCAAGGGGGGGGTGGGGGCAGGAGACCAAGAAAGCCTGCTACAAAACATATATAGGATTAGAAGCTGGGGAAGGGAAGCCCAGCCTTAGGAGGGATGGGGTTAGGGTAGGGCGGAGTGAGAGGTACTGGAAGGAGTCACAGGCACTGAGTGAGACTTGTCCCAGGTTTCCTTGAGACCTAACAAGTAGGGCTTAGTATTTTTTACTCCAGCTATACTGTATTCCAGATCCCCTGAAGACTGTTCAATATTTTTAAACTTTTTACCTTTAACTTTATTATATTTACTTATTTATAAATATAATTATTATTATTATTATTATTGTTTTGTTTTTTGAGTCAAGGTTTTTCCGCTGTAGCCCTGGCTGTCCTGAAACTCACTATAGAGACCAGGCTGGCCTCAAACTCAGAGATACACCTGCCTCCGCCTCCTGAGTACTGGGATTAAAACCACTGGGCACCACACCCTGCTTATTTATTTTGCATGTGCAGGTGGTGAGAGGAGATCTTTGCTGTGGTATACACGTGGCAGTCAGTCAGAGGACAGCGGAAGGAATTAATTTTGTCCTTCTACTGTGTGGATCCAGGGGACTGATTCCAGGTCCTCAGACTTCGTAACTTTATACCCACGAAGTCATCTTGCCATCTAACCCATCTTAAAGGCCATTGTGTGTGTGTGTGTGTGTGTGTGTGTGTGTGTGTGTGTGTGTGTACACGCATGTTTGTGCCATGGTGCAAATGTAGAGGTTAAAAGATAACTTGCAGCTGGGCATGGTAGCATATGCCTTTAAACCAAGGACTCAAAAGGCAGAGCCAGGCAGAGTTCTAGGCCAGCCTGGTCTACAGAAGGAGTTCCACGACAGCCAGAGCTACACAGAGAAACCCTGTCTCCAAAACCAAAAACAAAACAAAACCAAAAAGACAGCATGCAGGACTCCACCAGGGAGCTCTCCCAGCCTCACCCAGGCTGCCTGTGAATAAACTCTTTCTTCTCCACAGTCATCCTTTTGGTGACTGGCACTGTGTAGCAGGCGGTGTGGCCTGCCAAAGGACAGGATCTATGCCAGGCAATGTGCTAAGAACCAAGGAGGCGTCCCTTCGTTGCTTTAGCAGTTCATGTGCTCAGAAGTGTCACCTTTGTAAACCCAGATGTGCCACCAGCTCTAGCAACTCTAGGGTTACAGGAGCGGCAAGATTCCTTCCCAGCAGGCTGTGCAAGGGAGGAACAATTGTAGTGGTTCCTTGGGTAAGCAAAAAGGTCAGATCCAAAGTCTTGAGGTGCTTCTGTCCTCTACCCAGTCCAACCCTGACCAGGCAAGTTTCTGAGTGACAAGGCAGACTCGCTCAGCCAGGTCCCTCTTCCCTTTCTGACACAGCACCTGCCTCCCTCTGCAAGAGGGAACTAAGGGCCAAGTGTAGTAGCCAGACAAATTTACCCACACACTTGGGGAGTGGAGGCAGGGCTATCAGGAGGTCAAGGTCAGTCTTAGCTATATAACAAGTTTGAGGCTAGCCTGAACTACCTGAGAACCTGTTTCAAAAAAGGGGAGGGTGAAGCCTGGAGGTGGTGGTGCATGGATCTCTGAGTTCAAGGCCAGCCTAGTATACAGAGCAAGTTCCAGGACAGTCAGGGCTACACGGAAAAACTCTGTCTTGAACTCACCACCACCACTGAAACAGGGGGTGGGGAAGATAAGTGGGAACCGAGCTAGACACACCAAGCTCTGCTTGCTACAAACTGACAGGAGAGCATGCTGAGGCTCCTTTGGCTACAAGGTGAAGGGTGTGGGCCTGCAGCACACAGAGAGTAGCCAGTGTACCTCCAAACAAGCCTGTGCTTCTGCTGGACTCAGGGTTCCCCTCCCTTGTATTGGGGCGTCTACATTCTGTTTCTAGGACACACATGGAGACACGGTAAGTGAGGAGCTTCTGAGCAGTGAGCCTCCTCACTTCTTGGGCCTTGTGCTGCCGGCTATCTACTCCAAACTCAGTCCCGGCCCTATGCACCCCTCAGCCTCTGTTGTCCAACTTCTGCTGGAGCAATGTGAACAAACATCTACTAACCCCAGAGAAGACACCGAGAACAGACCCCCCCAAAATGATCCTACCCAAATGGAGACTGGAAAACCCATGAGTTGATAGGAATCACTACAGATTGTGGGTGGCTCCAAATGGCTGCATCACACCAAAAGTCCCACACCAGTGTAGGTGAGCACTTCTTCAAATCTGCAAGGATGGAGACCCCCTTTTAGTTAACCTTCCACTTCCTGTCTACTTAAGCACTTCCCAGATCATCTGCATCTGGGAAGCGCAAGGGAGGGAGAACATGGTTGCACTCTCCAGTGCAGGTTTGATAACCACCACCTTTCTAATGTTAATGGAGTCAGTCCCCTGAGAATGCAGATTGGGTAATCACAAATGCTCTGGTTTCCGGGTGACAACACTTCTCCTTCCTCCAGACCCTTCGTTGTTTCTGTCCCTTTAAGAATTCACAGTTTTAGCTGGGCGGTGGTGGTGGCAAAAAAAAAAAAAAAAAAAAAAAAAAATTCACAGTTTTACCTGTTCTTTGCACGTTGTGTGGATTGAGTTACACACACACACAAAACATTTTTGTTGTTTTTTTTTTTTTTAATGCTGTATGATTGTATGTGTTGAGGGGTGGGGGAGGTGCACACAAGGTACACACAAAGGCCAGAAGAGTGCATTGAATTCCAGGCAGTTGTGAGCTGCCTGACCCTCACATGGGTGCTGGAAACTAAACTCTAGCCCTCTACAAGTGAAATGGGGGTTCTTAGTTTCCCTGTCTCCTGCCTCTGTTTTCACTTCTTTAAGTGGGTTTACATAGCTTTAAGATGCTTTTTCTTTTTCTTTTTTTTTTTTTTTTTTTTGGTTTTTCGAGACAGGGTTTCTCTGTGTAGCCCTGGTACTCACTCTGTAGACCAGGCTGGCCTCGAAATCAGAAATCTGCCTGCCTCTGCCTCCCAAGTGTGCTGGGATTAAAGGCATGCGCCACCACCGCCCGGCTAAGATGCTTTTTCTAATACTGGGCCATGGTGGTGCATGCCTTTAATCCCAGCACTTGGGAAGTAGAAGCAGATAAATCTCTAAGTTTTTTTTTGTTTTTGTTTTTGTTTTGTTTTTTTTTTTTTGGTTTGTTTTTTTTTTGTTTGTTTGTTTGTTTTTTTTTGTTTTTGTTTTTAGAGACAGGGTTTCTCTGTGTAGCCTTGGCTGTCCTTGCACTCACTCTGTAGACCAGGCTGGCCTCGAACTCAGAAATCCGCCTGCCTCTGCCTCCCAAGTGCTGGGATTAAAGGCGTGTGCCACCACCGCCCGGCAATCTCTAAATTCTAAACCAGCCTGGTCTACACAGGGATTTCCAGGACAGTCAGCTATACTGAGAAACCATGTCTTGAAAACAAACAAACAAACAAGAAGTATTTCTAAATCCCTGAGAGGGCTGGTGTACACAATGAAACCTTCCCAGAGGGTGAGCAGGGCCTCTGAAGGTTCACTGCTGTCTGTTCCATGTAAATGCCAATCAATTTCAGGAGTCACTAGCTAAAGGGGAAAACACCGTGCAGCAGCACGCACCTTTAATCCTAGCATTTGGGAGGCAGAGGCAGGCGGATCTCTGAGTTTGAGGCCAGTTTGGTCTACAGAGATCCAGACAACCAGGGATACACAGAGAAATCCTGTCTTAACCCCTGCTCCCCACACCCTCCAAAAAACAACGAGCAAACAAAAGGTCCAATAAAGCACAAAGGATTCCTTTTTTTTTTTTTTTTTAATCAACTGCTGTACAGTGTGTGGGGGAAGATGAGACACTACTTTATTTAGCTCTCTATAATACATAATTGTTCCCCGAGAGCTATCCTGCATCCTCAGGCCAGGGCACTGTGCATCTTTCTATCTTTGAGGGATCTGACAGGGTGGGCTATTGTTGCTCTGAGGTTATGCTCTGGCCTCTTGCAACCACTGAGATTCCATGTGTTTGACAAACTCTGGTCCAGCACACCGTGAGGCTCACCACGAGCCACACAAGGCTACTAAAAGCACCCCAGGCTGAGCCAACCATCTCTAAGGGGAGAGGAACACTGAACACTTAGGGGAGATAACTGCCCACCCCTAGGACAAGATAAACCCTTTCACCTAGGTCCCGGCTCCTTACCTGTCTACCTTACCTCTTGTCCAGAGACTTCTAGAGGCTGCCAGGAATTAAGGCACACCTGACCTCAACGGTCACCCAAATTTAGATAATCTGCACATTAATATGGAACCAGTAAGTCCTCACCCTGACGTATGGATGCTGGGTATGCTGAGTGTCACTTTGGGCACCCTGCTAGGAAAGTTGCTGGGATAGAGCCACACCCCACTCTTTCTCCACAGCAGCAGGCACAGCAGGAATCACCTGCACACCTTTGGTGAACTCACAGGCTTCACTTGACTTCCTGTCAACGTACCCCCCCCAAGACTCTAAGTCAACACAAGGCTCCACACACTTCCTCATGAGTTCTTCAGCACCATACAAAGCTGATTTACATGCTAATTTAAGTCACTCAAACCCAGTAGAGCCTTTCCTACCTGCAAAGATCTTGTTCCACAACAGGGCTCTGCAGAGTGACTAAAGCCACAGACAAGGTCACTGCTGAGTCAACTTCTCAGGTCTCCAATGAGTATAGTCGAATCTGTCCTGGTGAACTGGGCATCGCAAGCCACCTCTCCCATGCCCAATTTGGTCAGTAATATTCCTCCCGCCCACTTTATCCTCTAATCCTTGGTATTCACAGGACCTCAGTCAGCAATGATCAAGTGTCCTTAGTGACTTCTTCTTCTTCTTTTTTTTTTAAGATTTATCTTATGTACATGAGTACATTGTCACTGTCTTCAGACACACCAGAAGAGGCCATTAGAGATGGTTATGACCCACCATGTGGTTGCTGGGAGTTGAACTCAGGACCTCTGGAAGAGCAGTCAGTGTGCTTGACCTCTGAGCCATCTCCCCAGCCCTCTTAGTGATTTCTATAAAGCAGTCCTAATAGTCACACCAGTGACTATTCTGGTGTGGCCTCAGATTATGCAGCTTTTGTCTCAAGGAAGGAGGGGCAGAAATATTACAGTCTCTGCTCTCACGGCACAGACTGATCCCACCCCCATCCCGTACCCAATACGCGCAACCTTACAAGCCAAGCCGCGCAGACTTTCATCACTTCTTAAAAACTTTGGTTAATTTATTTTAAATTTTGCAGGTCCTCTGCAAGAGCAACAAGTGTGCTTACCTGCTGAGCCATCTTTTCAGACCCTCATCACTTATTTTAAAAGTCTTTCCCCAATTCAGGCAGTTCAGAGGCAGACTGTTCCCTGATCATTGGTTTCCTGTACTGAGCACAGTTGAAGACCACACACACACACACACACACACACACACCATCTAAATGGAAGTCTTCTATGACTTCTAACTCACTCTCTCCCTTCCCCATTAATTCTTCCCAGGAGGAACACTTTAACAGAGTTAATTCACTGCACCTTCCCCAGTCATATAAAGCAGAGCCAGTGCCTTTAATTCATTTTTTTTAAATGTTTATTCATTTTTATTTTATGTACATTGGTAGTTTGCCTGCATGGGTGTCAAGAGAGTTGTGAGGGGCCATGTGGCTGCTGAGAATTGAACTCGGGTCCTCTGGAAGAGTAGCTAGCACTCTTAAACCACTGAGCCACCTCTCCGCCTCACCCTTCTGTTCATTTTCTCTCCCCTCCTCCACACTTTTCCTATCAGTTCAGATGCTAGTGTGGACCTGGACATCGGTGGCCTTTAATCCCAGCACTTGGGAGGCAGAGGCAAGCGGATTTCTGAGTTTGAGGCTAGCCTGGTCTACAGAGTTAGGTCCAGGACAGCCCAGGCTATAAAGAGAAACTCTGTCTCAGAAAACAAAACAAAACAAAAACAAAAAACCAGCTTCTTCCAGGAAGCTGGGATTATGAGATGGTGAAAGCCCTTACTGTTTATAAACTTTCCCTCTCTGACGACATTAAACTGGTTAGTTTCTGGGACTACTGAAGCTATTTTGAATATACTTCTTGTCTTACTGAGATCCCCCACAGATTGGAATGATAACACCCCCATAGCAAGAACTCTTCCTGTTTTTCCCAACTCATAGTGAAAAAACTCAAAGGGGGATTCTCACTCAAGTCTCAGGATGGTGCCCACCCAAAAAAAACTCACGAGAGACCAGCTTGCTGTAAAAACATGAGGCAGTGTAATATCAGAGCTCTGGGCCAGTCCATATCCCCATATCTCACATAGGGGATAGAGGGACTGACCAGGAGGATCTAAGGATTAGGAGTTTTATAGCCAAGGGGTGGGGGAATTGGGAGATTTTTACATGGGTACACATGATTGGTTGTTTTACATCAGCAGACTGTACCGGTCTAAATTAGCATAGTATCTAGTTAAACTTAAATTGCAGTTTCTTGGACCTTGAGAAGACCTCAAAAGGGTGGGGGGAAGGGTTTGGAGGAACACCAGATGGCCCATTACTCATTTGGACATATCTCTGTTCTTCTAAGGATGTCCTTGTATACCTTTTTATCTTTCATGGTCAGTCAGTTTCTTTGGATGATTTAATAGGCCTTTGTCTTGTAACTCCACATCTTCTGGAACTAATTAAGTGGGCCCAAACCTGCTGACAGGCATTTTAAACTATTTAGGTTAGAGAAAAGGAATCACAGGCCCTGCTACTTCATTAGTTTGGGCCTATTTCAAAATTTTCTTTCAATAGATTCTGCCTATTGGGCTAGTGAGTGTCATGTGACTTCTGAAGAGATTCCCTCTGACAGCACTATCCTGAGCCAAACTGCCACCATTCATCAGATCAGCTGTGCCCACTTGCAAAAGATCGTCATAGCTATGCTTGCAGAATGTTGGTGGCTCCTTCAGAGGAGGAGGGGATGGAATGGTCATTAGACACTCACCTGAATATCTAATCACTCTTTCCTTTCTTTCTTTTTTTTTTTTTTTTTGGTTTTTTGAGACAGGGTTTCTCTGTGTAGTCCTGGCTGTCCTGGAACTCACTCTGTAGACCAGGCTGGCCCTGAACTCAGAAATCCACCTGCCTCTGCCTCCCAAGTGCTGGGATTAAAGGCGTACACCACCACCGCCCAGCTCAATCACTCTTTTCAACCTGTTGTATGTAATTCTCCTCTAACTACATGGGCCTCAGATCTATCTCTCTCTCTCTCTCTCTCTCTCTCTCTCTCTCTCTCTCTCTCTCT
>JANHMN010000003.1:128479718-128503665 GCA_030674055.1 Rhabdomys pumilio
TCTCTCTCTCTCTCTCTCTCTCTCTCTCTCTCTCTCTCTCTCTCTCTCTCTCTTTTTTCCCCCCAGGCTTTTCGAGACAGGGTTTCTTTGTGTAGCCCTGGCTGTCCTGGCACTCACTCTGTAGACCAGGCTGGCCTCAAACTCAGAACTCAGAAATCCGCCTGCCTCTGCCTCCCAAGTCCTGGGATTAAAGGTGTGCGCCACCACTGCTGGTGTTGGCCTCAGATCTCAAAAAGCTTTAGAGTATATAGGCTGGGAAAGACTAGGGAACTCCATCTGTGCGGCCATGAAAAAGCCATCATCCATGGGGGATGTGGACTTTCCAGTGTGGATGCTGTGGGTTCAACGATGCTCTTGTCAGTAACCTATTCAGGCTCTGTACGAAAGCCCAATAACGGGGCTGGAGAAATGGCTCCGTGGATAAGAGCACTGGTGTTCTTGCAGAGGACCTGGGTTCACTTCTCAGCACCCACATGGTGGCTCACAACTGTCTGTAACTCCAGTTCCACGGGATCCATGGCACCAGGCATGCATGTGATACATATATCTGTACACATACACATAAAATAAAATAAATAAAGCTTTTTTAAAAAAAAATAAAAAGGCCCAGTAAACTCATTGCTTCCCAAGGGAAACTCTGGTAGAATCAAACTTATTTTTTGTCACTGGGGCCTTAGAGGGGTAGGTGAGAGGTAGTCCCTCAACTCAAGGCAATAATTTTCTCAACAGATATGAACAAACATTTACCCCAATTAGGGCACTGATAATAGACCAAAGGAACAATCAAATCCCAGTTCAGCTTGGTGAACCAGTAAATTATTGGTCTTACAGGAGCAGGAACATGGGTGACACAAACATCTGCTTCACCAACAGTGGGATTAGGATAGATGATTTCCTGACAGCTCCATAGGTGGAGTCCCCTTTAGTGAGCCTAGGCTCTAGCACAATGGTTCTCTGCCTTCCTAATGTTGCAGCCGTTCAATATAGTTAGTTCCTCATGATGAGGTGACCCCCAACCATAAAATTATTTTCGTTCTTACTTCATAACTGTAATTTTGCTACTGTTATGAATGAAAACATACATAGGTTTTTTATATTCGGGATATCTGATATTCGACCCCACCCCACCCACACACACCTCTGCAAACGAGTTGCAGCCCACAAGTTTAGAAACACTGCCCTAGAGGCAGCCTCTGTGGCCCCTGGTACATTAAAGTTCATCTTCCAGTGAACTTGAACAGAGTCAGCTGAAGCAAGTATGGTGGCCCCTGTCTATAATCTTAGCACTTGGAAGGAAGGCAGGGGCAGGAAGACCAAGAGTTCAAGGCCAATCTCCTTTTTTTTTTTTTTTTTTTTGGCTGTCCTGGAACTCACTCTGTAAACCAGGCTGGCCTTGAGCTCAGAAATCTGCCTGCCTCTGCCTCCCAAGTGCTGGGATCAAAGGTGTGTGCCAGTCATATATATATATATATTGTACTAGTTACTTTTTTTTTTTTTTTGTCAACTTGACACAAGCTGGAATTACTCAGGAAGAGAGAACTTCAAATGAGATAATGCCTCCTTCATCAAGATTAGCCTGTGAGGCTTTTTCCCTTTTGCATGTCTGGAACTCCCTATGTAAACCAGGCCGGCCTTGAATCCACCTGCCTCTGCCTCCAGAATGCTGGGATTAAAGGTCTGTATCACCATGCCTGGCCCCAGTTTCTTAATTAATGATTGATAAGGGAAGGCCCATATCACCGCGGTGGATGGTGCCACCCCTGAGCAGGTGGTCCTGGAAGTTGAAGGCTGTAGCTCACAACCAAAACGACAAAGAACTAGGCTGGGCAAACCAAGGGAAGCAAGCCAGTAAGAAGTTTTCTCCAGGCCCCCTTCTTGTGTGCCTACCTTGACTTCCCTGAGTAATAGATTCTTACCTGGAAGTGTAAGATACAATCACTCTCACTGCGTTGCTCTTGGTCTTGGTGCTTATCACAGCAATAAAAAGCAAACTAAGACAAACGGTAAACAAAATATTGAGAGAAAATATCTGACATATATATGTGTAATAGCTTGAGCCAGCATACTCAAAGAACTGCAAATCAATAATGAGAACACTGTATAAAAAAAAAACTGTCCTTATGATTCTTATTAATGACTGAAGTTCTCATCTCAAGTTTCTCAAACTGCTACTTATTCGGGACAGACTTCCAGGGGAGATGCAAAATCATGGGCAAGGGAGGGCAGCTTAAGGCAACATCAGAATCACTCCATCTGGGAAGCAGAAACTGGTCGCTTTGCCAGAAGCTGCCCAGGAGGCCATAAACCTACAGGATTCTCAGACTGCTTTAGCCTGTCTGCTTGTAGGTAGGGGCTGCACCGAGCTTGCCTTATCGCGATCGGCGAAGGAGGGCGCAGCTCCCAGTCCCTAAATTGGGAGCAGGGGAGTCCCACAGCTGGAAAAAGGGTGCACCTCGAGGTTCCACTGCGGGGGAGGGAGCACCTGCAGTGGACGCACAGTTGGAGGCAAGGACTCGCTCAAGGATTAGCTTGGCTCTGGAGCGAGAGCGCTGTAGAATCTCATTCATCCGCAGGCCGTTGGGGTCTGAGGCTTACTGAGCGCGCGTCTCAGTAGAACCCGTTGTCTGTTCATTCTATGTATCTGAGCTCTAGAGGGGTACGACGCCTGGGTTCCATTCTCCTTAGACTGGTAGAAAACAGCCAGCCGCTACAGAGGAAGAGAACCTGGACCGGGACACGGGGCGTGGTCTATCGCAAGGTTTCCCAGTACATGGGCGGGGCTCGTCTTCAGGCTTCATTTAACTTTGCTCTGATTGGCCAGGACGCGAGGGGCATTGTGGGTTAGCACTCACCCGCTACCGCCTCAGCTGTGCGCGTTTCGCCATGTCGGGGTCCCCGGTAAAGCGCCAGAGGATGGAGTCCGCCTTGGACCAACTCAAGCAGTTCACCACTGTGGTGGCTGACACGGGTGATTTCAACGGTAAGAGGGCGCGGCGCATGCGCCCTATATAAGCTGCTGCGCCCCCAATTTTGGAACTAGCACCGGTGTGGGTGCCAGGGGCGGGGCCACGCGGGCGCTGGTGTCCGGATTGGTGAGTGTGCGGAACCTTCAAAGATAAATAGCCTCTGGGCTATTGGTGACCCTGGGAGCCCCTCGCGAAGCTTCAGTGGATCTAGGTAGTCTGAGAGTCTCCCTGACCCCCGGTGTCCCCCTCCCCTCAATCCCCTACGATAACACAGGCTCAACTTTGTAGCCAGTGCAGTCTACAGGACTGGGCGGCCTTGCTGGACACCATCTGGTTTTGCAGCCTGTTGCACTGCTTTCCACATGCACCCGGCTACTGTGGGCAGTACACGGCATGGCTGGAGTCAGACCAGATGCATACATTAAATCAAATGGTTATCATTGTAAGACTTCCTTTTCTTTTGAGACAAGGTCTCACAGTATAGCCCAGGCTGTCCTGGAACTCCTGGTGATCCTTCTGTCTTAGCCTTAGTGCTGGATCAGGCAGCTCCAGTACTCAGATTTTCCTGGGCTTGGTAAGAACTCAGAAGACATAGGTGGAAAGACTTGTGCTGCTGGCTGTGCTCTCCACTTTGTGGAGTGGTGTGGGTGATCTCACATGTTCCTTGAGAAAGACTTTCAGGAAATGCTCCATTTGACCAGTACAAAAGCACCTTCTGCTCTTTTCTGCTTTCTCACGGTGACTTGAGAAACAGGCTTTAATTCCTCATGAGTAAGTGTATTGTTTATCTCTTGGAGAGTCAGAGAGAGTGATTAGGCATATTTGGGCTGCTTAGACATAAAGGACAGACTCGATGTGGGTCTAATAGCAAACCTGTCTGACACAAGCTATGTTTGTCAGAGAGCTTCCAGAAATCCATCTGGAAGTCCTGAGGTTTTTCCACCATGTGTGTAGAGCAGAGTTTACTGACTAAGGTTGTGAAGAGTGCAAGAGACAGGCATGGTAGCACATGCCTGCTTTTGGGAAGCAGAGACAGGCACATCTTTATAAGTTTGAGGCCAGCCTGGTCTACATGGTTCCAGGCAAGCCTGAGCTACATAGTGAGAGCCTGCCTCAAACAACAGAAAGCATATTCATTGATAGTGTAACTTAAGACAAGTGAGATAATTATAAACACTGTGTCAGACTCAAAGTCTATTGTAAGGTAAAGGTTTCTTTTGGTGTTTGTTTGTTTGTTTGTTTGCAGACAGGGTTTCTATGTGTAGACTAGGCTGGCCTGGAACTCACAGAGATGTGCCTGCCTCTGTCTCCTAAGTGTTGGGATCAACATCGTGCACCACCACCGCCCAGCTGTGGTGAGGGATCTTCACTCCCTGGGTATCACAGGCTCCTGAAAATTCTATTTTCAGGACTTAGAAAACTTTGACCCCTTCATTTTCCTCTGAACTTCAGGGTCTTTGGGCCTTAGTGCTCATCTTAGAGTAGGATAGAGACCAAGCTCAGGCATCACAGCGGCTGAAACAGGTACTCTTCCACTGAACTGTGTCTCCAGGCCTTAGGACTGTAGTTTTTGTATGATAAAAGCAATGTTTTCTGCGCACCCCTCAGTGGATTCACACCTGAGCCAGCACCACTCCAGAGCACATTTTCCCCTACTTCTTATTTTGAAATAACCTCAAACTCCTGAGATGTTGCAAAAGTAGCCCATACACCCTTGGCCCAGTTTCCCTAGTGATGTCCAAATCAGGAAGCAAGGCTCCAGAATGAGCCACGCATTGCACTGCCTGCAGACCAGGCCTGCTCTGGTTATCTCTGCAGCTGTTTCATAACTCCTAGACTTATGTTAGCACCAGAACTATCCTGTTCTTGTTATGTGAATGGTGGGGTGGACCTATAATATATTGGGGAGCAGGGCAAGAGGACCAAGTCTGAGGTCACCCTGTGTTGTTAACTACACAGAATCTTAGTATGTAGGTCTGGTATGTAGGTCTGGAAAAGGAAAAGGAGCAGAGCACTTTGAAATTACTAATCTGTTTTTAAAAAAAAGTTAAGGTAAGCCCATGTCCTGCTGGCCTGGCAACTGGACATCTGTGTGTCTGCTGTTCATGTGCCTGTTCATTTGGATAACTGAGCTGATCGGGGCCAAGTCACACCTCATTGGCCTCTCAGAATTCCTGAGGAAAAAAACCCAGTATGTTAAAGGAGCCAATACAGCTGGGCATAATATGCCACCCACCCCCCCACACACATACAAATGAGGTTATAGAGCCAAAGCATGTCTGCCAGAGGTTTAGGGTCAGAGCACCCCCTGCTGGATTTAGGGAGTAGGACAAACTGGTGGAGCATGTTCTAGCATCCTCTTATTTCCAATCCTAGTCACTGCAAATCAGCTTTTACAAGTCATGATCATTCTAGGCTGCTTAGCTTTGTCGTGGTTGCTTTTTGTTTTGTTTTGTTTTGTTTTGTTTTGTTTTGTTTTGTTTTGTTACATAGAGTCTCACTGTGTAGGGCTGGCTAGCCTGGAACCTGCAATGTAGACCAGACTGACCTCAAACTCTGGCTTGTTTTTTTAAATTTTACTATCTAAAATATTACACATTTAAAAAAAATATCACGCCAGGCAGTGGTGGCGCACACCTTTAATCCCAGCACTTGGGAGGCAGAGGCAGGAGGATTTCTGAGTTCCAGGCCAGCCTGGTCTACAGAGTGAGTTCCAGGACAGCCAGAGCTACACAGAGAAACCCTGTCTCGAAAAACAAAACAAAACAAAAAAAATCACATGCTGAAATGGTTTGGTTGTTTCTTTTGAGACATAATCCTACGATGTAGCCCTGGTTGTAGACAAAGCAGGCCTTGAACTTACAGAGTTCAAGACACAAATGTCTGCTTCCAGAGTGTTGTGATTAAAGCCATGTGCCATCACACTGAGCTTGTGGTCTGTTCTTTTGTATCAGGGTTTTGCTCTGTAACCCAGGATGACCTTAAACTCTCAGTCATCTGAGCTAGGATCATAGTTGGTGCCACTGTGGCCAGCTCTCGTGTGGGTTGAGTACTGTCTTCATGTTGAAGACTGCCTGTGGCCAGTGTCTGGAGCTGCTGTGGAGCACTGTCATGTGATCCACTTGGGATTGCTGCAGGGTTCTGATCACTATGACAAACACCTGAGAGACGAATGTAAGCGAGGGGCGATTTGTTTTGACCAGAGTTTCTAAGGTTTCAGTCTACTATGGTAGAGAGGGCACAGGTAAAGCAGAGCAGCTCCTCTCATGGCAGACAGGAAACAGGGAGAGAATGTCTGTACTAGCAGGCTGTCTCCTTTTATTCCACGGGACCTTCAGTCTATGGGACAGGCTATCCCTTAGCTATCCTCTTGGAAGCACAGACAAGCCAGAGGTAACTAGATCTTGATGCTTCTTGGTCCATTTCAGCAGACAAGACGATTAACCATCCCATCTGCTTTTGAAATTTTCTTACCTAGCCATCGACGAGTACAAGCCCCAGGATGCCACCACCAACCCATCCCTGATCCTGGCTGCAGCACAGATGCCTGCCTACCAAGAGCTAGTGGAGGAGGCCATTGCCTACGGCAAGAAGCTGGGTGGGTGAGTATGACTGATGAGAGCTGAGCAGTCCCACTTCTCACACTGTGGCTATGTGGCTCTGAGTCTTCCCACCTCCAGATGAGATGTAGAATATTCATGAACTTCCAGGTTCCAGCCTCTGACAGGCTCTAAGTTCTGGCAGCTACGCTTTGCCTTCTGGTTGTCAGTACTTTCTTCAGTTTTTTTTGTTTTTTGTTTATTGATTTGTTGTTGTTGATTCATTCATTCACTCATTCATTCAGTTTGGTTTTTGGAGACAGAGTCTCTGTGTAACAATGGGTATCCAGAAACATAGTATTAGGCCAGGCTGGCCTCATAGAGGTTCAGCTGCCTTTGCCTGCTGAGTGCTGAGATTAAAGGGATACACCACCTTGCCCAGCTACCATTACTTTTTAACAGGTCTAATGGATTTTAGTTAAGTGTGCACTGGGACAGCCATTACCACAATCTCTGATCCTTCTTCTACTTCCTTGTCTGTTTCCTCAGCTTCTTTCTTGTTTGTATGAGCTACCGGGCATTACTATGGAACCAGGCTACTTTGAAGCATGCCTGCCCAAGTGCTCAGATAACATTGCCTGTCACTGTGCTGGCCTCCAGTCTTTTTCTTGTTCCTGACATTATCAGTTATCACATAGATCATGAATGCATAGTTCTTTTTGATGATGCTAGTTGCACACATACACCCTGTGGTCAAATCAAGCTGGCTGGCACCTCACTCTCCTTTCTTGGGAGTATTGGTTTTTTTTTTTTTTTTTTTTTTTTTTTTTGGGTTTTTCCAGAAAGGTTTCTCTGTATCCTGGAACTCACTCTGTAGTCAAGGCTGAACTCAGAAATCCACCTGCCTCTGCCTCCCAAGTGCTGGGATTAGTAGCATGTGCTTTGTGAGTTTGAGACCAGCCTAGAACTCTAGAGTGAGTTCCAGGACAGCCAGATCTTAATAGGGAGACCCTGTCTCAAATGAAATAAAACAAAGTAGCATGTGTTTGTCTGTACTCATCCTACAGAGGTTGAAGAGAAAGAAATTTAGCAAGAGTTAGAATTAGTCTTATAGGTGCCCCAAAGCCTTCAAAGTTTCTAATACAATTTTCTCTTCTGAATTCAGGCCACAAGAGGAGCAGATTAAAAATGCTATTGATAAACTTTTTGTGCTGTTTGGAGCAGAAATACTAAAGAAGATTCCAGGCCGTGTATCCACAGAAGTTGATGCAAGGTAGGTGGGGTAGGGTGGGGAGGGAGCAGGTACCTGGTGGCATCAGTTTGCCCTTGAGATTCCCCAGAGCCATTTGGTGGCGTAATACACATTCTATCAGAAGACTGGACAGAACTGATAGCCTAGAGCCCTCTGACTAATGGCCGGTCTGGAGTCTGTGTCTTATGAAAATGTACTAAGTGGTTCAGAAATTTGCTCTTTTGGTTGTTAATTTTTTGTGTTTTCTTTTTTTTTTTTTTTTCTTTTTTGGTTTTTCGAGACAGGGTTTCTCTGTATAGCTTTGGCTGTCCTGGAACGCGATCTGTAGACCAGGCTGGCCTCAAACTCATAGAAATCCACCTGCTCTGCCTCCCAGGTGCTGAGATATTAAAGACATATACCACCACCGCCTGGCTCTTAAAATTTTTTTATACATTCTTTATTTTTACTTTATGAGTGTGGTTGTTTTTGTTATTTAATGTGTATGAGTGTTCTGTCTGCATGTGTATCTGTGCACCATGTACATGAAAAGCCTGTGGAAACTTGAGAGGGTGTAGGATCCCCTGGAACTGAAATTATACACTTATGAGCCACCAAATGGATGCTGGGAATTAAACCCAAGTCCTCTTATTTATTTGAGACATGGTCTCATGTAGCCCCAGCTGACCTCACACTTACTCACTGTGTTCTGAGAATGGCCTTGATGTTGTGACCCTCCTGCCCTTACCTGCTAGGGTTACACAAGTACCCCATCATACTTAGTTCATGTGATGTTGGGGATTTGGGCTTTGTACATGATAGACAAGTGCTTGACCAACTCAGCATATCCACGAACCCATTTTCCTGTTTGTTTTTTAAGACCAAAGTGTCTTTTTCAAAAGGTTATTTAATTTTATGTGTATGAGTATTTGTCTGTGTGATGTATTTACACCACATATGTGCCTGATGCTGGTGGAGGCCAAAGAGGGCATAAGATCATCTGGAACTGGAGTTACACAGGTTGTGAGCTGCTATCTGGGTGCTGGGAACCAAGCCTGGGTCCTTCGCAAGAGCAGCAAGTAGTGTCACTTGTAGCACCGGCTGATCTTGAACTTCTGATTCTGCCTCAGTCTCCTGAGTGCTAGTTACAAGGTTTGGCTATCACTCCTGCTTCTGAAATTAGGTCTCAAGTTGCTGAGTCCAGAGGAGAGGGTGGGAAGGGTCTGCCTGTGAGCCACTGACATGCTTCCCTTCTTACAGGCTTTCCTTTGATAAGGATGCAATGGTGGCCCGAGCCAGGCGCCTCATTGAGCTCTACAAAGAAGCCGGGATCAGCAAGGACAGAATTCTCATCAAGTTATCATCAACCTGGGAGGGAATTCAGGCTGGAAAGTAAGTGTCCCCTGAATGGAGCCAGCTTCAGATCCTGTTTCTGTTCCTGAGAAGCAAACACCAGTTTCTGGGGGTCCTTGAGAGAAGCCTGTGCTCTGCTCCAGGGCTAGCTCAGATTGCCTCTTGCCAGTTAAGGAGTGTCTTTCTGTCGCTGTTTCTCAGTCTCCTCCTGGAACAGTAAGGCCTAAATTTATGTAAGTTTTAAACTAATTATCATACACATAGAATGCTCTGAGTAGAAGAGAATGCAAAATGGCTAAGATGGTCAGCCTCCTCTATGATGTCTCTTCTAGAAGTAATCAGCCATGGCTGGTCCAGCGTAACTGGGCAGCAGAGATACTCATTTTCTCTTGACCCAGATTGGCTCTCACCCCCCACCCCCCAGAACCCCTGAGTTTTCTTCATTTGTCTGTTCTGGATGTCATATAAATAGAGGCAGATGATATGTGAACCGTTGTGTCTGGCTCATCTCATTCAGCTTGCTCTAGTGTGCCTTTGCCTTGCTCCCTGTCAGGGCAGTATCCCATTCAGTGGATCATGTCCTTGCATCTGTCTCTTGTTCGGCATTGGGTCTGTTACCACTTTGAGGCTGTTTGAGATTAGTGGCATGGACGCAGGCCTATATACATTTTGATGTGGTCATAGTTTTCCTCTCATGGGCAGATGCAGAGAAGTAAGCTTACTGGGTCACTAGAAGAGGAGACTCTCTCCTCTGCTGAACCAGCATGGTATGAATAATTCTTGTGTTTAGATACTCAAATAGCTACATAGTGCAGGCACCTCTGAAGCACCCCTGGGAAGGGAACTGTGGCTGGCCCAGGAGTGCTGGGCCAAGAAGAGAAACTGTGCTTGCTGCAGGGTAACTCCAGGCAGAACTAGGTCCCAGTCACCCTTGGTAATGACCCACTGCTTCTAGCCTAGGAGCAGAGCCCATAGGAACTCTGAGAGGGGAGAGACCCTCTTATAGTGCTGGAACAGATGTGAACCCTCAGGGCCACATACTGCCTTTGTCTGCTTTGCAATACAGATCTGATGAAGGAAATCCTGGTCAGTCCTGGTCCAGACCCAACCGTGCTGAGTCTCCAGCTTGTTCTTAACAGTGTACAGCCCTGTCCCTGCTCCCACAGTTGAGGAGCACAGGTGTCAGCACCTAGCCTGAGGCTGCACTCAGCCTCCCTGCCCCTCTTGTCCACAGGGAGCTGGAGGAGCAGCATGGCATCCACTGCAACATGACACTGCTTTTCTCCTTCGCCCAGGCTGTGGCCTGCGCTGAAGCGGGTGTCACGCTCATCTCTCCCTTTGTGGGGCGTATCCTTGACTGGCACGTGGCAAACACAGACAAGAAATCCTATGAACCCCAGGAGGACCCTGGTGAGCTACCCTTTTAGATACTCAGGGGGGTGGGGGGGGGCGGCATGCAGGGGAGACTGCTGTGATGAGGAGCAGGGCTGGGGGACCAAGACGGGGCGGCTCTAGGGCTATCCTAGAACATGCTTTGGTCTCCTCTAGGGGTGAAGAGTGTCACCAAAATCTACAACTACTACAAGAAGTTTGGCTACAAGACCATTGTCATGGGCGCCTCCTTCCGCAACACGGGTGAGATCAAAGCACTGGCAGGCTGTGATTTCCTCACCATCTCACCAAAGCTCCTAGGGGAGCTGCTCAAGGATAACAGCAAGCTGGCGCCTACGCTTTCCGTCAAAGCGGGTAAGACCAAAGGACCCAATAAAACCTGTGTGGGTGGAGTAGTAGCCCTGCTGGGAGATACTTAGCTTAATAAGCCTGGGGGACAGTGATGAGTCCGTGGCTAAGGTAGGCATGGAAAGCTATGGTATCCCCCAGCCCAGACCAGTGACTTGGAAAAGATACATCTGGATGAGAAGGCCTTCCGTTGGCTGCACAATGAGGACCAAATGGCTGTGGAGAAGCTCTCTGATGGGATCCGCAAATTTGCTGCTGATGCCATAAAGTTGGAGCGGATGCTCACAGTGAGTTCCTGAGTGGGTGGGCAGCTTTGGGCCTTTTCTTTCACCCAGGGGCAGAGTTGAAAGTTACTGCAGAAACCTAGCATGGTGGCACACACCTATAGTCCCATCACTTTGGAGAGGCAAGAGGGTCACATTCAGTAGCCTGGGCCAGGAATGCTAGCACAGGCCTTTAGTCTAAGCACCTAAGAGGCAGTGGCTGTCCTAAGGATAGCAACAATACAACACACACACACACACACACACACACACACACACACACACACAGAGAGAGAGAGAGAGAGAGAGAGAGAGAGAGAGAGAGAGAGAGAGAGGGAGAGAGAGAGGTGGGGGGGCAGGCAGGCAAGCAGGCAGATGGAACCATGGATGCAGATGGTTGCAGACAGGCAGACAGACAGACAGATGGAACCATGGATGCAGATGGTTGCTGAAGCCATATTGGGACCTTGGTGGGTCTTGGCTGGGGCCCTCCCATGACTCTGCCTCTGGTCATTTCTAGGAACGAATGTTCAGCGCTGAGAATGGAAAGTAGTGCAGCGCCTGAGGCTGGACCCCAGACCTGCACTGCCTTTGAGCTGGGTCCTAACTGCACATGGCTTGTGACGAATGAATCTTGCGTTTTTTAGTGATTGAAGAAGGGATGGATCATAGAAGTCTGATTTTACATGAAATTTTGTCTAATTCATTAAAGCAGTCGCTTTTCCTATGCTGTTTCATTTCACTGTCTTTGTCATCACCCACCAAAGTACCAGTTGCTCTGGTGTTGGCTGTAACCGAGGCTGCGACTGGGAGATGAACCCCGAGCCATCAGCATAATGTAGGAGATTGTCACCCTCACTTTCATTTTTTTTTTTTTTTTAAAGATTTACTTATTTTATGTGAGTACACTGTAGCTGTCTTCAGACACACCAGAAGAGGACATCAGATCCCATTACGGATGGTTGTGAGCTACCATGTGGTTGTTGGGAATTGAACCTTTGGGAGAGCAGTCAGTGCTCTTAACCACTAAGCCATCTTCCCCCACCTCTACCTCCATCTTCTAAGCCCCACTGGACCACAGCTGGGATGTGGCAGAAGTTATCTATTTTGGTGCTGGGACTCTGTCCAACCCTGCTGTCCGTATGCCCTGCCTGGTCTTCTAGGTACACTAGCAGAGTTGAAAGTCGAATGTTGGGCTCTGCTCCTGGGGGAACAGCTGACCAGAGTGCTACAGAGCCAGGCCTTTCCACTGCCCAAGGAAGTAAGTCCAGCAGTTAGTTTATTCTCTCACCCAGTGCTCTGCCTAGTGTAGTCAGGTTCTGAAGGGCAGTGGCACCACATGGGGACAGTTTAGTATACATCAATTTTGGAAGGGGCTGGAACCATGCACATACCTATAATCCCAGTACTCAGAGTACACAGACTATCCACATCTAAGGAGAGCAAAGTCTACTTAGTGAGTCCCAGGACTACATTGAAACCCTGTCTTTAAAAACAAAAATAAAAATCGGGGCTGGAAAGACAGCTCAGTGGTTAAGAGTACTGGCTGCCCTTCCACAAGACCTGGGTTCAATTCCCAGCAGCTCACAACTAATTAGACGATCTGGCATCCTCATGTAGACATGAGGCAACACACCAATGCACATAAAAACCAAATCCTGAAAAATAAACATTGAAGAATAAGCAAGACACTGGTGGTGCATGCCTTTAATCCCAGCACCCAGGAAGCAGAGGAAGGAAGATCTCTGAATCTGAGGCTAGCCTGGTTTACAGAGTGAGTTCTAGGACAACCAGGGCTAACACAGAGAAATTGTTTCAGAAAACAAAATATTAAATACTGTGTGTGTATGCACACCAGGGCACACATATTTAAGTTAGAGGACAACTTGCAAGTGTTGTTTTTCTCCTTCCCACTGAGGATTCCATGGTTCAGACTCTACTAGCTAAGCCAACTAGCCAGCCCCTTTTCATTTTTTTAAAGAATTACTTTATGTATGTGAGTACACTATAGCTGTCTGGAGACACACCAGAAGAGGGTATCAGATCCCATTGCAGATGGTTTTGAGCCACCATGTGGTTGCTAAAAATTGAATTCAGAACCTCTGGAAGAGCAGTCAGTGTTCTTAACTGCTGAGCCATTTCTCCAGCCCCATCTCCTCCCTTTTCATCCTTTATTGTGAATAATTCTGCCATCACTATCTATGTTAGGTTTCATTTCTCTTGTGCTGTTCTAAATGTGCTTGTGTGTGAACATACCAAGGTCAGCTGCCACTTTTCCAGGGCTTTTCATTCTTTCTTCTTCAACCTGTTATCCCCTCCTCCTTCTAGGACTGGGCAGTGGGAAGACCCTTGGCGTAAAGGCCACCTCACCTGCTACAGCCATGTGAAGCCTCAGTATAGAATATGAAGCTTAGGTGGGCATTGGTGGACCATGCCTTTAATCCCAGCATTCCAGAAAAGTGTGTGGGTCTTTGTGTTTGAGAGCAGCCTGGTCTACAAAAAGAGTTCAGGCCAGCCAGGACTACATAGAGAAACTGTCTCAACAAACAATATATGAAATTCATATAGAGCCAGCCAATTAGAAACTCTGAAGCCCCATCAACATGGCATCACCTGCTCAGTGTCTGAAGCTGTCCACTAAGTAACACTAAAACCTTGGCTCCACAGTAATGGTGTTAAGTGGGACTTTGGTTTCATGAAGCAATCAGTAACCTCTAAAGGGGAGAGGGGGAGGAGAAGGAGAGAGGGAGGGAGACAGAGGGAGAGAGAGGGGGAGAGAGAGAGAGAGAAAGAGAGAGAGGGAGAGAAAGCGCGAGCACACACGTCCCGCTTTCCACCATGTAAGAAGCAAACAGGTCTAAGCCAGGAAGCCCTTACCAGACACTATGACTTCAGACTTAAAGCTTCAAGAAGCATGTGGAATATATCTGTTGTTTGCAGACCATTCAGCCTATGTCTGAATCAATCAAGTCCAGGGCACAGCCTCAGATTTTTAAAGTTTTGTCCAGAAATACCCATCATTACATGGTGTTTATGGCAGATGGGAGCAGTGCAAAGCCAGGGAAGAATCCAGGGACAGGTGGGCTCTCCTGTTCCTTCTACTTTGCTCTGGACTTTCCTCATTAAAGGTTATTAACCACCAAAAGGTATTCCTCCAGGTCTCTGTCACTGGCGCTTCTCTGGAGCTTGGGAAGTGGAGATGGAAGCTGATTGGTTCAAGTTACTTGGGTCTATTCCAGGGCTAGAAGGCTGCTCAACAGAGGCTACAGGCCAGGCCAGGCATCCCAGGATTGACAGCAAACAAAGATGTCCAGGAGGGAGATGGTCACATGGCCATTATCAGTTCCTGTCCAGGGAGTGGGAGACAGGACTCATAGCTACCCCTGCTCCATATGGCTTAAGCCCATCTGTAGCCATTCCTTCTAGGAATACTTGGGCTGAGGCTTCTGTAAGCCAGAGGCAATTGGACAGACAGGGGTAACTGTAGTTTAAGGATCTCAAGGGGTGACACTAATATTTCTATGTCATATGGAACAGGATGACATCACTGTGTCTACTTCAAGGGCCCAGGACTATGCCAGTCTGAGCTGACACCTCTATTACATTCAAAATCACAGGCCAGCAATAAGTAAACAAGGGCAGACTTCTTCAGCAAGAATTCTGCCTCTTTAGGGATAGGATAACCTTTAAAAAGATAAGATCATAGCCAGGTGGTGGTGCACGCCTTTAATCACATCCTAAGAGAGGCAGAGGCAGGTGAATCTCTGAGTTCCAGGCCAGCCTGGTCTACAGAGTGAGTTTTAAGACAGGCAAGGCTATAGAGAAACCCTGTCTCAAAATAAAAGGGGAGGTGGGCATGAGGGAGGCTAGAGAGTTGGCTCAATGGTTAAGAGCACTGACTGCTCTTCCAGAGGACCTGGGTTCAATTCCCAGCACCTATATGGCAGCTTAAAATTGTCTGTAACTCTAGTTCCAGGGAATCTGACACTCTCATAAAGATCTATGTTCAGGCAAAACATCACTGCATAGGAAATATAAAAATAAACAAGTGTTTAAAAAAAAAAAAAAGGAAAGATGAGAGTTCAGAGTTCAGAGCAGGCTCCAGCCTACGGTCTCGTCTACACTGTTCCCATGAACAGCTGAATGGAGAGAAATAGCCAAAAAGCCAAAGAAGAGCAACACCCATCCTAAGATCCCACAGCTGACGACAGCCCATGGACGATTCTTCTTCGAATGGTCAGTTTGGAGTTCTTAGGGACTGCCTGGCCAGCTGAGACACTGTGTGCTAGGAATGAGGAGAGGGTGTTTAGTCTACATTAGAACTGGAGGCCTCCAGCATTCCACAAGGTCCCGATGGAGGCTTGAGAGTCCCGTTGAGTAAGGATCAGAAGAAGAGGCCACAGTGAGTTCAGTCCTTGTCTCCAGGCACCAGGACAGCATCCAAGCTTACTTCCTACAGGATGAATACATGGTCCAGGCTCAGCACCAGCAGGCAGTGTCACAGGCAAAACTGTCCAGCAGAGGGAGCCCGTCACAAAGCAGGAATGTACCCAAACCCTTGCCCAGGAACCTCACCGGCTGCCACAGAGGAAGAGCAGGTTCTGGACAGCAGGAACGGTGGAGTTAGCATTCTGGCCAGTGACCAGATGGCGGTCCAGCACCACATGCACAGCGTCAGGCTCACTGGCTAAGGCAAAAGGCACAAGCCTTAGGCACACAGGACCAGGCCCAGCCCCACTCCCACCCATTGAGGAGCTGTGAACACCAGGGGTCAGTAGGAGTGTGTCTCTGCCTGGATGAACCACTGGACACAAGACTTAAGGTACCCAAGACACAGCAGGGAGCCTTACCCATCTAAGTGAAGGGGCACCAACGTGGACTCACCACTGAAGCCAGCACCAGAGTCCTTCACAAAGTCTTCAACGATCAATGGCAGGCGAGCAAAGCCAGGTGCCCTGATGAGCTCATACACAGAAGGCTACAAAGCAGGACCTGAGTCAGAACAGCCAGTGGCTCTACCTGGTCCACTGCCCTACTGTCTCAAGGATCACCAACCCCAGGGACCAGGCAGGTCAAATCAGCAACAGCCTTAGCTACCACATGGGGAGATGATGGTAAAGGCAAAGCTCAGTCATCTTTTGGGGACTAAGCCACTATGGCTTAGAGTGCCTGGTTCCCCCAGCATCAAGGCATATGTGACCAAAATGAGATGGGCTGGTATCCTCTGAAAGGATTCCCTTGGTAGGTTCCATGATGTCCATGTAAGGGGCTGAGGCTTACCCCAGAGGGTTCCAGGATGTGATTGCCCTCTTACCCTTAGCACATATCACTCAGGCAAGGAGAAAACTGTCCTAGCAGCTAGGGAATGTCAGGTCACAGTGCCTGTAGGAATCTCCTAGTTTCAGGTAAGGAGACAACATGAACAGGACACTGGCTTGTCCACAAGGTACTTACCCCTGTCAGACTGTAGCCCTGGAACACCCAGGACCTGTCTTCATTGGTAGCACAGCACAGGGCAGCAACACCATGGCCAATGGCACAGATGGGTTCTAAAAGCAGCAAAATACTCTAAGGCCCTGGATGTTATCCTGGGTAGGTCCCCTCCCAAGTGTCCCCTCACCTAAGGTGAATGTTTCAAGACTAGCCCAGAGCCCATACTGCCTCAGTTTTGAGACATCCACCCATGTGTAGGCATGCAAAACTCCCTGTCTATGTACCAGCCACTACTTCAAACTGCAGAGAAGCCATTGGGGGGCATCCTGCTCTGCAATGGGGCTCCCCTGGTTCTCCATAGGCAAGTTAATGGCCAGTGTGTTCCCATGGCCGAGGTAGCTGGGAACAACTGCTGCCTGTCTCAGCCTAGAAGACCAGCTCTCACCAACAAAGGACACTGTGTGGACCCTGTGTGCATGCTAGTCTCTGCTGAGCATCCTGTCCCAGCCTAAAGATGTGCTTATCACAACACATGTTGCCCATTCCCACCAGGAATCCAGACAGCATCCTGACTAGCCTACTATGGAAAAGGCTAAGAGGCCATGGTTACCAGTCCTCTCTCAGCCTGAAAAGACCCACAGCACACAGACTGAGAGTACACACATGATCACAGAGCAACATATCTGTGTGCAGCTCAGAGCTCATGCAGCTCTCCATTCCCATCTGATGAGCTGCTGAAATCACCAGGCATGCCTAGTCCTGAACACTAAACCCTGTATCCATCATTCCACCCATGTCTCCCTTCCAAGCCTGCAGTCTAGTTCCCTGTTGCCCACTGTTTTGGTTGCTCCCTCCTACTTCCCACTCAGTGTCTGCCTGCCAGCCTATTCTGCAGTTTCTTGTCACCCACTGCTCTCAGAGCGGAAGTGCTGCAGTATTCGAGCCAGGGACCCACTGCTGGCAAGATCAGCCAGGGCGCCAGGACAGCTGGGAATCAGGAGGGCATGGTACCGGGCACCTGGGAGAAAACACAGGTCAAATAAGGGACCGGCCAGGACACACAGGCCTCCACAGGGACCATGTTTCCAACCTACCGTCTATGGACTCGAGCTTAGCAGGACTCGCATACGCCTTGAGGCGGAAGTCTTGTACCCAGCGTGCATTGGTCTCAGTCACATCCACAAAGTCCATGGCCTTTCCCTATAAAAGCACAGTTAGCACTTGGGATCTCCCCCACATCTGGATGACAGAGAACTCAGAAAGGCTAACAGACTTAAACAGCAGCCCAGGGCACAAACACCCACCCAAACAGCACTTTTACTGGCTGACTCAGGTAGGAAGCCAAGAGAGCCAAACCCCCAGTGTGTGGAGCCCAGTGCCACTCAATGCTGAGGTCTCTCTACACCCTGCACCCTCATGGTCTCTAGTCTCCTACTTATAAAGCAGCAGCAACTGTCCCACCCAGCTCGTGACTTCAAAACACTCAAAGTTACAAATACACAATACACTCTTGCCCTGACCCATTTCTATCATACGTCCCCAGGGCCATAATGCAAGAATCAAGAATCTCTCCTATTAGGAGCAAATGTACAGGAGCCACACACTAGGGCCAAGCCTAATCTTTCACTTAAAGATGGCTTGCAAAAGTGCAAGCCACAATGAAAAAAAAAAATCTCTCTGAACACAGGTAGTCAGAGTCCAGGGAACTGGGATATGACTTAAGGATGCCTCCAAGATTGGCTGTAGATCCCTGGACCTGGAGGTAGCTCCCTCCTGGCCCTATTAAGAATAGAGGGCTCTCTACACTCTCCTAGCCTCAATCCAAGAAAGGGAAACACCTCAAGGGTTCCCTGGAGAAGGGTGACTACTCACCCCTGGGGTGGCCACCTGTAGGTTGAAGGCAGCACTGGCCAACGTGAAACAGTGGATAAAGGACTGCGTTGACACACCTGCAAGAGAGGGTTCCAGAAAGGCAAGGGCATGACAGGGCCAGCTGGCCTAACCCTATTCCTCAGAAACTGCTCCAATGCTGCTGGGGGCCATCCTTGTCCCAGAACCAACCTTAGGGGCTGTCCATTTTACCCACCCCAGGACTTATACCCTGGGGGGGGAGGGACAGCATCCCTTCAAGTTCATGAATATGTAACTGAGAGGACCTGCTCAGAGGTCCACAGTAAGTCTATTATTTTACCCAGTGTTGGCCACTGGCCCCTGGAAGAGCTGCAGGTGCTCCAATGGTCCTGAAGCCTCCCAGAACAGGCTCTCCGCTTGACCTAATAACTCTGCCTTCAGTCCCCCAGCTCACCTTAACTGTCCACCAACACTGCTACACCCTTGGCCACATCCTACTCTTTCCCAGTACAGGTACTTCCAAAGGTAAACATCTGGCACACCCCCTTACAGAGCCACCAGGATCCAAGGTCCCCATAACCTAAGAGCAGCAGTGAACGTGTCATAGAGGTAAAAGCAGCAGGAGAGGAGAGTGGTGTCTGGGGCACTGCACACACCCAGGACACTTACAAGATTCTGCCCCCACCATGGTATTCTCAGCTCTCTTCTGCCCATCAAAAGTCCTTCAAAAAGGAACAAATATTGCCTAATTCAAAAGACTCCAGACTCCAAGAGTGGCGGTGCACACCTTCGATCCTATGGCTGTTTAAAGACATATGTTTTAAAGACAGCATCTCATGTAGCCGTTAGCCTCTTTATCCTCCAGCTCCTAATCTAGGCTTCTGGCGTGTGGATTTTGTTTCAGTTTAGATTTTGAGTCAAGACCTCACTGTGTACTCCTGCTTGCCTGGAACTTGCTATATAAGTTCCAGACTGGCCTCAAACTCCGGAAGATCCATTTGCCTCTGCCTCCTGAGTGCTGGGATCAAAGACAATTTTTAGTGACTGTCTACAGGTTATTCCCACCAGTTCCTCAATCCTCCACTTTCCAACTCTCTCAAGTAAGGCCTACCTAGGAGCAGCTGTAGATTCTCTTAACCCTCTATTTCAGGGAGGAGCAGCACCCTCAGACCCCTCTCATCTTCACCTGGGACGATTCAGTGTGGAACCCAGAAGTTTATCAGTCCAAGATCCCAAGGTACCCTCGGGCTCACACCCACTTGCAGAGGTCTATATGATTCGAGAGGGAAACACCGGGCCGCAGCTCGGGCCAGTTGGTTCCCTAAGGACCCGTGAAGTAATCATCTGCCCAGCGCCCCAAACCCACACCGGGCAGCTGGAACCCATATGAAGCCAACAGACCCCTTCTGTGTGAGGGTCCCTTCTGTGCAGCTTTCAAGCAACCCCTTTCAGGATCGCTTCCTGGAGATGCACGAAGATAAACCCAAGATTGGGGGGACAGAGACGCTGAAACCATGGGCAGGGTATCAAGCCCCTGCGGCTGACCCGGGGACAGGGTCATCTCTACAGCCGCTGGCCATCTCTGTCTGCCTGTAAGCCTGAGCCAGGGAAACAGGTGCAGGGTCCCAGAATCTCAACTCCACAAGCAAAAACGTTGGCCCAGAGTCAGGACTGCAGGCCACTGAGCCACACAGCTGCCCTGCGCAGCTCACCTTCCGAAGCACCGCTGGCCACCAGGAGACAGGCAGGCCTACTTGGCAGCCGCTCGGAGGCCATGGCTACAGCCCAGGCTGATATTTGTGCGAGGGACCGGGTGAAACGAGTCTCGCCCGCAGGGAGTGGAATGCGCGTGCGTGCGGCACGAAGGGCGGGGCTCGTCGGCAGGACGCAAAGGGGGCGTTTTGATTGAAGATATGCGCAGTTTACGCGTGCGCAAGGCGTAGTAGCTGGGACGCGGGCGTGGGAGGGGCGAGAATGGAGCGGGGCGGGGCTTGGCCGGAATCGGGGGCGGGATAAGCTATGGGTAGCCGAGTGCTCACTGCTCGAATAGTGGTGACTACCGGTACAGGCTTGTAGCCTTAGGGTACATTTCAGTTGAGTGCAGCGGGCCGGACAGACGTTTCTGAGTCCGAGTCGAGTCTGCCACAGGGCTACTACACCTTAGGCCTTTGCCCGCAAGTTGAGCCCGGCTAAATGTATCAGGGAGCGAAGACCGGTCAGGCGGTCAGGTTAGGGGCACGGAGTTGGTCGCTTGTGAGCCGGTCTTCCTCTGCGGGGTTGGGGAAGATGCCTGGATCCTTTGAGTTTTGTATGTTCCTATAGAGGATGAAATGTCACTTCCTGAACTGTGAACGCCTCTGGGAATTGATGTTGAGTTTCCTGAGGAAAAGACTAGATTGTTTGGGGAGGCCAACCTGTATCTAAAGTGATTTACACCGTAGTGCATGACTGTGGGGCTCCTGCTGGGGCCTAGGAAAAGGAACCTGGAGCCCAGGGTTCTTTGTTGTCTGAGTGGTGATGTTTGAAGATTCACAGGCCAGAAGTCAGACCACAAGCTTGACCTAGCCACAAGGAGAGCCTTCTGGAGCTGTAGACTGCCCCATCCTTATTAAATGCCCATTTGTTGACATGAAGCCCAGAAATTGAAGGGGTCAGATTGGCTAGTGTCCACATACTCACACAGTTCCACCTTTGTGCTGCCTTCAAAGTAACATTAAGGCACCAGAAATGGCAGTGCCAGCAGTAGGCTTGAGTCTTGAGGAGGAAAGTATATTTAATTCAACGCCCAGGTGTTAGATGTAAATTTTGTAAAGAGACCACCATTCCAGGGAATTGTCTGGACAGGGCAAATTTTAATCTTGACAAAGAGAGTGTACTGGAGGAAAGAGTGAACAGCACACCAGGACAGGAAGTGCATTTGATTTTATTCTAACTCGGTGGTGGCTGAGTCTTTTGCCCGCTGACTGGAGTCCAACTTCACAGTCTTATTTAGTTGACTAGTCTGAAAAGACTCAATGTACAAGAAATGGAGGAAGGGGAAAGCAGTCCCTGACTGAAGGAGGGTCACTGTTCCGAGCTAGTGTAGAGAAATGGGCCTTTGGGTAGACAAAGCTTTTAGTAGGTGGGGAGGATTAAACATTTGCATAAAAGTTCTACAAGGTGAGGGAGATAAAAATATATTTGAATTCTTCATTCTAAACACAAGTTTTAGGACAGCCAGGACTACACAGAGAAACCCTGTCTCGAAAAACCAGAAAAAAAAAAAAAAAAAAGACACAAGTTTTATATTATTTGATTGAAACAACTAATATTTGTTGGGCCTGGTATCCCACACCTTTAATCCCAGCACTCAGAGACAGGGAAGGCGGATCTCTGAGTTCAAGGCCAGCCTGGGCTACAAAGGGAGTTCCAGGACAATCAGGGGTACTCAGAGAATACCTGTCTTAAAACAGAAAGAAAGGAAGGAAGGAAGAAAGAAAGAGGAAAAGACTGATACTACTATGTGTGCCTCTCCTGACAGGTGAGTCACATAGCTGGGGGGATGCAGACCTAAATAATTCTATGACCTGTGTCCAGAGTGGTATGTTTGTGAGAGAGCAGAATGTCTGGTTTCCTGTAGAGCCTGTGAGAATGCTCAGGACGCACATGGAGTTGAGCATTCAGGACTAAATAGGCAAATGTGACAGACAAGTACCTTCCCTTTGTCTTCTGTGATCAGTGGGATTCCCAGTCTCAGCACATTGCTTCATGCCAGGCCCTAGTGTAGAGTTACCTGCTAAATTGCCTGTTGCTGAGCAACATCATGGACCCTATGTGCGCAGGTAGGTGGACTGGTACATTGGCCCCCAGGCACTTCCTGCTACAGTGACTAGGCCCTGCCCCTCCACCTCAGTAGCATCCTTCAGGGCTGACGTCTGGGCCTGGACACCTGGACAAGATCAGGGCCGCTATGGGGATTAACAGTCAGGTTTTGCCACTTGAGGGAGAGCACTGGAGGCCTCTGGGATGTCTCTGGCAAGCCCCATGATCCCATCGTGAGAGAGACTCAGTGCCCCATCCTGCTCTGTGGAGCTTTCTCTCAGTCTCCTTCATGGAGACCGGTCCTGATTGTGGGGCTTATACACCCAAGCCCTAGATGTAATGTCCTAGGACATCAGATTTATCAGTGAGTATCCACATGGGTGGGTACTTAGGGAGGGGAGGGTGAGGACTACATATGTAGGGACAGTTTGTGTTTAGCAATCTGGAACTCTTGATATTGATGGCAGGTTGCTTGAGCCTTTAATTCCAGCACTTGGGTGGCAGAAGCAGGTAGATCTCTGTGAGGTCAGTCTGATGTGTATAGTGAGCTCCAGAACCGCCAGAATTACAGAGAACCTGCCAAGAAAAGGAAAGAAAACGAGGCAGTCACTTCTCTTCCATATCCAGAACCTGCTTCTACTGGAATGTAAGGGTAGGTGAGAGTCCTAGGAGACTTCTGCCCTGCTGGGCTGATCAGTGCTACAAGGCCTCCTGCACCCTGTTCCCCCTGCTGCCTCTGATTTCTGTTTCAGAGCAGGCCTGGGCTGTTTCGGGTACGGCTATGCACATCTAGGAACTTCTTTCTGTCAAACTCACAACCTGCTTAAGGCCTGGGGCACCAGCTGCAGCCTCTGCTCAGTACTGCCTTTGTGAGAACACCCTCACGTGGGTGTTGCCCTGAGTGTCACTCTGTTAGTTCAGTTGACTATCACGTGCTCCTTGGATACGACTGAGTGTTTGGGGACATGAGGTTCTTTTGGGTTGGGGTGGGGAATCACAATCCTTGCCAGGTAAACACTTCTCAGGGTGGAGGGAGAGGACCTGCCTAGAGATGAGAGGCAACCCTCAAGTGACCTTCAGGACCCAGATGAAGCCCTTTCCCATTAGGGCTCAAGTGGGGTTCCTCCGGACCAAGTAGTGAGTGAGGTCTGGAGCCTTAAACGCAAATCATGCAAAGCTGTATAAAGCAAGCAGAGTGCAGCTGGCAGCCTTGCTGTCAGGTATGGGGTTGTGAAGTTTCCTCCACCTAAGGTAGGACCTCTGCAGTGTCAGAGTGCCAAAACAGCTGGCCAGCCAAATACTGTCTAACATGTGGACAGGTGATGGCGCTGTGGCCTTAAGTAGGGTGATGTGGCCAGGAAGAAGGCACAAAGGTTCCTTCCCTGGGAGTGACAAGTCTAGGAGCTTCACTCTGACACCCCTAGATCCATGGGGCTGGAGGGGGCAGATGAGAAGATGTCATAGGTGTGTGCCCCTCTCGCCTCCTCATCTGCTCTCTGAGGATTTAACTGCACTGAGTTCTTTTTTTCCTTCTTGGAATTGTAAGGCCAACAAATAAAATCAGTCACTGTGAAGAAGCAAAGAAAGTTCTGTTCTGAGGCAAAGAATAAGAGAAGTTTGAAGAGAGTTCAACTCCACTTCTCAGCTCTGTCAGCTGCAGGTCATAGATACAGCTCAGCTAGGACACAGGGGTGGTGGTGGATGTGGGTGGCTGGGCACAGGTAAACATGTCCGTCTGTCGTTCCCCCCCCCCCCCCCCCCCCCCCCCCC
>JANHMN010000003.1:128503765-128710977 GCA_030674055.1 Rhabdomys pumilio
CCCCCCCCCCCCCCCCCCCCCCGCCCCTGCTATTCTTTGCAGTTACTGTGTAGCCCAGAGTGAGTACTGGGATTGGGATCACGTGTGTGAATTTTCTAAGAATTGGTGCTGGTTCTCTCTGATCCTCTTAGTCTTTTTCTGTCCTTGTCATAGAGCTTGTCATGATGGGCATTAAGTGTCAGAGCCTCTACTGAGGAGATACAGAGCATTTCGACGGGAGCAAGCGTAAAGGTGAGTGGCTGGTTAATAGGCCTCAATTGCGTCAGAAGCCTGGCTGCTCTGCTTTTATCTCCTGCTGTCACTGAGGGCTGAGTGGGCAGCTGGCCAACTTCCTTATTTCTAGGATGCAGAAAGCATGGCTCATGTATTGTAGGCTGCTCCAGAACACCCCAACAAGTTGATACACCAGCTTGTTTTTGTTTTTCTGATACACCAGTTTTGTTTTTCTGAGACTGGCTTAGAGCCTTGGATGCTCCTGGAGATGGGTAGAGCCACATCTTGTTAGTTACGCATCTCTTTTTAAAAGAAATTTATTTATTTACTTTTTTAAAAAAAAGGTTTCTTTACTATGTATACAGCATTCTGCCTGCATATATACCTGCGGGCCAGAAGAGGGCGCTAGATCTCATTATAGATGGTTATGAGCTACCATGTGGTCTCTGGGAATTGAACTCATGACCTCTGGAAGAACAGAAAGTGCTATCTCCAGCTCCATTCACTTACCTTCTTCTCCCTCCTTTCCTCCAAGTCCTTCCCTTCCATCCCACTCACTACCCACTACCTATGTGTATCTCTTACCCTCTAAACCTAAACTTCTAGTTGGGACCCCAAAGATAGACTTGGGAAGCCTCTGAACAGGGTCTCACTCTGTAGCCTTGGCTCTTTTGGAAAACTCTAGAACCAGGCTGACCTCACACTTACAGAGATCCACAGGCTGACCTCAAACTTACAGAGATCCACTCTTTCTCTCTCTCTCTCTCTCTCTCTCTCTCTCTCTCTTTCTCCCTCTTTCTCCCCCTTCTCTCTCTCTCTCTCTCTATGTGTGTGTGTGTGTGTGTGTGTGTGTGTGTGTGTGTGTGTGTGTGTGAGAGAGAGAGAGAGAGAGAGAGAGAGAGAGAGAGAGAGTCTAGGACCTGGCAGTGGTGGCGCACGCCTTTAATCCCAGCACTTGGGAGGCAGAGGCAGGAGGATTTCTGAGTTCGAGGCCAGCCTGGTCTACTAGGTGAGTTCCAGGACAGTCAGGGCTACACAGAGAAACCCTGTTTCGAAAAAACAAAAAAACAAAAAAAAAGAGAGAGAGAGAGTCTGAGGGAGATGGGGGAGGGAGAGAGGGGGGAAAGAGAGAGATAGCAAGTACTGAATACAGGCCTGGGGATTTGGGGGCTGGGTGTTGTTTGTTAGTTTTTTATTTATTTATTTATTTTTATTTTTATTTTTTTTATTTATTTTTTATTTTTTTATTTTATTTTATTTTTTTTTTTTTTGGTTTTTCGAGACAGGGTTTCTCTGTGTAGCCCTGACTGTCCTGGAACTCACTCTGTAGACCAGGCTGGCCTCAAACTCAGAAATCTGCCTGCCTCTGCCTCCCAAGTGCTGGGATTAAAGGCATGTGCTACCACCGCCCAGCTAGTTTTTTAAATGTATGTTCTGGGGTTGCACGTTGCACTTGTGATTTCAAGGTAGGTATTTGTTCACTGAGCTGTCTCCACAGCTCCTTTCCTCTTCCTTCTGTAGCTGTCATTTTGGGAATGACTTGTTAGGACTGTCAAAGGCCAGACTTTGAACTAAACAGTTTGGTAAGGCTGCTGACGCAAAACAGGACTTTCACTTCAAAGTGAATAAAGAGATGTTTGTTCTAAACCAAATATAAGTGACCATGGTCCAGGAACACCAATCAGGTTGCCTCTAATGGATTCCAGTGTAAAAGTGGGTACATGAACTATAGTTATGAAACAAAAAGTCACAAATGGAGGCATTTGCCAGATACATTGGTATGGGATGGGCACCAGATAGGAAGGTAGGTAGCTGGGAAATCTCTGCTGTCGATTTCAGATGCTGTCTGATAACATTCTTCCTTTGCTTTTGAGTTGGTAGCCGTAAAAGTTAATCATTCCAAAGGTTCTTCCTGATAGAAGGATGGCAGGTCAGAGACAGAGGCGGACAATGGGTAACTACAAAGGGAGCTAAAGGCAGTCCCAGACAACGTGGCTCTGGGTCTGGGACGGTCCCACTGTACACATTAATCATGAGCTTCTACCCTCTCAGCAAGCCTTGCAGAATCTTTTTTTAATTTATTTTTATTTTTATTTTTATACATCGGTGTTTTGTCTGTATGGGGAAATCAGCTCACCTGGCACTAGAGTTACAGAAAGTTGTGAGCTGACATGGAGATACTGGAAATTGAGCCAGGGTCCTCCAGAAGAGCAGCCCATTATCTAACACTGGGCCATCTCTCTCGCCCTGCCTTATAGAGCCTTTAATGTACGTGGGGCTTTTTTTTCTGGGATCTTGAGTTTTCAAGGCTAAGCAAAGTTGTTCTTTCTCCCTGCCCCACCCCATCTCCCCATCTCCATCTCAGGGTGTAAGGCCCTGCCCCCCATCTCCCCATCTCCATCTCAGGGTGTAAGGGTCTGAGAATCACTGAAAGAAGAATCCAGTCTTGAATAGTATGCAAAGACAAAGAGTGTTTGTTCTGAAGAAACTCAGCATGCAGGAGTCAACCATCCAAGCAAAATGGTGGTCCTGAGGGAAGCTCACAGCCCCCTTTTAAAGCCAGTTAGGGGTTTTCCAGGTCTGGTTGGGTCACCTTCATCAAGACTGGTTGAGTTTATGGTATGGGATATATGTATATTTTTGATTGGTTTGTACTCAAGGGAGAGAGGGTTACCTTATAGGGATTTTTTTCCATATTTGTTGTAAGCCCCTGGCCAGATGTTAGGGCAGTTGCTGATTGACTGCCCTTTTTCTGCTGTTTTTCCAAGAAGCCTAGGCTGTCCTAGAAATCAAAGTTTAAGACCTAACACGGCTGCCCGTTCTAAAATGGAGTGAGTTAGGTCCTTCCTCTCAGGGAGGGCTGAGAAGTGATCACAGTCAAACTGAGGAGCCTTTCTAGGGTGTGGTTCTCTAAATGAACTGGATGTGGGTGCTACAGAGTGCCCACCCCACACTGTCCTGCAGGAACTCCATGTGTGTCCGTGGCTCAAGACATGGGCAGGTGAACTGTTTTATGCTGACACAGATGCTCAGAAGAGACAAATGCTGATGGTCGGGGGCTCGTGAGCCTGGTGGGACATTGATTTGAAATAGGTACTTAAAAGCTGCTTTTGCGGCTGGGCGGTGGTGGTGCACGCCTTTAATCCCAGTACTTGGGAGGCAGAGGCAGGCAGATTTCTGAGTTTGAGGCCAGCCTGGTCTACCGAGTGAGCTCCAGGAGAGCCAGGGCTACACAGAGAAACTCTGTCTTGAAAAACCAAAAAAAAAAAGCTGCTTTTGCTGAGCCTGTGAGAAGGCTCAGTGAATAAAGGCACCAAGCCTGACCACCTGAGTTCCATTCCTAGGACTCCCATGATGGCTGAAGAGAATGGACTCCTACAAGTTCTTCTTGATCTGCATGTGCACATACTCACATAAAATAGAAATAAAGTTTTTAAAGTGTAAAGGAAACTTTTTAACTAAAAAGCAGTCCCCACCTGGGCCCTCAGGGTAGCTGGGATGACTGTTCAGTTTGGATTTTTGAGACAGGCTGGTCAGAAAGATCTGACTTCTGCCTCTGGAGTGCTGGAATTAAAGGCGTGCACCACCACCACTAGGCTACTTTTTATTGTTTGTCCAGAGCCTCTAGACATGTGTAAGAGAGTTTCTAGACAAGGTTAATAGATGTGAGAAATCCATACTAAACATGGGGGTCCCATTACGTAGTCTGGGGTCCTGGAAAGCACGAAAAGAGCTGAGCCTCAGCGTTCACTACTGCAGGTGCAGTATGAGCAGTTGTCTCATGCTCTTGCCTTCTGCCTCCTACCATGGTGGGCGGCACCCTTGAACTGTGAGGCAGAGAAACCCTGCAGGTGCTTCTGTCCTGCATTTTGCCACAGCAATGAGAAAAGTAACAGACCGTAAGTAATGCATGAGCAAAGCCTGGCATCTCCCCGTTTTCATTTCTCTTACACTCTGGGTCATCTGTTTATAACTTCAGGTCAACATGGTAATCATTCCAAGACTGTGTGCATCTAACCTCTTGTGTTCAAGGGTAAAGGGACAGAGATAAGTCCTGGTCCTAATCCACAGTCTTAGGTCACCAGATAGTAAAAGACCCCCAGGGAGGGGCGGGTGCTAATGGTGGGGAGACAGTGGGTGGAAGAACCACCTCTAGACAAAGACTGTTTTTTTTTGTTTGTTTGTTTTGTTTTGTTTTGTTTTTGTTTTCCAAGACAGGGTTTCTCTGTATAGCCCTGGCTGTCCTGGAACTCATAGACCAGGCTGGCCTTGAACTCAGAAATCAGCCTGCTTCTGCCTCCCAAGTGCTGGGATTAAAGGCATGAGCAACCACTGCCTGACACAAGAACTCTTTAGTTATGCAAACATCTTACCTCTTACCCAGTTTTTAACATAAACCTAAAATCCATGTAAGTATCTGACTTACATGGTGACTGAGCCTCTTAATCGCTTCCTCTTCTCACCATGACCAAATCTCTTCTCTGTTCTCACCATCAGCATTTTAGTGGTCCAAGTGACTGATTTGGCCTACTGGGGAGCTTTGAACCTTTGTCCCCAGCTTTGAACTTTGTACATCCTGGGTTTACCTCCAAAACAGGGTTCCCCTCCAGCAGTGTCCAGCAAGGGCACCTCTATGAAGGTGACATGATATTATCACATTTCAGTTCTGTGGATCTGTGTGTGATTTGGCATACATGAGCATGTTTTGTTTGGTTTGTTTTTCCCTAGACAGGGTTTCTTTCTGTACCCCTAGATGTCCGGGAACTCACTTTGTAGATCAGGCTGGTCTCCAACTCACAGAGATATGCTTGCTTCTGCCTCCTGAGTGCTGGGATTAAAGGTGTGCACCACCACAGCCTGGTGATGTTTTTAAAAATATACTGTATATTTTCTATATCTGCATTTGTTTAGAATATGAAAGTTGTGATACAAATAATTTAAATTGGCCTTCCCACAGCTGAAGTTGTGGTGCTTGTTTCCTTTCCTGGGATGGTCCTGTGAAGCATTAGAACCCATCCCCTGGGACCTCTGCCATCTCAGGTGCTTCCAAAGGGTAGGCAAGCATTCCACTGCTAGCTGCATCCTAACCCTCATTTTCACAGGGATCTCACTAAGTTTTCCTTTATAGTTCAGGCTGCCCTCGACTTTATGATCCTCCTGACTTGTACCTAATCCAACAGTTTCTTTGTTTTAAAATTTATTTTCGGCATGTGAGTGTTGTATCTGCATGCCATAAGAGGGCATCGGATCCCATTACAGATGGTTGTGAGCCACCATGTGGTTGCTGGGAATTGAACTCAGGACCTCTGGAAGAGCAGTCAGTGCTCTTAACCACTGAGCCATCTCTCCAGCCCCAGCTCTTTTGTGTTTTAGTCCCAAGGTGATCTCATGTCATAGCTCAGGCTGTCTGAAAGTCTACTCCCTCTAACTCTGCCTCCTGAAGGCTGAGATTATAAATGTTAGTCTGTGATTATTTTGTTCCCTGGTTCTAATGTTGCTCTGGAGTGAGCACAAGTAGGACATTGGGAAAGTGAAGAAAAGACTTAGAGGTGCAGTCACAGGTGACAGGACAAGCTTAATACAGGCTGTGCTAAGGGCAAGAGGAGGTGGTGTCACAGGTGGGTGGCAGAGGATTGTCTGCTGTCTGAGACTGGGGCCATCTTGGCTCTGATGGAACAGAAACACCTTCAGTGTCCTGGCTGGCCATCCATAGGGAGCCTGCTTGCCCAACAGGATTAAGTATGAGTACACGGTGAGATTGTTTCACTAGATAGCATGGCAAGGTCTCCTATCCAAGATACCAGAATGCAAAGGGACAGTGTGACATTTGTTAACCCTCCTGCAGCAACTGAGAAAACATTTGCAGTAAACTGCAGCACTAAAGGCTTCAATGCAAAATGAATAATAAAGTAAGCAGGAAATAGCTCTGTCAGATGACCTGAGCTGGATCTCCAGAAACCACATAAACAAGAAAATAGAAAAAGCCAGGTATGGTGGCTCACAATTGTAACCTCAGCACTGGGGAGAAGAAACAGGAATTCCCAAGGGTTGCTGATCAGCTAGCCTAGCCTAAATAGTCCCAGACCAGTGAGAGATCCTGTCTCAAAACAAAACAAAAAGTTGATCAGGGCTGGAGAGATGCCTCAGCAGTTAAGAGCACTGGCTGTTCTTCCAGAGAACCTAGGTTTGATTCCTAGTACCCATAGGGCATCTTACAAGCATCTGTAACTCTAGTTCCAAAAGATAACTACACCTTTTTCTGACCTCTCGCCACCAGATATGCAGGTAGTACAACGACATACATGTGGCAAAATAGGCACACACATAAAACTGTAAAACAGAAAGACAAGGTAGGTAAACTAAACAGTGCTTCAGGCTTGATACCTGAGTTAACCTCTGGTTTGTTCTATAGTTTTGAGACAGGGTCTCTTGTGTAGCCCCGACTATCCTGGAATTCACTATGTAGGCCAGGCTGGCCTGGAATTCACAAAGAACAATCTGCTTCTACTTCTCAGTTGCTGAGACTAAAGGCATAGGCCATCACATCTGGCTTAGAAATTAACAACAACAGACAAATAACAAATTCCCTTGGATGACCTGAGGTCCTCTTACCCAGCTCCACCCTTAGTGTTCTCACTACCTTCCAGTAGCATACACACCAGCTGACCGCAGTCTGCAATGCCTACAAAGAACTTTCCAGGTCTAAACCAGAGCAAGGCTTCACAAGGTTTTCACTTCTGCCCTGTGTAAAGGTGCCAATATTCTCTTAACTGAGATTTCAATTTTTGTATTTTATGTATATGGATGCTTTGCCTGTATGTGTATCTGTAGCTCAGTTCCCTAGAACTGCCGTTACAGGTTGCAACGGCATGTAGGTTCTGAGAACCAAACCCAGGTCCTCTGGAAGAACAGTCAGTGATCTTAACCACTGAGCCATCTTTCAAGCCACCAATATTTTAGGTAATTTTCACATGTATGGGTGTTTTGCCTTTGTTTATAAACCATGTGTGTGCCAGTTACTGGGAAGGCCAGAAGAAAGCATCAAATCCTTTACAAATGGTTGTTAAGCACTATGTAAGTGCTGGGAATCAAATGCAGGTCCCCTGGAAGAGCAGTTAATGCTTTTAACTGTTGAGCCACGTCTCTACCCCAGGCACCAATATTTTAAAAAACGACCTAAAGGTACTTCAGTAGAGAATAAGGAGCAACAGCATGAGAAGAATATCACTTCAAAGCACCGGCTTTCAGTGATTCACCACAGCAGACACTCACAGCCACCACCTCTGCAGCCTCCTGGTGCAATGCAGTGCCTGGGGTACTTATGTGTTTTAAGTGTAAGGCGAAGGATGGATGGATGGATGGGAGTACTGAGTGAGGCAGCAAATGTTCACCAGGCAGCGCAGGCAGCCTTGGCACCTGCAGTGCAGATGAGTTGGAGGTGGCTGTGTGTCTGGCATGTCCAGAACCCTCTTCAGGAATTTCTGAATCAGGCAGGCGCCAGCTTTGACTTGAAAGAGACAGTCTGTACCGACAGTGGTCAAAGGGAGACCAGGAAGAGTGGTCTGAAGAAGGCCAAGTGTTCATTTCAGATGTCTTCACCCTGTTGGCGTTGTCCAGATTTGGATGGGATGTGTTATTCGGGCAGAGCTACTACTCTGAGCAGGGTGGTTACCAAGAGATTGGAAAGAAAAAAACAAAACAAAACAAACAAACAAACAAACAAACCCGCCAGCTCAAAGAAAGCCTCCGGAGGAAGGAGCATGTCAACAAGCTTGCATGCCAGCCTCAGAGTCCCCCAGGATGGAAAGGCGGGGCCCAGGATGATATAATCCCAAATGAACCTTGCTCTTTGCAGCCCACTACCTGACAGCCTCACTCACAGTTCCTATGTGCTGGACACACTAGGGCAGAACGGGCTCAGGGAGCTGTGGAACCAAGGTGACAAGAGAGGGATCTGACCTCAGCTTCTCCTGCATTTCATGGGTAGAGGGGCCCTCCTTGCCGGCACAGGTTCTGACGAACAAAGCCTTGTGTCCTAGTGCACTGTGAGTAGCAGCCCAGGCCTTAGGTGGGTGGGGACACGGGGGGTGGGGTGGGGTGGGGTAGACAGACATAATTATCATTGTGAAGCTCTTAACTGTCCATCTGGGTTCAGGCTCCCACAGAGGCCAGGGAGGGAGCACCTGGAATGGGGGAGGTCTGGTTGGAGCTGTAGGCACCTGTAGCCCATAATGCTCAGGGCATGAAGGAGCACCTCAGACTTCTCCCTGGTCCCTGGAAAGCCTACAGAATGACTGTGGCCCACGCATACCCCAGTAGGAAGTCTTTGCCACTCCCAGCCCCATGCAGGTGAGGACACCAGCCCAGCCTTTATATTGTAACGGTTTATTTCAAACTCAGCCTCCACTCAGGCCCAAGGTCCCCGCCGCCACTGGCCAGGTGAGGACGTTTCCTTAGAGCCCACTGCAGTTTTCTGGGAAGCTGCCCACTGTCACCACACCAAGGGGCAAGCTGGGGCCAGATGCACTAAAGAGGGGCTGCACAGCAGGTCTTCCTGCGGACAGTGAGTGGTTGCCACTCACTGGGCAGTTCTACTCTACCTGTGTTATTGCATTTATACGCTGTTAAACTCAAGGGGGTGTTGGGTGCAGGCAGGAAGGACAGTATTGGGAATATTGGGCAGGCAGAACTGTAATGTGGCTCCTCCATGTTTCCTGCCTCCCTACCAGGCTTTCAGCACCACCCCCTCCCCCGGAACAATTGGCTATTCTGGGCAGGAAGTAAGGTGGTCCTAGCCTCAGGAGCTCTCCTGGGGCATACATTTAAAAAAAAAAAAAGGGAGGGGGTGGGGACCCCATCCCAGATTCAGCTGTTAAGCTTTGCCTTTTCCATTCAACCAGGACAGGGACAGTGGGTAGAGGTAGCTCTGCAGATTTGAATCCCACCCTCAGGTCAGTCCCCCAGCATTAGGCCCAGACAGACTGCCCCTGGCTGCTCAAAAGACAAGTGGGGAGAGTAAAACAGCCATGCCCTTTAATGTCCCCACAGGTCCAGCCTATTCCAGCACTTATCTTTCAGAGGCCACACCCAAGCTGTCTTGTCCAAGCTATCCCCTTTGCCTCATGCTAGTGCTTCCTGCAAACTGCATAGCTGGGCTCCTGCTTCAGAACTACTTGGGAGAGGGTGTGCTGGGGTCAGTGGAGGTGGGCTCCCTGTCTATTTCTTTCCTGCTGCACGGATGTATGTAGCATACATATACGTGTGTGTGTGTGTGTGTGTGTGTGTGTGTGTGTGTGTGTGTGTGTGTTGTTATGTGTGTATGTATAGATAAATACCTAGGACCTCGCATGCACTATATATTCAGGTCTGTACAGAAAGTGGCTTGTGCCCTGACCTGGACACCAGGTATCATTTTTTCCGGGCTAGGAAGGCTACACCAAGAATTAGGGCTATGGTGGCCACGGCCACACCCCCAGCCACCAGCAAAGGGGTCAAGTTCTCACAAGGCCAGGGACCTCGGCCTCCAGTGTTGGACTCGTCCTCCTCTGCCCCATCCCCTGGACCCTTGGGCTCTGAGGTTGCATCAGGACTGCTGGGGGCTGCCGGCACCGTGGGAGCTGGCTTCAGGTTGCTGTGATTGTTGAGAAGTACAGGATCTGCCTTGGCTGGTGTCTTCTTGGTAGTGGCTGGCCCAGGGGCTGCTGGTTGCTCCTGCTTTTCTGCTTGGGTGTCCTTCTTCACAGGCTTGGTCAAGGGAGCTTTCCCATCAGCAGCTGGAGTAGCCTTGGCCTCAGCTGTGGCCTGAGGCACCTTGGTGTCTGGCTTGGGGCTGCTGGCTGACTTTCCTCTGGACTCCATGATGATTTTTGCTGGCAGCTGGTTTTGGGCTTGTGTGACTGGCAGGTGGCTAGACCACAGTGGCTCAGGACAGCTCACCTCTGGGCATTATATGGGTCTGGAGGGAGACACAAGTGAGATGGTGACAAGGGACAGCACCTCTTTTGTATAGCTTATCTGTGCTGCCCCATAGAGATAACTTTCCCAGTTCCCTGAATCCTTTAGGTGCTCCAACTGAGGAGCATCCTGTGGGACCACTCCCTCCTCTTCCAAGGCCTGGCCTCTATCACCTTCTGACCATTCTTGGAGAAGCCCTTTCAACTCCTGAGACCAAAGGCCTCAGTGTCCTAACCTGTAATCCAGTCTTGCTTCACATGCACTGTGTAATCCAAAGTGGGAGTAGAGAGGCCCTGCTGTAGAAGTACAGACCTAACCCTACAGACGGGAAGAGAGAGTATTTGCTCGAAGGAGACAGGCAGGAGTCATGGTGAGCGCTGTCAGACTAAGTGCTACAAGCTATCTCCAGAGCTTGTAGCTATTTCACAGAATGGGATGCTATGGTGACTTGGGCTCAGCTTGAGGAGAGACTAAGAGAAAGGGAAGGACAGGGAAAGAGCCCAGAGTCTGGGTTCTCAGACTCTGTCAGAGGGAGAGTAGATCCAGGTCACCAGGAAGTGATAAAATGGAGGCAGAGAAGCCAGTAGGGAATCTGCCAGCCTGTGCTTCTGGTCAGCCATCTGCCCCACCCAGCTTCGATCCAGTGCCCTTTCCCCATTATGGGCCACAGCTTCATCCAGCTCAAGGGCAAGAGTTCCTTGCTGAGCTCAAGGCTTTGCTACAAGAGCTGAGGGTCCCTGGTGGCATTGCTTGGGGCAATGCAGAGTAAAGACCTCACCCTGATTCTCTGTATCCTATCTGGGGAGACTGGGGACTGCCCACCCTGCTGCCCAGAGGCTCCTGTCTGGAAGACCCAGGGCCACCTGTCTGCCTCCACCCCAGGAGGACAAATGGCCCGTGTGCGGGGAGTGGGAGCCACTTGGAGAAGCTTAAACTCCAAGCCCCCCTACCAGGCACAGTAAACACACAGAAGGTCATTTGAAGGTCACACCGTGATGGAGATAACCAGTACAGAAACCCAGGTGCTGCCCACCTCCCAGGAAGCTCCTCCATATTACCTTTCGGGAGAGGCCTCAGCCATTGAATATCAAGTTTACACAGAGCAGTTAACTGCCCTTGGTTATTTTCGGCTTACACTTACGTCCTATTCTTCTAACTGCCTCTTCTGCCTCCCAAGGGCTGCTGAGCCCGGAAGAGTAAGGTGCTCACGCCACAACCCCAGTGACCTTCAAGGCCAATGCACTACTGCTTGGTCACTAGACTCAGCGCCCCCAATTCCACCCTACCTCCCTATCCTTGCCCGTCCTCAGAAGGGCCTGTCGCCTTACGTCTTCTTTGGGGCCTCCAGCTTCTCGCTGCGCATTCGCTTCACGGGATGACAGCGGGCGGTGGCTGCAGATACCGAGGAGTGCTCAGGAGTTTCCCACAATGCACCACTTCGGGCGCAAGACAGCAGGACCAGCAGCAAGGGGCGGGGACATCTGCGTAAGCGGGGCCACGCCTGCTACACCCTGGGAACCCGGAGGTAGGGGTGAGGTGGGATGTCCCTATGCCTAGCTTCACTTCTCACGTTTGAGGAGACGCAACCAGAAGGCGGGGCAAGGTTGCCTGACTGTATCCTACCCAGACTGTGAGTTAGGAGTCTGCAAGGGTGGAGACCTGGGCAATGCTGGTCTGCGCAGAAAACCTGGCTAGTTTCTAGTTTCGTTGTCCTCTGTCCTCTCCCCACGGTTCTACCCAAGCACAGACTTTTTTTTTTTTGGTTTTTAGAGACAGGGTTTCTCTGTGTAGTCCTGGCTGTCCTGGAACTCACTCTGTAGACCAGGCTGGTCTCGAACTCAGAAATCCGCCTGCCTCTGCCTCCCACCTCCCAAGTGCTGGGATTAAAGGCGTGTGCCACCACTGCCCAGCCAAGCACAGATTCTTAAAGCAAGCATCTATTTAGAATATTTATTTATCTTTTACATGACAAGACACAAAAAGTTACAACTTCTTAAAACTCTTCAAAAGAAAAAAATATAATTCTGTAAGCAGCAGCAGCAGCTTTCAAGGTACAGACATAATAGGAGGGGTGGCTCCCAGGAGCAACCGTGAACTAGGAGCAGCCCAGACTTGAGCCCCAGGTAGTGTCACTGGGAAGGGGCCTCCATGGAGGGGGTTGGGCTTGAGGGACACAGCACCAGCACTTCAGTCAATCACCAAACACAATCACATGGCCAGGGCAGGGGAGGACTGCTTTGATTCAGAACAGAGGAGCCAGGGCTGGAAGGGTGGGGCTTTCCAAACATGGACAGAGGCCCAGAAAGCTGGGAGGCCCAGGCTCCATACTGGCCTTCATGCCTGCCCTTCCCCCACAAGCAATCTCTGTCCAGGAGTAGGGCTCTATCAGAAGAGTTACCAGGCTGGAGAACTAAATTATTGGACGGGGTCAGCAATAGAGTCCTGAGGCACAAATAGCACACAAGCACAGGGTGCCTGACTCCACTGTGCCCTTATGGACCCATCCCCAAGCAGCCTGGCCAGCTGACTGCTGGGGGTGAGGGAGCAAACTGCCCACCACAGGCACACAAAGACCTCAAGCAATCTGGGTCCCACATGGTGGGGGTCCAAAGGCTCAGCAGGAAGAGTATGTGTGGGGTGCCTGGAACGACACTTGAGTGTGGCAGCACACCCAGCATAGGAATCCTAGCTTGACATGAGGCTAAGACACTCCGAGCCTCCTGTAAGGCTGGCTGGGGAGGCAGAGTGGGGTCCTGGATGAGGTGGGAAGAGCAGCAGGGGCACAGACTTATGGACGGAGGACAGGCAGAGCCACGTGGGCACAGCTAACTCAATAAATAATTCTGGGTGTGTGGGGGTCCCCTTTGTAGACCAGGAGAGCCCAGAGACCAGAGCCAGTGGACTATAGGGTAGGGTCTGCCTGCCCAAACCAGGCCTGGGGGCCCCAGCCCAGAGACCAGCTCTGTCTTATGGGGTTTTCAGGCCAGGTGGGACTAGGTTGAGGTACAAGGATAGGACAGAACTGGCTCAACAGGACGGGCTTGAGGAATGTACAGATTTCCGCATTTTCTACATAAATAAGACCTTGATCCCAATTTTTTGTCCCTTCAGGACCACACGGGGGCTTATGGGTATACTACCCATGTGGACCCTATACCCTCCCCTTGCCTTCCTCTTTGATGGGGAGGACTGGGAAGAGACCATTCCTCCTCAGGCTTGTGCTGGTCACCCTTTTCTGGCCTCTGCCCATAAGCTGGGGAGAAGCAGCCATGGGCTCAGGCCTGGGGTTCTTGCAGCAGCCCCAGCAGGGACTCAGCGATGCCCAGAAAGTAGACCACCTGGGCGATGCCAAACAGCGGGGCGATGACCAGTGCACGGCAGTATGCGCCTTTCAAGAAGGCGGAGGGACCCTCATGTCTCCAGATCTTCCTGTAAGGGAGGAAGAAGTCAGAACTGGTGCCCAGCTCAGCCCTGTCCCAGCCCTGTCCCAGCTCATGGGACCTGGCCCACCTTGCACAGTCCAGAAACCCGGAGTAAGTGTCCTCATTGACGCCTCGCTCAAGTGACTGAAGCCGAGTCTTCACCACTACAAGAGACACACGAGTCACTATGGGGGCTCCCGTCCACACCCACAATGGTGGGGCCCAGACCTAAGCACTGACCATCACAAGGGTTGACAGCCACGGCGGCTGCACTCCCAGCCACGCAGCCTGCCAGGAAGGACACATAGAAAGGTGACTTCTCCTCAGAAGATGGGCGGCCCAGCTGATTCAGGTTGGCAAACAGGGGGAAGTAGACAATGGAGAAAGGGACATCCCTGTTGGGAGGAAGGCGTGATGTTGGTGGAAAGGGAGGAGCTAGCAGACAGACCTCCTTTTCCCATATGCCCGTCTCTCCACCTGAGTAGTGTGGCCCCCAGACCCTTGTAGAGGCCAGCAATGCCATGATTCCGCAGCAGGTCACGGGTCAGTTGGGTGGCTGTGGGTCGAGGAGCGGCTGGAGCCTCTACTGAGGGCTGGGCACCTCCCTGGGCTGAGAGCTGAGCCTGGGCAGCCAGGATCTTCCTCTGAGCAGCTGGTGAGAAAGGATCTCTGGTCTCTTCCTCCTGGCTTGGGGAAGGGGTAGGGGACAGGGTCTAGCTGTTGTCCCCACCCAGGTTCTGTCCCCTCCCTGCACCTTACCAATGCGGCCTGCATCTTGCAACTGGATCTTCAGCATCTCCATGGGGGTGGTCACAATCACCTGGCAGGTGCCAGCCCCGCAGCCTGCCAGCATCTCCTTAGGCAAGGTCAGCTTCTGTCTACAGGGCAGGGGCAGGACTATGATTGAGGTGATGAGGAACAACTCCCTACATGGGTCAGGGACAGTCTGATTCACTGGTGCTAAGGGGGATGGGAACTGTGGAGGTCCCATGGGGGCACAGCCTTGGGCTCCAGACTCTCCAGCAACAGGCATCCAGCCCGAGGGACAGGTGTCTCACACGCATGGGGCTCATAAAGAGAAATGGGGAACAGAAGGGGCCAACCTTGTACCCCCACACTCCAGTGGTGGGGTAACTGCTCAATGCCCCCAAATTCTGGCAGCAGACAGTGGCTAGGGGCCAACAGCCACTGACTCAGCAGCTGCCTTGCACCTCCTCACGCGGGCAGCTGGGAAGTGCCCGCCCCCACAAGGTCAGGGATGTTGAGCAAAGGGGCTGAGGTAGAAGAGCCCCTGGGGTCTGTTATCAGTCTAGGGGACTGCTGGGGGGATGGGTGGAGTTAGCAACACACCCTTCCTCAGAACCTGGGCCCCAGCAGCCAGCGTGGCCGAGCCTCTCACCCGTCCTTGGAGAGCTGATGTCTGAAGAAGTCATTAGCAGCCAACTTGATGGCCTTCTCTGGGGTGACCAGGGTCAGGTTAACTGCTGCTCCTGTGGGGCATCTGAGGGTCAGCTGAGGCTTGGGGGACACAGGCAGGTCAGGTGGGGATAGACTTGCTGGGTAGCTTGGGTTGGGGAGGCTGTGGGATAGCACTTGCTTTGCTCCACACTGGCAAAGCCCTGCCTGGCACTCCTTGGCTGCAACATCCTGCCCTCTCACCCACATATGGGTTTGTTTTGTGCCAGGCAGGCGGGAACCAGGCAGGATGGGGTGGCGCTGTGTCCTCCCTCCCCAGCATTCCACCTCCATCTGTCTCTGGCTTTGGCAGAACAGGAGCCTCTCCTGAGAGGCAATGAAGAGCAAGCCCCCAGAGACTACGGTGGGCCTTCCTCCTGGGGACAGGTGCTCCCACTGGCAGGACCACAGTACGGGTCAGGGCTCAGGGAAGGCTGTGGATAGCCGATCAGAGCTGAGGGCTTAGGGCTACGCAGCATCTGGGCAAATCCAGCCTCAGGGATTGTTTTCTAAGCTGCTTTGTTTAATGCCCCTGGTCTCTAGGCACAGATGTGGTCCTGCCTGTCACATAATGTAGTGGAGGAGACCTGAGCCACTAGGATAGAGAAAAAGAAACAAAACCTGTCCTGCTCCACCAGTAGAAGATAGCATGGTGTTCAGGTGAGGGTTGAGACCTGCCACTCTGCAGAAGACTAGCCCCTCAAACATCCAATTCCCCCAGCATGAAGGGTTGGCAGATGCCCCCATTGTGCTCAGGTGCTACCAGCACCACATAACAACACGTCTATACTTACAGACCAAGCCCAGGCATGCATCCCTGTCCCTGCTCCCAGCCAGACCCGTCTGCCGCCCATCCCCAAGCCTCACCCCTGTACATGCCGAAGTAGCCCTCGGAGCGGATGGTCTTGATGAGGCAGTCAGACCTGTAGTCAAGGGGATGGCAATAAGCTGTGGCCAGCTGGACCCTTGGCCCTGAGTCAGGCAAGGGCAGCCAGTGCTGTCTCTACCCACTATGCTCATCCAGTGCCGACAGAGAAGCCAAAGACTGTCAGGGACGGACGGGATCTTTCTCAGGCCTGCCCTGTGATTTTTCCCTTTCATCAAATCCAGGAGTGCAGGAGCAGAGATCAAAGGTGGAAGCTGCACCCTCACCCCTGCTAGGCAGCTGTCACTCACATGCTGGCATACATGCGCTGGCCATTCTGCTGGTTCTGCAGCCGTGTCTTAGCCAGGTCGATGGGGAACACGCAGGTGACCCCGATTAGCCCAGCGATGCCACCATTGATGAGCTTGGCCGGCAGGCTGTGTATGCAGGGTCAAGTGTCAGGATTAACATCTTCAACCACAGGACGGAGGGATAGGGAGGTCATGCTGGGGAGGGGGTGAAAGCCAAGACCAAAAGCCCAGGGATGGGGGGGGGTCCCTCTGACCTGATCTGCTTATCAGCCATTTACACCAAGTGAATCAGGAGGCTGGCTCAGGCCTGTCGCGGGCGGGCGATGTAAGTGGAGGCACTGATGGGGAGGGGCTGATGAGGACGATGTGGGTGCTGCTGTGGTGGCTGATGGCGGGGGAGGGGATGTCCTCACCTTGAGAGCAATTTCAAGACTTCTGCCACCTGAAAGAAAGGACAGAATGAGTGGTAAAACGGGCCTATCAGAGAAAGAAGCCCCTCTACCTGCCCACCATCTCACAAGGGATTGAAGCCCCTCACTCCCTAGACCAGGCTGCAGCCATCAAGGTACCCTGAGGATACACTGACGGGTGGGTGGAGGAGGAAAGGGAGGCCACTCATCCCTGGGGCCACCTGGCTTCACTTCAATGCCCTCCCCATGGCGTCCTCCCAGGCAGCCAGGAACTCACGCTCACACCGCTCACGCTCACACGCATTTGCTCACGCACAGAAGGCAAGCTCCAGCTTTTAAAGGGCCAGATGCCTTTTAATACAGTGGTACTTGGACCCCAGACTTGAGCTGTGGTAACCAGTTCTCATCCTTAAGCAGAGGCAGCCAGCATCTGCCATTTTCAGTGGGATGGGGAGGTAGTGGTTTTTCCTTTGTAAAGCTCCTGGCGGAGCAGACTCAGTTCCATAACAGTTCACTTTGAGCCTCAGAGCCCCTTTGTAGAGAAGCAAGATTCCCCCCACATCCAGCTGGCTGCCCACCTTCCTTCCCAATTCCCGAGGGAAGACACAGTAGCCTGGGGATAGGGATTTGGGGAAGGGAGGTCAAGAATAAATGATATGAAGAGGGAGGGAGAGGGATGCCGGTCTCCTGAAGCATCTGTGGCTGGTATATCCCATAACTTTAGAGTGGGAGAGAAGAGGCAACAAGAGCCTGCCTGGGGGGGTGGGGGGGCTCCCATGAGGGATACAATCATGAAAACCAGTCCTAGTCCTCCTTGTGTCTTTTCCTGAGCCCTCAGAGGTCAGCTGTCACACACAGGCTAGTATCCTCAGTGCTGCCACATGGGGTCACATGGCTGCATCATACTAAAAAGCCCCCAGACGACTTGTGACTTTGGACCTACTACCCATCTCTCCCCCCCACAATCCATGGGGTCCTGCTCACCCTGAGTGCACCCCAGAATGCCAGAGTTCGAGCAACTGCTCCTCCACGGCTCCAACAACTAGCTTACAGAGGAGATAAAGAGGCTGGCCAGGAGGAGGAGACAAAAGCCTACAGGGATTGGCTGAGGGGTGGGGCGGGCCTGAGGGGGGGGAGGACTTTCTCTTTCACTTTGGGCTAAATGGTAATCTCTGCAGCTATGGGAAAAGGAAGAGATGGGTAAGACAACTTCTGGGGGTCTGGGGATGGGCCCAGACTGTATGCTAAAGAAGGAAACAAACCAACCAGGTTGCCTACCCACAGGGACCCCAGCTTCAGGCCACTCAGTAGGTTTCTATCTGGAATAAGCACAGATTGGTCTACAGCCCTGGAGCCCCAGGGAATGGGACACCCTGTACAGACCTGTCAGTATGTGCTCTTGAGAAATGGGTCAACAACCACTGTGCTGTGAGATCTGGGTGTACCCATCAGGGAACGTTAGGTTAGGGCACAAGAAAGTAAACCTGTTTTCTGGAAAGGACAAGAAAGGGATGCTTGACTTTCAAAAGGCCACCACTGCCAAGCACAGGCCCTGCTCACCTGGTGGGACCAGAGGGCATGGAGGCGGAGGCAGTACTCCAGGTGCCCTCTGACCTCTGCATACCAGGGGCCTCAGTAGAAGAGTGCCTGTCCCTCCTAGCCCTTGTGTATGGTGAAGGCCTGACCTCTGAACTCTGACCTGTAGTCTGATTTCTTACTCCATACCATGCTTCAAGAGTAAACTAGCTACAGCAGCAACCTCTGCTGCCCCATCTCTAGGGAAGCCCCATCTTTCCGTATGCCTCTTCCTTCAGCCTGCTGTCTCTCAGATGCTACCTCCCCTCATATCTGCTATCTGGGGACCTGGGCGTTGTGTGTATCCTGGAAGTCAGACAGACAGTCTGAAGTCCATGGGGGAAGAGCCAGGCAGGCACTGAGATCCCCAGGGCTGAGTCAGCCCTGCACCCAGAACTAAACAAAACAGGCAGAACACCAGAGAAAACAGGTGTTCTGCTGCCTGGAATAATAGGCAAAGGGAACCCTCTGGTCTGTTCATCTGTTCCCTGCCTCCCTGACTCCTAGAGGTTTTTGTTTTGTTTCTCAAGACAGGGTTTCTCTGTGTTGTGTAGCCCTGGCTGTCCTGGAACTCACGCTGTAGACCAGGCTGGCCTCGAACTCAGAAATCCGCCTGCCTCTGCCTCCCAAGTGCTGGGATTAAAGGTGTGTGCCACCACTCTTAGCTTGTGTGTGTTCTTTAAACTGTCATCAGTTTGAGACAGCTGTCAGGGCTCCTCAGCACTGTCTATGTTACCATAGAAACCTAATTGTCTAGTCAGGCCACTGAGGATCCAGAGCTTTCTGCCTTCTTCCCCAGTCAAGCCACAGACCAACTGAGAAAAGCCAGGTTAACATACAGAGGCTAATAGCTCCATACAAGTTCTTCCTGATTTTTCACGAATCAAGCTGCCTGTTTCCTACCTAAAAGAAAAGCATCCTGGTTCCCTCCTTTAATCTCAGCTCTCAGGAGGCAGATGGTTGGATCTCTGTGACTTCAAAGACAACTTGGTCTACAGAGAATTCCAGAACAACAGCCAGCTCCAAAGAGCTGAGAGAGAGGGTTGGGGGGGAAGGGGGCTGAGTTTGTGTCTGGGCTGGGTTTGAGCCTCACCACCAGCGCGCCCTTCCCCCAATACAGTCTCCCTTACCCCTTCCTCTTATGGAGGTTAGCTTTGTCTTGCTAACTACAAGGGCCACAAAGAGGTTTCTCACAGAAAGGTACTCCAGCTGTCCTACAAAGGAAAAGCAGTATGGGGCACATCCTCTGTTCCAGCCAGATCATGCCCTTTACCCCACGGTCCGGGCTCAGCTGGCCTCGTTATCTCTAGCCAGACTACGCGGACTCTGACCATGTACGTGCCCACGCAAGTCCAGTGGGTTCTCACGTGTGCAGCACCCCCACCTTCCGCAGAAATAACTCCAGCCTCAGCTCTGGAGCTTCCACTCTGCTGGGACACGTGTGCGCGGGGAGCGCGCCCGGCAGAGCCGGGACCGAGCACGGCCTTCCACACCCGGAGACAGCCGGTCGGTCGAGGTACCCACCGGTTCAGGCTCCACTGGAGCTGCAGTGTCTTGAGATGTCACCTCTCCCAGCCACCAATGCCACCCTTTTGCCTCCTTGCAACTCAGCCAGATTTGGGTGGACGCCACGAGAACTGACCAGCTAGCACTCACCACCCTGCCGCCGCCGGGATCGCCTCCCCGCTGTGCCGCGCGCCGGGCCTGCACCTAGGCCGGGAGGCGTCTCGCGGAGGCGCGCCCGCTCCGCCCTAAGATTTTGCTGCCATCGGCTCCCCCTCCCGGTCGGCGTGGCCACTACCACAGCCTTAGGCCACCCTTGAGGGAGTGGGCTTTCTTGCATATCCCTAGGCCCTCCTTGTTCTTACCTCAAGCCAGAATAGACTGAGAGCAAGTAATAGGAAGCATGGGGATAAGATGGTCAGGGAAAGGTTTGGTCCCCGAGCTTTAAGATAAATGCTCCCTAGACACCGCCCATAAGACCCTGGTGGGCAGGGCTTCTGCACCATTCTGTCATCGATGACTTTGTATCCTTACCTGCTGCAGGGTTACTATGTAGAATGGTTCCTCCCCACCCCTGGGGAATAGTACACGTCAGGGCCTAGGGATGGCTCACTGGGCAAAGGTGTTTGTAACCAAGCCTGGTGACCCTGAGTTCATTCCTGGGGATCCACATGGATGGGGAGAATGACAAAGGTACTGTCACACACACACACAATAAATAGCTTTTATTTTATATGTATGGATGTTTTGCCTGCATGCATGTCTGCACACCATGTGTGCCTGGTGTCTTATGGAGGCCAGAGAAAGGTGTTGATCCTTCGGAACTGGAGTTACAGACTGGCATGGGCCATCAGGTAGGTAGTGGAAACTGAAAATGGGTTCTCTGAAGGAGCAGCCAGTGTTGTTGAGTCATCTCTCCAGGCCTTCTCTGCCCCCATTTAGCAGGAGGGCCTGGCATAGTAGCAAGTATGGGCACACACAGGGACTAGGCTTCAGATCAATTAGGTAACCTGCTCTCTATCCTTTAAGTAAAACAATCTCTGAGGTGCACTCTCTGCAAGTTGGAGGCTAGCTTGGGCTAGACAGTGAGGGGGTTTTGTATGCTGGGCCACTGTACCACACAGGTGAGGTAGAAGGATAGGGCTCTGGCCACTGGCCAAGTCAAGTTTAAGGCTATCTTAAGTCTGTAAGCCTAGGCCTGTGCAGACTCTGGAGTCTGTGAAGCCGAGGTGCCAGGCAGAGTGGAATCCTCAGGGGCCAGCCCTGTGCGCCGAATGCTGTCCTGGTACTTGTGGCGGCCAAGCTCCAAGATGGCACGCACCTCCTCAGCTACATCCTGCCGATCGCTCTGTTCCAAGGCCTGTACCAGGTGTCCCACAGCTCCAGGCTGTCCAGTCTGGCGCTCAGCCCAAGAGAAGAGCATGTGGCGGATCTGTCCATCCAGGTCATCCCTGGAGGGGTGGCGATGAAGGTGTTTTGCCCAGGAACATACACAGAGGCTCAACATATCTCAAAAGTTCCTTGGGCTAGTGACCAGACCTTCCTTTTCCAGGCTGGTGTTTGCTCCAACCCCACCTCCTTGAAAGCTTTTAGCTAGTGTGTAGGGGTGGAGAGTTGGGGAGACATCAGCCTTGAACCTGAAGCTGTGAGTCAGTGAGCAGGATCACTAGAATTCATGAAGCTCACCTGAATTCATGCCGGATACGCTGTAGTTCACGGTAGGGCATGCCTAGGTGCAGGGCCACAGCTGGCCAGTCAGGACCCAGACGTGAGGCCACACTCAGCAGGTTGCTCTGAGTCAGAAATCCAGTTTCCGCATCACCCAGGTTCAGAGGCATCAAGGAGAAGTCAGTCCCCTGCCCACTCCCCTGGGCCCCCCGGAGTCTCTGTCAGGAGGCAAAGATACAGTAAGCTTGGACTCATTCTCCTGTCTTTGGTCACCCTGAGACTATCTCCTCTTGACAGCTTATGTCTCTCCAGCCTCACCGGTAACTTGATGGGCAAGGTGGCCATCCACAATGCATCTGTGCCCTTCTTCTGGCGGGCAGCCTCAGCCTCTTCAGGCACCTCCAGGGGAAGTGAACCCCGATAAAAGGACACCTGAGGAAGGATCATGTGGGGTTCAGAGCTCTGACCTCAGACCCAGATACCTCAGTCCAGGGTCCTGACACATCAGCCCACCTGTCCTCGCACATCCTGAGCTTCCCGGTCCAAGGTTGTGGTAATGTATACCTCCTTCACATTCTTCAGGTGTGAATAGAAGACAAAGCAGATCCTGCCATCCACACAGTCTGGGCGGTCTATGAGGAGTTCGGGGGGAGAAACAAACTCAGTAGGAGGGGCCCAAGTGTCACTCCCCACGGCACCCTGCATAAGAGAGACCTACCAGCATCTACATCAATGCCCCGCTCAAAGGCTGCAAAGAACTTCTCACCCTCAAACATCTCCACAGTCTCAGAGGGTTCAGGGCCACGGTAGCGATCCAGCAGCCGACTCAGGGTGGCATCTACCTGTGGGACACCCACAAGGGATTAAAGGCCAAAGCTTTGTGCCCACCCTGGCCTTCAGGTCACTCCACTGTCTTCGTGCTGCCGCACCTTGCTCCGGGGCAGGCACTGCAGTAGGACCTGTTCAGGGTCTCGGCGCCTCTGTAGCGCAATGAGGTTCACACGGTGCAGGCGCAGCCGTTCCCAGGCCTTCCGGGCCAGGCCCCCCACACAGGTTTTGGTGGTATACCAGAGCCAGTACCTGGAAGTGCCACAGTTGAGGCGTAGCCATACAGAGGAAGGGCAGGAGGAGTTCTGTGGAAGCTAGGGGACACTAACCAGGAGAAGTGTGTGACCTGGAAGCGTGCATATAGGTGGGTGAATTCCAGTGCCACCTGAGTGGTGATGTCATCCCAGGTGGTTGTCAGGGGTGTTCGGTGGAGCAGATGTAGGTGGGAACGGTTTAGACTGAAGCCTGCACAGGAAATGGCAGAAGGCTAAAGCCCCTCTAAATGCTGTTTCCCCTGGTAATCACCCATCTTTGGTCCTGTGGCATGCAGCTTCACCTGTAACGCCAGGAGGCAAGGGCAGCTGCACAGTGACAGGCTGTAGGAAGCTGGGGGGGCCGCTCTGGGAAAGGCATAGCAAGGGGCTTACTGATGCCTCTGATTCTTCCAGAAGGGCTCTCAGCTCTAGTCCGGCCATATGCACTACCTGGACAGAGAACCATTTCAGTGCCTTCCTGTACACTGAGGCATCTCCTGCCACCCTTTGGCACTGCCCTGCCAATACCTGCATGGAGACTTGCCGAGGCTCTTCTGTGACCCCAGGGGGAAAAGTGACTTTGACCCCAGGATGACCTGAGGAGCACAGAAGTGCTCCCTCTGGTGGCAACAGGCAAGTGTTGGATACTGGGCGTAACACGACCAGGAACCAGGAGAAGTGGGGGACCTGGCAGCGAGCCCAGAGTCTCTGGAACACAAGGGAAGACAGAGTCAGGGCAGAAGACAGTGGGTGGGGTAGGTGGTGTCAGGGCAAGCTGCTCCTCTCCCCTCACTCCCAAGGGCCTAGGCAGACGCCACCTTGGGTGCCTCTTCCTCCAGATGGGTCTCTAGATCATTCCAGATGTTGTCACTCCGTGTCCTCACAACTACCTCACGACAGCGACGGACTCGTGGAGGGACAAAGAGCAGCCATAAGCTCACATCCTGTCAGGCAACAGTAGTGTGTGAGATGGGGCCAGGCCGAGGCCACCATCCTGCCTCTACCCATCTTGGACATGCCTGCTGGAAAGCCACCCCATGAGGCCGCAGCTCCAGGACACCACTAAGCAGGAAGTCATGAGGTCCCAGAGAGACCAGGCCTGGCTCCGGCAACCACAATCGATAGTGGATGGTGATGGGTGTGGTGGTGGCTCCTGCTGGAAACTGTAGACGGACACCACAGGCCAGGGTCACAGAACAGCCATGGGGAGTCACAAGGAAGCTGAGTAAGAAAAGAGGTATGAGGGCTGAAAGACAAGATATCCCAGTGTGGCCTGGGAGGCAGGGTAGACAGATCTAGCCACATTCCCACCAATACCTGTCCAAATCTGAGGTCAGGAATAGCCTGGGCATTTCTGGAATCTGGGATATATCTGCACAAGGGATAGACATATGGTCAGAATGGGGATGTGCCTTCACCCACTCATAGCCTGGCTATGCCCCATGCCAAGCCTACCTGGGGGACTTGGAGGTGCTGGAGAGGCCTCGCCCAGAGGATTCCCCTGCAGTCGCACAAATGGAGCGTCTAGAAGCTCAGCAGGCAGGTCTCGGAGCTGGTTGTCCCTCAGGTCAAGTCGAGTGATCAGTGGCAGGTGGGCCAAGCCAGTGGGCACCGAGGTCAGGAGGTTGCTGTGTAGAACAAGGAGCTGCAGGGACCGCAGCCCCACTGCAGGCAAGTGCTGGCTTAAGGCTACTTATGGTGGCCTTGGGCACCTTGACAAGACACTCAAACTAAAGGCTTCAGGCTCTACCACATGGTGGGACAATGACACATATGAATTACAGGCAACCAAGGAGGTAGAAAGAAAGGGGCCATCTGGGAGCAGTGAAGGTTCACAGGCCAACTGCAACATACAGAGGCCTCTGAGGAAGAGGAGGGAGGAGGCCAGAGTCCCAAGACTTTAGACTGCAGGGGCCACATGGAAGTGGAGCTCTGGGCAATAGCTGAGGCTTGCTCGATACTCGTTGGTGAAACAAAGCTGATATCATTGTTACTCACCAAGGGAAGCTGGGAGATTGTGCAGCCGGTTGGAGGCCAGATTGAGCTCACGGAGACTGCTCAGGTCTCCAATCTCAGAGGGTATGGTGTCTAGAAGGTTCTCAGAGAGGTCAAGATGCCGAAGGGTGGACAGGGACCCCAGAGTTGGGGGCAGTCTTTCTAGGCGGTTGTGTGTCACAGTGAGGAAGGTAAGGGTGGGCAGTGCCCCCAAGGCCTCGGGCAGCTCTGACAGACAGTTGTGAGAAAGCAGCAATGCATCCAGACTGCGGAGTTCCAGGACACAGCTCGGCAGCGTCTCTAGCCTGTTGAAGCTCAGGTCTAGGTGGGCCAGGCAGGCCAAGTCACTCAGGCCAGCAGGCAGAGTGGTCAGGGTACCATGGAGGCAGACACCCAGGGCACCCCTGCTCTGGCCACCTGGAAGTAGGGGAGACAGCTATAGCCCTCAGAGTTGGAGTCTCCTCTATTCAACCCTGTCAGAGAAAGTCTCCCTTTTAAGCCATCCAGAGGGACAGAGAAAGACAGAAAAGCAGAGAAGACACCAGTTCATAAAAACTGACAGCATCGCCACAGAAAAACTGGGATCTGCATAGACCCAACTAGGCACCTTCATGGTTCTAGGCTCAGAAGACAAAGCCTAGCCAGCCTCACTTTGGGGAAGAAGGTGATAGAAGTCCAGTCAAAGCTGGGACAGAGGTGAGGACAAGGTCAGGAGCAAGGGTACTCACCTTTGAGGACCAGGGAGCGAAGGCGCAAGAGACTCCACGGAACCTTGGCTAGGGTGTCATCTAGCAGTTGAGGGTCCTCGTGGGTGCTGAGCCGCAAAAACTCCACTTGCAGCAGCTGTGGGGGCTGCTGGGAACACAGGTATTGCAGCCGATGGCAGCCCCCTGGGTGTAAGTCCAAGTTCAACTTGTTCCCAGCCAGAAGAAAAGGTGCTCCGAGCCTGGAATCCGCAGCCTGCACTGTGGCTCTTGCAGCATCCTCTGCAGCAGCTGCAGTTTCCTCTGGCTTCTGCCCCTCCAACACTGCAGCCATCACCCATGGAAGGTCCTCGGGGACCAGACATGTCCCAGCTTGCCAAGCAAGCCTGCTTAGGCAAGGCTGATAGAAGCTGGAGAAGCAGAGGGAGGAGTAGGCTGTAGAGGACCAGCTCCTCCTCCATGTCAGAGCAACAGTAACTCGGTTTGGAAACCGGGGAGCTCTTGAAACCACCAGCTCAAGAACCCAGGGCACGAGGGGTAGTGAGTGAGTGGTCACTGCAGCCCTACGGCTTGCACCTGTGCTTGATCCTTCTGCCTGGGAGGAGCACCAGGCAGGACGACAACTCTGTGAACAGCATAGCTTGGAGAACCCTGCTAGGCTGAGGACAAGGAGAGGTTTCCCACCTCAATTCTGGAATCTGCTCATGTGACCCCTGATCCCACCTACAGGACTCTTGTAATAAGGACCCACTTTCTACCTTCATACCCAAATGCTTGGGGAGAACCCAGAACTCTCTTCCACTGCAGGCGTCTCTGTGCCCGAGAGGTCAGTGCGAAGGAGAGCCAAGAGGACTTTGGGATTCTTGTGTTAGGATCCCATATCCTAAGGGTGTCCTTAGCAGACACTCTTGAGCCACAATTCCCAAGTCCCACCTCCGTCAAATGGGGAACGTAGAGAGGGTCTCTGTAGGTGGGGAGTCGCTTTGGTCCCGCCTCTGGAGCACACTTCCCGCCTCCCATTGAGTACCTGCCACGCTGAACTCCCCGCCAGTCTAGGCGCGCTCCAAGCTGTCTTCCCGCCGGCGCGCTTCCGGGCGGGCGTCCCTCGGGCTCCGCCCCTCCCGGCCAGCCAGTAGGAATTCTCCCGGACTCTCACTGACGTTTATTTTTTTGTAGTCTGCACCAGGGAAGCCGGTGACCAAAGAAACTCACACTTTCAGACCTCTACAACCCCGGACCTATGGTGGCACTGAATAGTCTGGGCCTCAAGTGCATGCTAAGACAGGAATTTTGGGGTAACTTAGGCTATTGTCACACTCCTTGCTAGAAGCTAGAACTTTGAATGCTGGCCTGCTGGGCATAAACCGCTCTGGGAAAGTAGTTCTCAACCTGTAGGTCCCTACCTCTTTGTCAGACTTATATCTCCAAAAGATATTTACACTGCCATTCATAACAGTAGCAAAATTACAGTTATGAAGTAGCAGCAAGAATAATTTCATGGTTGGGATCACTACAACATGAGAACTGTCAAAGTATTAGGAAGGTTGAGAACCAGAATCTAGGACGTCCTTCTCAGGCTTTGCAGTGAACTCCAGCTTGTTGGAGCTCAGATACTTCCCCATTGAACGTTACTGTGGGCCAACTGCCTAGGCAGTGGGTTTTCTGGCTTTTCCTCCCTGACTTATGTGGTTCTTTTAGTTGGTGAACATTGAAGTCGACACCCAGAATCCTCAGTGGAGCTGGTGGACTGGTAGTGACCAAGTGGGTGTCCTACAATCTAGGTGATGAGCAGACTTCCTGTCTGCTTCGATTCTAGCACCTGCCTCTTTCTCACTGTTTCTGTAAAGCTGCCAGAGGGAGTTTGAAACACAAAACAAAACAAAACAAAACAAAACAAAAAAACAGTCTCAGGGGCTTAGTATAATTGTGCTCACATGCAAGGGCAGTACCTAGCTGAGATGGGAGAATTGCCATGCTGGGCTGCACAGCAAGACCCTGTCTCAAAAGCAATAATCCTAGGAATAATTCTTAAGTCTATGTTAATGAGCATGTGGTATGTACTTTTAATCTGCAAGAGGGCTCTTCACCTTTGAGCAATCTCTTCAGCCCTCTTGGGTATTATTTTTACAGTTAAAAAAAATTCACGATAAGCAGTGATGGCTCATGTCTTTAATCCCAGCACTCTGGAGGTAGAGGTAGGTGGATCTCTGAGTTGGAGGCTAGCCTGATCTATAGAACAAGTTCCAGGACATCCAGTGCTACATAGAACAACCCTGTCTCAAACAGACAAACAAAATCACAACATAAAAAAATCATGCCAGGTATGGTGTGCATGTCTCTAGTTCCAGTATTCTGGAAGTAGAGGCAAGTGAATCTCTGTGAGTTCCAGGTAAGCCAGAGTTACATGATGGGATAACGTTTCAAAATTAAAGAAAATAGAAGTTTGGAGAAATGGCTCAGCAGTTAAGAGCACTTCCAGACTAATTTGGTTGAGTGACTAGCATTGCTATCAGGCATTTCTTTTTTTTTTTTTTTTTTTTTGGTTTTTCGAGACAGGGTTTCTCTGTGTAGCCTTGGCTGTCCTGGAACTCACTCCGTAGACCAGGCTGACCTCGAACTCAGAAATCTGCCTGCCTCTGCCTCCCAAGTGCTGGGATTAAAGGCGTGCGCCACCACCGCCCGGCGCTATCAGGCATTTCACAACTTCCTGTACCCCCAATTCCAGGGGCTCCTGAAGGCACTGCACACATGTGGTACACATGCAAACCAAGGAGGAGCACACACATTCGCATTAAAAAAAAAAAAGCGCTATGTGTGGTGGCCTACACCTGTAATCCCAGTACATTAAGAGGCAGATCCTGTGAATCTCAGGGTGTGGGAGGTCTCCAGAGCCTAGTGTAGAGGCACACTTTTTTGTTATTTTGAAACAGGGTCTCTCCGTGTAGCCTTGGCTGTCCTACAGACCAAGCTGTCCTCAAACTAAGAGATTCACCTGCCTCTGCCTCGCAAGTACTGAAATTAAAGCCATGCAACACCACCTCCTAACGAAGCAAAGGTTTCCTTTTAAAAAACATTTATTTGTTTTATATGAGTGTTCTATCTTGATACACACAAGAAGAGGGAGTCAAATCCCATTACAGATGGTGGTCACATGTGGGTGCTGGGAATTGAACTCTGGAAGAAAAGTCAACATCAAAGCTATTAACCCGAGCCCTCTCTCTCTCTCTCTCTCTCTTTTTGGTTTTTCGAGACAGGGTTTCTCTGTGTAGTCCTGGCTGTCCTGGAACTCACTTTGTAGACCAGGCTGGCCTCGAACTCAGAAATCTGCCTGCCTCTGCCTCTCAAGTGCTGGGACTAAAGGCGTGTACCACCACTGCCCGGCTCCGAGCCATCTCTCTAGCCAAAAAGTTTTTAATCCCAACACAGTGGAGGCAGAGGCAGACGATCTCGTGAGTTCGTGGCCAATCTGGTCTACACAGAGGTCCAGGGGAGCCAAAGGTATATAAAGAAACCTGTTTCAAAAAAAAAAAAAAAAGATATGGCCGCAGTCACTAGGCCCCAGACAGTTCTCTCAACTTTTCCAGACCAGCTGAACTTAGCCATTAGCCCCAGCACGACTTAGGACCTCTGGTGCCCAAGAACAGGTAAACAACTAATAGAACCACAGTTTGAACCTCCAGCCGCCCACCTAGAACACGTGCAACGAGAAAAGACTAGAAGGGAGCACACTTCCGGTGTCACGGTCTTATAGTCATGCATTATGGGACTTGTAGTTTGTCTTAATACGACCCGGGCGGAGCTTCCGCACTGCATGTTGGGAGCTGTGGAGCCGCGTGGCATGTTGGGAACGCAAAGCGTTAAAGGGGTTTGAAAGCTTTGGCCGTGCCCTCAGTGGATTTCGGGAGACTCTCGCCCTTGTTGCGGAGCAACTGGCATTTGAAAAACCCCTTGTTTTGTTGTGGGGAACCCATAACGGGGGACAGAGCAATCGCTTCCTTCCGGTGCACCCTTTTCGTCAATGGGAGGCGTCCGAGCCGTGCGCGTCCCGGGGGCTTCTGGGTAGTGGTTTACCCCCGCCCACTGCGTCAGCGTCTTCCTTTCGCCGCCCGACGCCGCCGAGGTCGCACGCGCGAGGTCTGTTCACCGCAGCCGAGTGAGTAGCCAGGCCGTCTGGGTCACAAACACTGGTTGGGACGGAGGGGTGGGCCGCTGCCGAGAGTTGAGGGTTACACAGCCTTCCGTGATCGAAGGTCTGGTGCCTCACATGGTCTCACTTGCTGACTAAAATGGAGGGGGAAATCGGAAGGCCTCTGGGATAACCTCACCACCGTACCCTGTCCCATTCAGCATGCGCTACGTCGCCTCTTATCTGCTGGCCGCCCTCGGGGGCAACTCTTCTCCTACCGCCAAAGACATCAAGAAAATACTAGACAGCGTGGGCATCGAGGCGGACGATGACCGGCTCAACAAGGTAGCTTGCTGCTTACTTGGATCCGCTGTATCCAAATGTCCGCCGGTGGCGGCCCTTATCATATTAGGTCTGGATCTTACCTTCTGAGGAAATGTAGATGACCTGTTGAAAAGAATGGATGGAGGAGGCCTACACCCATCTTAATGATAGTTTTCTCTTTAATCCTTTTAAGGATCTTGTGCAGTCAAAAAATCCGTGCATGGCAAAGTCTTGGGCATCGTACTTTCGTTGAAGTTTAAAACAACTCGTTTGTGTTGATTTTTTGAGACGAGGTCTCACCGTGTAGCTATGGCTAACCTGGATGTGTGAATAAGTTTTCTAAGTTTGTCTTTTTTAATTAGCAGTAAAGGGTGTGTGTACTTGACTGTAGATTCCAGCAGAGGCATTTGGGTCTCCCTAAACCTATCTATAGTTAGGGTTAGTGCTGGGAATCAAACTCTAGGATATGGCAACCGTAGCAGCCCAAGCTACGGAGTATGATCCTGTCTGGAAGAGTCCAAGTCTTTAGCAATAGAGTTATCTCATCACCCCTAAAAATTTCTTGAGATAGGTATTTTATATCCTACCTAGGTTGTACATGGAACCTAAACTTTACAGAACTATAAAATTTTAGTATCTAAGACTTTTGTGTCTTGCATAATTGACTGCTAGCTATGGTTGTCTACTCCAGGTCATCAGTGAGCTGAATGGAAAAAACATTGAGGATGTCATTGCTCAGGGTGAGTTCCGGGGAAGGTAACATGTTTATGGTCCATCCTAATCCCTGCTGGTCAGCCAGTGATCTGCCAGGCTTCGCTTGTGGACCAGAGCATCCTAGAAACCCTGCCACAGTTGTGCAAGGCCTTTTTATTTTAGGCTTTTGCCGGCAGCACTTCTGAACACGCTCAGGAGCTGGCAATGGGGTCACTTCTTTATTGCTCCTACCAGGATATGAAAGCCTTTTCTGTGAGCAAGGGTTGGGAGCACTAAAAACTGGTGCAGACTCTTACCTTTTATTAGACATAGGATTTCTCTCTCTCTCTCTCTCTCTTTTTTTTTTTTTTTTTTTTTTTTTTTTTTTTTGACAGGGTTTCTCTGTAGTCCTGGCTGTCCTGGAACTCACTCTGTAGACCAGGCTAGCCTCGAACTCAGAAATCCGCCTGCCTCTGCCTCCCAAGTGCTGGGATTAAAGGCGTGTGCAGCTGCCACCACCACCCGGCCAGACATAGGATTTCTGGTACCGCCAGACTAGTACTTACTTGCAATTTGAGCAGTTAACAGTGTGCTTGCCCTGTGTACATGACAGGCAAAAGTTTGTGGTCTGTCTGTCCTTCCTTCCTTCCTTTTTTTAAAGACAGGTTTTCTCTGTAAGAACCCCTGTGGACTGGAACCCACTTTATAGAGCAGGTTGGCTTTAAATTCACAGATCTGCCTGCTTCTGCCTCTTGAGTGCTGGGATTAAAAAGTGTGCACCACTGAGCCCAGCCTGAACTTAGTTTTTTAATTTACTTGGGGGTAAATCTGAGGCTTTATTTGAGTAGCACCTGCCTGTCATGGAACTCATTGTATAAGGTCTGGGTGGCTTCAAACTCACAGTCTACCTGCCTCTTCCAAGTGCATCACCACCTCCAGCTTAGTTCTGTGTGGGTTTGAGGTTTTTGTTTTTGGGATTTGGGGGGGGGGGGGGGTTGAGACAACAAATGAGACAAGGTTTCTCTGTTCAAGCTGGCTTTGAAGTCACATCCCCTAGTGGGATTAAGGCATGCCTGGCTTGTCCATCTTATTTTTAAGGTGAAGGTCATAGTGGGGCTAATTCCACTTTTCTTTTTTTAGTGGGTCAGAATAGGGGAGAAGAAGTCTTAAATGGTATTATAATGTTCCTTAGATGTGTGCAAAGTTGCTTTGTGTTTTAGAGTGAAAGCAGGTGGCAGTGGTGTTACATAAGCAGACCCATTGGTGTAATAATGTCCCTGGGTTGGTTATTCTACCCTTACAGGGTCTCTGTTCTGCTCTCATATTCTTTTTATTTTATGTAGGTGTTGGCAAGCTGGCCAGTGTGCCTGCTGGTGGGGCTGTGGCTGTTTGTGCTGCCCCTGGCTCTGCAGCTCCTGCTGCTGGCTCTGCCCCCGCTGCAGGTAAGTGGAGGTCTGATGGGGTGGTGGTGATCAGAGGGAGTTGGCACTCAAGGTTGGTTGTTGGCTGGGGCTCCCAGGACAACCTGGGTGAGTACTTGGGGCAGTGCTTACTGTGGTGTTCCTCCACAGCAGAGGAGAAGAAAGACGAGAAGAAAGAAGAGTCTGAGGAGTCTGATGACGACATGGGATTTGGCTTGTTTGATTAAATTCCTGCTCCCCTGCAAATAAAGACTTTTTAATGTATCTTGAGTGGCCTTTTAAACACTTCATCAGTGTGCGGCATACTGTCTTCTCTGAGGCTCCACTCTGTGGCAATATGTTGGGTCAGTGGGGAAGAAGATCTCCAAGGTCCCTTTACTTAGTAGGACCTTGTCTTTAGGTAACTGTCAGACTCTGTGAGATGGATTCTTGGCAGGTTTCATTAAAACATTCTGGGAAAACAGGTATGGGAAATGTGACCTTGAGTTGAAATGCTATTTGAGTAGTTGCACAGGCTCTTCTGTAAAGAGTGGTTCATAGATCAATACTCCACTTAGCTTGTTGGTGAGGGTGTTCCTAAGTTTCTGTATAAGGAAGCTATATAATGGCCGGTTCTCTGCATTGTGCATGCTTGGTCATATGCTGGCTATAAATTTCTAGGGCGTGCCTGTTTTCAGACAGGCTGCTGTGTGGAGTGTGAAACTCAGGTCCTGGTGAGATTGCAGTGTAAAGGGTCTGTCAGTCTTTCAGGGAGACAGATGAGCATTAAACAGGCTGGAGATCACTCTGATGCTCCCTGTGGCAAGGAATAAAATATGACCAGCATGAAGTCAGGAAGGGTGGTCGATGTAGAGAGGACCAGAAGAACACACCCTTTGAGGTGTGCTATAAGGGAGCAGGTAAAAATGGGGCTGGGGTAGGAGGTTGCAGGGTTCCGGCAACACTCAGTTCTAGCCTGTGTCCTGAAGGGAGGGGCTTGAGCTGCTTAAGGTTCATGGGAGTTATCCAGCCTTAGGATTCTGAGAAAGGCCAGCCCTGTTCTTGGCACCAGCATCTCCCAGGGGCCTGAAGGGTGTGTGCCCAAACAGCCTTACTCTGTGGAAATGAGAGCAGAGGTCCTACTGAGCTAGGGCAGCACTGTCCCTCAGGCCCATTACTGGAACAAAATAGTGGGGAGGACCTTAAGTTCTTAGTTTCTTTCTGTGACCACCATGATAAGCCCTGGGCATGTACCCTTACCCTAAACTCACAGTCATATTAATCAGGACATACCTGCTTTTTTTATTTGTTTTTTTTTCAGAGACAGGGTTTTTCTGTGTAGTCCTGACTGTCCTGGAACTCACTCTATAGAGACCAGGCGAACTCAGAAATCCACCTGCCTCTGCCTCCCAAGTGCTGGGATTAAAGGCGTGTGCCACCGCCACCCAGCCAGAATTTAGATTTTTAAAGGTCTTTCATGCTAGGTCAATTTGTTCTATGCTGGCTTGGACCACACATTGAATTTGAGGCCAAATGTTCTCAAGGTAGAATATACCTAGAATTAATCAGGCATGTCCTGCAGGGCGTTGGTGGCACACGCCTTTAATCCCAGCATTTGGGAGGCAGAGGCAGGCGGATTTCTGAGTTCGAGGCCAGCCTGGTCTCTACAGAGTGAGTTCCAGGACAGCCAAGACTACACAGAGAAACCCTGTCTCAAAAAACAAACAAAAAAACCCTAAATTCTCAGCCAGGCAGTGACCACACCTTTAATCCCAGGACTCTGGAGGTGGAGGCAGTCCTGGCTGTCCTGGAACTCACTGTAGACCGCGCTGGCCTCCGGAAATCCACCTGCCTCTGCCTCCCAAGTGCTGGGATTAAAGGCATGCACCACCACTGCCCGGCGAATTCTGGAAATTTTAAGTGCCCTTATCAGCAGTCTGAAGTTTTGATCCCAGCATCTAAGTCAGGTGATTCACAAATATCTGTAATTCCAAATCTAGGGGTTGGTATGCACCCCTTTGATTTCTGGGTACCTGCACATGTTTGTTTTTAAATCTGGGACCAAAAAGATTCTTTAGTGACTAAAAGCACTGTTGGGTGTGGCAGAGACCCTGGGCTGTTTCTAGTGTCCATGCTGGGGATTCAGTGGCTGTGGCTCAAAGCCCTCTAGTTGGAGGGCATTGGTCTGTCTCTTCGGGCCTCTGCACCTGCAGTCAGAAGTAAGCTGTGTTGTGGTCCATGTGAGAGGTAGAAGCTATAAATCTCTTGAGTTCAGGATAGCCAGGGCCACAGCAACTGTTCCCCCTCTTTGGATGCTCTGTCTATCTGATTTTCAAAGCTCAACTCAGCCCCAGAAGTACCCTACCTTTTGACTGTAGATGAGCTCATCTATTACTGTACCTATGCTTCGTGTGGAATGGCCCATCACAAGATGTCTCCAGGATCCCTTGGCCTGTGGCCTTCACTTGTTTCCCTGCCAGCCCCACCATGTTTTTTCATTCCCAATCTAGTCTTTGTCCTTGGGACCACTAGAGAGGTTTTGACAGCCAGCCCTGGCACCCATTCACCCAGCTCTCACTCTGCTGATGCACACTTCCTTCTCTTGGTGGCTGACATCCAAGGGTTTTCAACATAACTGACCAGACCACCTGCCAAAGAACTGTACTCCCGTTTTCTGAGAAAACTTCACAAACAAAATGGCAATAAACTAAACTGCTTCAAACTCAGCCTCCTCATGACGTGTAAGGATCCCCTTGAGTGTGTTATTTTCAATACACTTCCTTCTTAAGCTGCAAGCCTACAAACCTTTAAAAGGTTACTAAGCTAGGGGCCTCTAATTCCAGCATTTGGGAGGTGGAGGCAGGTACTGAACTTAGGACTGGAGACCATAGTATACAGCAGATCCTTTACCTTGCATCAAAAATTAGTTTATTTTTAGATTAATCAGCTTCAAAACCCCTCCAAGTCACATATAGCTACTGCTCAGGTACTTAGGTGCATTTCTAAGGCCTGCACTTGCCTCTTAAATGTCTCTCATTTATATGCTTAATAAACTAATTTCATTTTTTTTAAAGGAGTGGATAAATAGACATGCCTGATATTTTAAGATGCTCAATTTCTTCACAAGCTTTATTTTATTTTTTTTAAAGATTTATTTTTATTTACATGAGTACACTGAAGCTGTTTTAAACATACCAGAAGAGTACCTTGGATCTCATTACAGATAGTTGTGAGCCACCACGTGGTTGCTGGGAACTGAAGTCAGGACCTCTGGAAGAATAGTCAAGTGCTCTTAGCCATCTCTCCAGCCCACTAATTTCATTCTTGCTGGTCTTGAAATTTTTTGTGTATGTCAAGGACCTGGGTCACCTGAATAAAAGACACTGGCTCAGCGATCTTCAGGTTGAATTGTTGGAAACGCAGTTGTACTTCTGTTGTGACAGGTCTAGAACCGAGTTGGGAGTGAGAATTTCTGGAGGAAAAGACATTGTCATCCATAACCCCAATCTTGTTTGGGACGGGGTAAAATGAGGGCTAGGTTTTAGCCTGTACCTCAGCTGAGGAAACAATCAAGGGAAAGGGTGAGGGGGTAACTTTACCCAGGAGCACACCACTTCCTGGAACAATCAGTTGGGGTGAGGCTTTTGTCTGAGACCAAGTAGACCCCACAATCTGAGGAGCCAGCATCAGACAGCTAAAACCCAAATGAGCAGCAACGGTACCGAGGGTTCCCTAGGATGGTGGTGGAGCAGGACTTGGGTCCGTGACAGTGTTTGCTGGGCCAGTGTCAGTCTGTTTGACTTGTTGGTTTTGGGGTCTTTAGTCTAAGTGACTAGGGTTTTCAGGCCCATGGGGGTACTATTGCTGCGCTTTTGTCTAGGTTCCATCTAGCTCGTCTGTCCTGGCGGGTATTCCTGGAGAAGGAGGAGGCACCTGCTCACAAACTCCCGGTACCCAGATCTGTGCAAAACTTGCATTGTTCCACGCACTCGGGTTTCCCTGAGTCCAGGGCTGCCTAAGCTGTAGGTCAGAAGGAGCTGTGGGGTTGAAAGAGAGAAGCTGAGGCCTGGGAATCACCCCACCCCCCTCCCGATCTCTCAGATGGCTTTGCCCAGCAGGTGTCGCGAAGGGGCGGAGCCTCGGGGGCGCGGCCGTTCCCTGCTTGATCCAGTTGGGTCGCGCGCCCAGGTCCTGCCCCCTGCCGACCAGGCCCCGCCCTCACCCCCCGCACTAAAACACCTCCTCCTCTGCCTCCCGGCACAGCGTCTCCGCCTCTGCCGGCGGGGACCCCAAGCTACCAAGACTGCGGGACTCACTGCCCGCAGGACATCGAATCACGATGTTCCCAAGAGAGACCAAATGGAACATCTCGTTCGCTGGCTGCGGCTTCCTCGGGGTCTACCACATTGGCGTGGCCTCCTGCCTCCGTGAGCACGCGCCCTTCCTGGTGGCCAACGCCACTCACATCTACGGAGCCTCGGCAGGGGCGCTTACCGCCACAGCACTGGTCACTGGGGCCTGCCTGGGTGAGCCGGGCTGCGCGGAAGTTGGGCAGGGTGTGGTGGGGATCGCGCGGGCCGGTGGATGCTCTAGCGTCCCACGCCCATTCCGCGTAGGGAAGCTGATCCGGCAACTAATGCAGTAGGAGAGCTAGAGAGGGGCGTCTCTGCCTGTATCCCGGAACCATGACGGAAAGTTCAGTCTGAGCCCCGGTTCGGGGCGGGTTCTGGTTTGTTTTTGTTCTAAGAGTGTCCAGGAACTGGGGTGGGGCCTAGCGCGCTCTTAGCTTATGGCATTCTCTTTGGTGCCCATGTAGTCCGCCTTAAGGGGCACGAAATTTGGGGACCGGCAGGTGCTACTAGACTGTTACTGGAAAGAGAAAGTAAATCGTGGGCGGGGCCATGAGCGAGTGGCTTTGGTTTTCCCGAACTGGCTGCCAGCGGTCACTGTGTCCTGAGGCTCTGCCGCTACAAACTGCTGTGGCTCTGGGGCCTAGTACAAGTGTACCTCAGATGGGCATCTGAACACTGTGGCATGGTTCTTAAAGGGGACCTCTGAACGCAGCTGGAGTCAGGACTGGGCATAATTGCTTCCTCTGTCCATGGTGGATTGACAGACTGATTCGCCAGTTGTAGCCAGCTGACACACTTCACTGGGTGTCCATACTTATGTGCTTTGAAGGGTTTCAGAAGTACAGAGATGTGAAGGGGGGCTGGGTCTCACACTTCCGGCTACCACGTGGGTTGTTGTTTACAGCACACAACGTTCTTCCTCCTTAAGAGTCCTGGGAACTGCTGCCCATCCCCCATCTCATAGGTCAGCCAAGGTGACAAGGGCATCCTGCTCAGCAGGAGATTGTCCAGCGTTTTCTGCTGTCTCTTTCCCATCACCTTTGCCCTGAGGAGAGAAGAGGAGAAGGAACACAGTTCTAGTTCTTGGTACCTGGAGTTCACCCTGTGATCTTGCCCACTGGCTCTCAGGGAGGCTCTCAGAGGAATGGGTATAGTGGGTAGCTGGTCTCAGGACGTACATGAAGACTACCTGAGCTGAGAGTGAGTTAGGAATGCCACTCTCATAGAACTACTTACTACCAATACTTTGCACAGGTGATCGTGGGCAGCTAGAATCATGACAGTTTGCCTACTGTCAGCTGTAAACCCTTGATCTATATTCCCCATCCCTGCCAAGGAGAGCATCTTGGAAGAGGGCATGGGTCCTTGGTGGCAGGAGTCGGGGGTGAACCCTAGATTCTCCTCTCCTTGGCCACCATACTATTGTTCTGGGTCAGCACCCCCAGGGCCTCCTAAGTGCTTTTGGCTGAAGTGAGACAATGTCTTCCCAAGAAGTAGGCCCATCACTTTTAAGTTAATGTTCTTGAGACTGTCCCTCTTGGGCTGAACTGGGCTTTGTGGGTCTGCCTACCCACTTATATCTGGCCAAGTAGGTGAAGGTTGGAGTAGGTCAGAGTTGACCCTCTGTCTTCCCCACTCTAGGCCACGTGCCATACCATGTTAGGCACAGTGACTCATGGGGACAGGCAGTTGGGAAATACCAGGCATAGGGCAGGTTTTAATCCCAGCTGGCCAGCTTCTGCTGTATGCTATCTTCAGGGTGGTGGCTTGCCTCCTTCTACTTAAGTGGCAAAATCCCAGCTGTGAGCCAGTCCCCAGTGTGGGCATAGGTGTCTTCAGGGTCAAAGGAATGTAACACATCTGAGTGTATCCTGGGTGTGGAGTCCTGGAGGAAGGATGGTTACTAAGCTGGGAATGTTGTCCCTGATCCTGGCCCTACTATCCCAGGTGAAGCAGGCGCCAATATTATTGAGGTGTCCAAGGAGGCCAGGAAGCGGTTCCTGGGCCCTCTGCACCCCTCCTTCAACCTGGTGAAGACCATCCGTGGCTGTCTACTAAAGACCCTGCCTGCTGACTGCCATGAGCGTGCCAGTGGACGCCTGGGCATCTCCCTGACTCGTGTCTCAGATGGAGAGAATGTCATCATTTCCCACTTTAGCTCCAAGGATGAGCTTATCCAGGTCGGCGCTGGAGACACTGTGCTGGGGGGACACTGTGCTGGGGGTATGGGATTAACTCAAGGCAGAGCCTTGTCTACTACCCTGTGTCTTGTTGTGCAGGCCAATGTCTGCAGCACTTTTATCCCGGTGTACTGTGGCCTTATTCCTCCTACCCTTCAAGGGGTGGTAAGTATCTCTGCATGGCTCTGCCCTGGAATGACAAGCATCATGTACTGTCTCTGGGCTGTAGGAACAAGGGGTGGAGGAGAAAGGCCACTGGGGCACCCCTCTCCCTCTTCAGTCCCTCTCTCCCTGTTTGTTGCTTTACTTCCCATGACTCAAGATCCAGGGCAGTCTTGGGAGACTCACACTTCCTCTGGCTGGTCCCCATCCCAACTCCATCTCTCTGGCCATTTGCTGAGTCCCCAGCGGCCAATGCCTAGTGGGCCAAAGGCCCAAATGGAACTGAGTAGGTCTGCCAGAACACCCTGCAGGCCTCTCAGTGACTGTGAATGTGTGTTCTTGCAAAGCGCTATGTGGATGGCGGCATTTCAGACAACTTGCCACTTTATGAGCTGAAGAATACCATCACAGTGTCCCCATTCTCAGGCGAGAGCGACATCTGCCCTCAGGACAGCTCCACCAACATCCACGAACTTCGTGTCACCAACACCAGCATCCAGTTCAACCTGCGCAATCTCTATCGCCTGTCAAAGGCTCTCTTCCCACCGGAGCCCATGGTGAGCCCTCACAGGCTGTCCTGACTAAGCACCAGGGCAGAGAACTCCTGGGGACTTCTGAGCCGTGGGACAGCACTGGGGATTTTGGATGCTGTCCAAGGTTTACAGCACTTCAAACCAGGGCAGGTTGTTGGTGGAGTGGCTGTTCCGGGGACTCTACAGCAGACCCTCAGTTCACTGATTTACACCTCTGCCACAGGTTCTCCGAGAGATGTGCAAACAGGGCTACAGAGATGGACTTCGATTCCTTAGAAGGAATGGTGTGTGGGCAGCTCTGGGGTGGGAGAAGCTGGACCTGCAGTGCCCCCTGCTGGCCATAAACTCTGACGGCATCTCTCTGTCATCCCACCCCTAACCCAGGCCTACTGAATCAACCCAATCCCTTGCTGGCACTGCCCCCAGTTGTCCCCCAGGAAGAGGATGCAGAGGAAGCTGCTGTGGCCGAGGAGAGGACTGGAGAGGAGAATCAATTGCGGCCCCATGGAGAGGATCGGATTCTAGAGCACCTGCCTGCCAGACTCAATGAGGGTGTGCCATGGGGAGGGAAGCTCGGTCTGGAGGCCTAGGAGGCCTCTGCTTCCTTAATTGACTACCACCTTCCTATGTGCAGCCCTACTGGAGGCCTGTGTGGAACCGAAGGACCTGATGACCACCCTTTCCAACATGCTACCAGTGCGCCTGGCGACTGCCATGATGGTACCCTATACTCTGCCGCTGGAAAGTGCAGTGTCCTTCACCATCCGGTAAGGGTGGGAAACAGTCTGGGGAGGACACGTCAACATATACATCAGGGACAGAGGTCTAGGATCATCCATGAGCAGTGAGCTACTTGGGAGATTTGGGGAGGATAGGTCTTCAGTATCTGGTAAGGGAGCATCAGATCCCAACCTGTTTCTGAGGTTATGCTCTCGGTGCTCCCTTCCCAGCTTGTTGGAGTGGCTGCCTGATGTTCCTGAGGATATCCGGTGGATGAAAGAGCAGACAGGTAGCATCTGCCAGTATCTGGTGATGAGGGCCAAGAGGAAATTGGGTGACCATTTGCCTTCCAGGTGAGCTGCCCTGACCCGCCCATCCACCTGGGTCCTGGGTCTTGGAATCTCGGATTTCTGCTAAGCCTTCCCTTCCTCTATGCCTCCTCCCCACCTGCAGACTGTCTGAGCAGGTAGAACTGCGGCGTGCCCAGTCTTTGCCTTCTGTGCCACTGTCTTGCGCCACCTACAGTGAGGCACTGCCCAAGTGGGTACGAAACAACCTCTCACTGGGGGATGCTCTGGCCAAGTGGGAAGAATGCCAGCGTCAGCTACTACTGGGTCTCTTCTGCACCAATGTGGCCTTCCCGCCGGATGCCTTGCGCATGCGCACACCTGCCAGTCCCACCGCCACAGATCCTGCCACCCCACAGGATCCACCTGGCCTCAGACCTTGCTGAGAACCATCATTCCCACCTCGCTCGGCTACCAGCCAAGCTCCAGCTCCAAGTTGTCCTGCCTCACTGAGAGGAGTCCTGGGGCAGAACAAGACCCTGTCCCCCGGCTCTCCCCCTTACGTGCTGTGGAATGAGGACATAGGACCCTGCACAGCTGCAAGTGGATTTTTGATGTGAAACCTTTCACCAGTCACTCACTACGCTATCCTGGTGGGGAGGGATGAGGGGTAACCCTCCCCGGAACCCACAGAGCCCTTCCCTCACCTGTGCCTTACTCTCGCTCACCACCTTGTCAGTGCAGGGTCAGTCTTAAGAACTCCACATCTGCTGCTTCTCCGTTCTCCAAGTTTCCTTGCAGAGTGTGTGAAGAATTATTTATTTTTGCCAAAGCAGATATAATAAAAGCCACAGCTCAGCTTCTGCCTTCCTCACTTCTGCACATTACTCTTGCCTCTGACTGTGCTCAGCGGACAGAGCTTTCTCCCAGTGGACTGGTGTCTCAATATTTAACAGTTGGGCTTCACAGGGTTCTTTGAGTCCTGGCAGCTGGGGACCCTCTCATAAGGTCAGCCCTCTGGCAAGGACACGTAAGCTGCTCTGTTTTCCCTGAGGCTTGCCGACTGTCTCTTGGGCAGTGTTTCAAGGACCAGCGGATATGTTTGGGAGTTTGAGACCCTTAGTATTAATAAAAACTTAAGTGTTGAGTTAGAGTCGCTCAGCGGTTGAGCAGCTGCCTAGTATTCACCAGGTCCGGATTCCATCTCAAGCACTAGGGGAAAAATGTTTACAAAAGGTGTCACCCACACATCCGCTCCACATGGTGACACAGTGAGTGAGGGTGTGGAGTTGACTTCAGGGCTGGATCCCTGTGAAGAGTGAGGCTTCTGGAACTGAGGCCTGGGGACCAGGGAAGATCAGTTCCTGACCCACACTGGGGCATCTTGCCCAGAACTTTGTGCTTGGCTCCTCTTTCTTGGTTGTCACATGCTTCACTGCCAGGTGCATGTGCCTTTTCCTGTACTGTAACCATACCTGCTTCCCGCCAGAACCGGGGAGGGGTCTGGAGTACTGAGGCAAGGTAGTGAGAGTTCACCATGGGTTCCTGAAGTGTCCTGTGCTGTGTTTGTGTGTGTGTTGTAATTGTCTCGGAGAAAGGGGAACTGGGAGTGCGGGTGAGCTTAACTGTCCACTTGTAAGACCTAGTTTAGTCCTCCCAGCTCAGCACCCACTTGCTCCTCCCAAAGGGGTGGGCTTAGCTGTCTGTTTGTAGAACTTAGCTTAGTCTTCCGATCTCAGCACCCACTTGCCCCTCCCAAAAGGTGCACAGTGGCTGCGGTTGCAGCCCCTAGCCAACAATAACGGTTGGTCTGGTTATGGGACCTGGGACAACAGGACTGGGTGAGCCGGCCGGGCAGGTCCCTGGCCTAGGTGCCAGGGGCCGCCCCTCTTCTCCAGGTCCTGTCCTATAGAGCCAGCCTGTTGTGGTTCTGCTTGAGAAGCACAGGGCCCCCCAGCGCCTCTGCAGCCTGTGATAGCCAGGCCAGCTTCAGGTCAGTTTAGGGTTTGGTTGGGGGCATACCCTTGGAAGTAGATGGGTTGGTTTCCTCTTAAGGAGGACTTTGGCAGCATCTTCAGAAGTTCCTCTAGGCCCAGGGGAACCCTGATTAGGACTGTGCCCAAGAGGAGCGCTGAGGACAGACTGCTGAGGTGGTCTCACTGGGTCTACACACTTCTCCCACACACGAGTGCTGCTCACATGTCATTCTCTAGCATTAAACCTTAGAAGACTCGAAACTGGAAAAGTATAGAGAAGAAAGTCTAGTGTCCGCAGTCCTGGATACAGCCACTGAAAGTATTTGGTTTATTTCCTGCTCGGCATTTTCCTACACACACTTCTTGGCACCCTAAGTCTGGATACTCCGGGCGGGGTGGGGGCTGGCATCTGCACCTCCCCGGCCTTGATTTTGTCCTGAAAGGGTCTTGAAAGGTGGAGAAGGTGGTGGGAGTGAGGGACACGACATTGCTGCCCCCTGTGGTTCTCCGGGGAGAGCTAGCTACTCTGGGTCGGGTCACCAGGATAGGAGAGGCGGGACAAAGCTACAGCAGCGCTCTGCTGGAGGATCCACCCGGACGTGCTATCCCCGGGTCTCCCGGCCCGTAAGGCCGCAAGGTCGCTCTGGGTCCGCGCCCCTCGCTGGCTGTCGGGGTCCGGGCAGGGGCGGGGCGCGCCGCGCGTTTCCGGGAGAGGCTGCCCGTCTGTGGCAGGTGCGGCGGGCGGCGCGGCTCGCAGGTAGGCATTTGCTCGCAGGTCCCGCGGCTGGGGTCCCAGCGCCGCTCCCTCCGGGCTTCCCCACCCACAACCCTGCGCTCCTAGCTCCAGTGGTCACACCCTCGGCCCGCTGTGTGGAGCGGCGACCGCACGCATCTCTGTCTGGAACGGCTGTGTTCCTGGGGTGAAGGCAGCTAACCCAGACGTGCGTGGATGAGATTTGCCTGTGGGCCCACCCGCTGCCTTTCGTCTGGACTCCCTGGAGCCTGGTGGCAACGCGGCTTCCGGCCTGGATGGACCTCCGGTCCCTTGGAGCTCTGGAGTGTTTGGTGGGGTGGTGACCGTGCCTAGTTGAAGTGAGAGTAGCTATCAGGGGCCAATGATTACTCCAAGTTGCCCTACCATGCTCTTCGTCACGTTTGCTTGTTGGATTATTGTTCCTTTCCTCTCGGAATTATGGGTAGGGGGAAGATGGCCTCAAAGACTGAAAAGTGAAGTAGTAGTCAGTCAGGGTCACTGAGCTGTAGCTTGGTAAGTCTGGGGTTAATACACTGTGGGACTGACAGGTGGCTCTATCTAGAGGTGGATGTCCATTCCAGGTGAGAGAGAGGCTCCAGGGGAGGAGAAAGCTCCAGAGGCTGTGTTAAACCAAGACGTGGGGGTATTTCTTACAAAAGCTGTTCAGTGCCCAAGCCTGGGACCTTGCACCTGCACCCTGAAGGCCTGATTGGCAGGTGGGAGGGGCTAACAGAGTTTACTCTCTGCCTGCTTGCCAGCTGTCAGAAGTCCAGGGTATCACAGGCTCAGGCCTGAGGCTAAGATCTTGGTCAGAAGTTGTTCAGCCCTCAACCTTAGGCAGTCCTAGCTTGGGATTTCCCAAGTCCAGGATGTGGCAGATTCTTTACTCTCTGAGCCTCTTTCACTACAAAATCTCTGATGGCTGCCAAGAGCTGGCCACTTGCTTTTACACTTTAACAAGTCTTTTGTAGTAAAGTCACACTTTTTTTTTTTTTTTTTTTTTTTGAGACAGGGTCCCACTTTGTAGCCCCGACTGCCCTGGAACCCACTCTGTAGACCAGACTGGCATCGAAACTCACCTGCCTCTGTCTGCTGAGTGTTGGGACTAAAGGCTTGTGCCACTATGACTAGTCTCACTTTCTTTTTTGTTTTGAGGTAGGATCTCTCTATGTAGCTCAGGATGTCTTGGAACTTGCTATGTAGAGTAGCCTGGCCCCGAACTCACAGATATGGGCCTAACTCTGCCTTCTGAGTGCTGGGATTAAAATGCATGCTACCATATCCAGTCTCACCCTCCCTTTCTTGCACTGGTTTCTTCCTGGGATTCAGTCTTTCCCCGGGATCCCTACTTCCTGAGATGCTGGTGCTGGGCAGCAACCCTGCTCCTGGGTCTGTGTGCTTCATCCCATCCCAGGGACCCTGGAGCACCCCTGTCTCAATTCCTTTTGTCTGTTGACTCTCCCACTGGGTCCCAAAGCTCTCTGCCTGTACCTCTGCCACACTTTCACCCTCCTTCCATCTCTTCTGACTGTCCCTTTGCCTCACAGCACCTCCAAGAGCCAAGCCTTGCTCCTATGGCCAGCCTTGGGCTGTCTGGAGCTGAGGAAGGCCAGGAAGAAGAGGAGACAGCGGGGGTCTCAGCAAGGAATGGAGCAGAGATGCTGAGGCAAGCCCAGGAGCTCTTTCTCCTGTGTGACAAAGATGCCAAGGGCTTCATCACTCGTCAGGATTTGCAGGTGAGCCCCAGATCCAAGAGGTTGCTAGGCCCAAGGCCGACCTTTGCTGCTCACCTCCGTCCTTCTTGCCTGGTCAGGGTCTGCAGAGTGATCTTCCCCTTACGCCTGAACAGCTGGAGGCTGTGTTTGAAAGTCTGGACCAGGCCCACACTGGCTTCCTCACAGCCCGGGAGTTCTGTCTAGGCCTGGGTGAGCAGGTCCTGGCCACCTGGAGACCCTCTTCAGGGCCCTGTGAGACCTTACGAAAGCATGTACCTTTCACAACTTCCCAGGCATTCTGGTATCTACTAACAGGCACATTATGAGCTGGCCCACCCTCAGCTACTCTACAGTGTACGGTCTGCCCTCCCCCAACCCCTTCTTCTCTGCCAGCCAAGGAGGGGCGGGGGAGCTGGCTGTCATTTCCCATTCCCAGCCCAATAGAACCAAAACAAGGAAGCAAAACAGGAAACTGGGCTCCGAGAGAGGGCAGGATATATTGTACGTGGCTGGAGGGAGTTGGGTAGGTCCAGCATGCTAACTCACAGTCCTGATAATCTCTCCTCCCATGTCTGCAGGGAAGTTTGTGGGGGTGGAGTCGGCTCCAGGTGGGTCCCCCTTGAGGACTTCTGAAGAAACCTTTGAGTCGGGCACAGGGGGCTCTCTGGAAGAGGAGGACGATATTGAGACATTCTACACTTCCTTGGAGAAGCTAGGAGTGGCCAGGGTCCTGGGCGAGTGAGTTTATGCCCGCTCCTTTTTCCAGAGTGTTCCCTCTTTGCTTCACAGTCTGTCTACCTTGCCCACCTGTCTGTTGCTACAGAATCCCTAGGTCCTGCCTTGTCAGTTGTGGCTGTCTGGCAGAGTGGCCTGGTGTGATTTTCCTCAGGATTTGCATTTCAGGAGGCCATAGCTCTGTGGGACGGGCGGGGTGCCACCAGACACCTTAGGCACTCACTGGCACAGCTCTTGGTACACAGGCCACCTTGCATTCTCAGAGGTCAAGCAAGCATGAGAGCAACAAGCAAGGTTGAACTGTGTGTGGCCGATGGATGTGCCAGTTCTGGGCTGCTGGGTTCTCCAGGGGGTTCTCTGTTCGCAACGGGGAGACAAACCCTCACCCACCAGCTCCCGTCTCTCATCGCGTCCTCCAGGCAATGGGCCGTGAGGACACTCTGGATCGGGCTGCAGCGGGAGCGACCCGAGCTGTTGGGCTCTCTAGAGGAAGTTCTGATGCGCGCGTCGGCCTGCCTGGAGGCGGCGGCCCGGGAGCGCGACGGTCTTGAGCAGGCGCTGCGGCGGTGAGGGCTGGCCTGGCCTGCTGAGGTCTGGGGACTCACGGAGGGGGCAGAGACTTGGCTCGGAAATGATCATGCCTATGCTATCCCGGTTCCTCGAAGGCGGGAGAGTGAACACGAGAGGGAGGTGCGCGGACTGTATGAAGAGCTGGAGCAGCAGCTCCGGGAGCAGCGACACCGCGGGCAGAGCCAGGTGGGCCCGCGCACGCCACGCCCAGCCTCGCTGGCTTCTCTGCCTCCGCCTTCCCCGAATTGGTCCCTCCCCAGAGGACTCACCTCGGGAGTCCTAGCTGCCCCAAATCCAGGGAACTCTGCTGTGCCTCAGCAAGTGCCCTTTCCCGCGCTCTCCACCCCTTCGCTCCCCACCTTTGCCTGCCTCCTCTGGGCTCGGAGCGAAGGCTCTAGTGCGGCTGTACATCCCAGAACCTACCCCGGGAGGAACAGAGGGGCCACCTGGAGCTGGAGCTGCAGACCCGTGAGCAGGAGTTGGAGCGTGCAGGCCTGAGGCAGCGGGAAGTAAGCCATATTGAGTTCACGTTGGCGTCCTTTCATAGACTTCTTTGGGGGAGGGGGAGTTTACCTGTGCCTTGGGGGTCTTCAACCAGGAACCGCAGGGATGAGGGGGTCAGCTTGGCACCGGAGGGGTGTGGTTCCCCAGCCAGCATTGCACTTATTCCTCAGCTGGAACAGCAGCTGCAGGCCCGGGCTGCAGAACAGCTAGAGGCACAGGCCCAGCACATCCAGCTGCAGAGGGCCTATGAGGCCATACGAGCACAGCTGGACCAGGCACAAGAGCAGCTCAGCCGACTGGAGGGCAAAGCACAGGGTCTTCAGGAGCAAACCCAAAGGTGTGGTGAAGGGCCTGTGGTGAGGGTAGAGTCTCTTCCACCACCTGCCATCTGGATCTCTACCTTCTGTCCACAGGGATGTGGTTGCTGTTTCCAGGAACATGCAGAAAGAGAAAGTCAGCCTCCTAAAGCAGCTGGAGCTGCTGAGGTGGGTCAGACCTGCCTGGGCTGATGTGGAACAGTGGTTTCAAGTTGCCAAATATTATTGGCTCCTACCCATGTTGTTGGAAGTCCTTGTGTCTGCCCTATAGCCTTCATGCTGCAGGCTCTGTAGTCCTCCAGACTCAGGGAAAGCATCTCCCTCACGCACTTTTCCCTCCAGACCTTAGCCTCCTCGGTCTCCTACCTCTCTTTTCTAGGGAGCTGAATCTGAGGCTTCGAGATGAGAGAGATGCCTGTGAGACGAAGCTGCTGGGCAGTAGCCACAGGAAGGCCCTGGCTATTGCCCACAAGCCGGGACCCATCTACTGCTGCTGCTGTGGCTGGGCTCGGCCCCCCAGACGAGGCTCTGGCCATCTTCCTAGTGCCCGATGACCAGCCCCCAAATGACTCACTTCCTTATCCAGAGGACCTGCTCCTAGGAGGGACTGGCCTTAGGTGGCGGTTGCTTGCTAAGTATATGTGGCTCTACCCAGAGAGCACCCCATGCCTGAAGGAACTAACCGAAGAGTGGTCAAGGTCTTTATCCTGTCTTCCTTAATCTTTGTCTAAAGGACTAATAAAGGCCACTGTATACTGTGTACTCCATGGCTTTTGTGTGTTTGGGACCCATGATGCATTTGTGGTTCATGCTTGGTGTCTGTGGCACAAGGTGACAGAGAGATTTACAGGTGCACATTACCCTGTCATGCCTGCAGCTGTGGGTTCCTGTGGGCTTGTGTATGTTCTGTGATTCTGGATAGTCACCAAACCTTCACCATCCCTCACAGCTGAAGCTCCGAGGACTCAGGTTAGCTCCCATGCTAGTCCTCGTGGAAGGTCCCGCCCCTCACTTCTGTGGTCCGCTAGGTCTCTGGTCCAGGTCCTTTATCCATCATCCTTTGGCACAGTGCCTAGACAGACCATATGCTATCCACACTGGGTACCTCTCGCAGGGCGCTCATGTCTCTGTGGGATCTTCTGGCACCCTCCACACTGTATCTGGAGCTTCCCCTCTGGCATTTCCTCAGGTGCTAGAACCTGCAGCTTCAGGGTGGTTCTCCCGGCTTAGACTGGAGGAGTAATTGAACTTGACCTCAGTTCTGGGTCTCTGGTGGTCTAGGTGCCTTCCCCGCCTCTTCGCTCCCCACCTGGGTTCTAGCTCCGGCCTAGCTCCTCTGTCTCTGGATGAGTCGGGGGTTTTGGTGACAACGGGCGCACCTTAAGCTAACTTTACAGACCTACAGACAGATCCCCAGGTCTCTCCTGTGCGCCTTAGCACCAAACCAGTTAGGACTTGCCCGCCCAGGCCGGCCGTGGGCGGGGCTGCGCCCGGGGCGGGGTCGCGCGCGGGGCGTGTCCTAGCAGGCCCCGGGCCGAGCATTCCCTGCACTCTGTGTGATCGCTCCTTCAGTGGCTGCCGGGGCTGGAATTTCAAAGCGTGGTAGGTGAGTGCTCCGTGAAGCCAAGCCGGAGGGTGTGGGGAGCAGTGACCTGAGTTCCTCGCTCACTGGTGTTCCTAGTCTCCGTAGCTGGCCTCGGGGACGCCCAGGAGGCAGAGCCCGTAAGACAAGGCAGCAGGCTCCTTTCCGGAAGATCGACGCCGGGGCCGGGCAGTTAGAAGGGCGGAGGGGGAGGGGTGAGGAAGAGAGCCTCTGTGGTTCTTGGGCAGTCCTGGCGGTCTCTTTCGTGCAGAAACTCAGAAAGTTAAAAGTCTGATCACCTTATTCATTGTCCCTGGATACCAGTTCCCTCCCCTGAGACCGCAGGTCCGCCCACTGGCACGGGGCGGGGGAGGGCGGCAGGGGAAGTGGTGACTTCATCTCTGTGACGCGGGGATTCCTCGCCCAGCCGACTTCAGTGTTTCATCCCGTCGGTGGGGCGGGTGCCGGATGCTGGGTGCTATCGAGTGCCCAGGGGAGGTCCAGGAGCTAAGTGTAGGGCGGTCGTGTCCAGGCCGCAGGAGCTATTTCTGGCTGGCCCCGGCTCCCACGCCGGCACTTTCTCAGGGAATTTACATTCAGTCTGCTGATTGTCCCTTGGATTGGGTTGCTGGATATGTCGAGAGAATCGGCTCCCAATAGGTTCTGGGCTTTTAGAGCCTAGCCCCTGGGTTTGTGTTGTGGCCAGGCTTCTGTTTATGTCATTGCCAGCTTCCAGTGAGGCAGCATGTATTTTTGGGTCCCATCTCCAAATGGAGGTTTGAAATCTCTCCCACTTCCAGGAGTGAACAGTTGATGCACCTTTCTTCAGTTTGCGGTCGCTGCTGTTTGGTGGGGGAGGGACTGTGATGGATGGGCCTGGAGGGTGGGGCACCTGGAGAAGGCATTTGGTTCCTCCCTACATCAGGCAGGCCAGCAATGTTCTCTGGCCTACCGCCGTCCAGTAGAAAACAGTAGGCTTGGCTGTTATGCTTCCTTGCAGATCTGGTGGCTCTGAGATCCATTTTGACCGCTGCTTCAGCCACCAGCCACCATAGCAGGAGTGGCAAGATCCCACCTGCTAGGTGAAGTGCAGTCAGTGACTTTGGACCTGTACCTGCTGGTCCTGACTTCCAGAGGTGAGTGAGTGCTGGTGCCTGGGCAGAGCCTCAAGGTGGCAGGCTAACAGTTCTGTTTAGGTGTCTGTCTGAGACTCTGGCCTGCCTCTCCTGAGGGCTGTATGCTGTCCTCAGTCAGACAGTAGTGTGTCTAGGGCAGGGTGTGCCTAGGGGATCCCTGGAGGAATGGCACACTCACATCTACGGAACTGGGGGGCCTCCTCCCACAGTCTGGAGGGGAGCTGATTGCGTAGGCTCCACCTACCGGCATCTTATTGTCTCTGCCCTGGCTGGTAGTAAGAGTCTGCCCAGAGCCCTCACAAAGTCCACCTGAGGGTGGCCTGAGCTCTCTGCTTCTCTGCCATATCTGGGGATGGGTATGAGTGGTAAGTACCTATCAGGCTGATTGTGGGTTCAGGGAATGCTTGGGGGTGACAGTCCACAGGAATGTACCCTGAAGGTTTGCTGGAGCTCCCCCCCACCCCAGTTGCCAGCAGGAGTGAGTCAGCAGATGTTTGGGGGTCCTCCATGATAACCCAACATGTGTCTGGCTGTGAGGGGTTAGTCCAGGAAGTGACTCATGATTCCTGGGAAGGCTCCTCTTAAGGCAGATAACTGGCTGAGCTCCAACCTCTGCAAGCATCTGGGGACTGCTTTGTCCCCTCCTGTCTCCACTGGTATATAGCTTTCTTCCTAGTTGGAGGCCTGGTGTTTCAGGCCATCTGACCTCCCCATTTCTCCAGATCCAGGATGGGCGAATTCAATGAGAAGAAGGCAACATGTGGCACAGTCTGCCTCAAGTATCTGCTGTTCACCTACAACTGCTGCTTCTGGGTGAGAAGGGCTACATTCTTCCTGCATCCCTATTTCCCATGTTGGAGGCCTGGCCTAAGAGCTCAGTTCCAGCTTCCAGACCCAGGCTAGATGTGACCAGTATATACTTTCTGCAGCTGGCCGGCCTGGCTGTCATGGCGGTGGGCATTTGGACACTGGCCCTCAAGAGTGACTACATTAGTCTGCTGGCCTCAAGCACCTACCTAGCCACAGCCTACATCTTAGTGGTGGCTGGTGTTGTTGTCATGGTGACTGGAGTCCTGGGCTGCTGTGCCACTTTCAAGGAGCGACGGAACCTGTTACGCTTGGTCAGCAGGGCATGGTGGCACATGGTGGGGCTGGGGATGCCTGGCATGGATGTCTCAGGGAATCTGGTACTGGTTCTGGGGGGCTTAACTGGTTGAATATATATATATATATATATAATATATATATATTACTGCAGGCTGTCCCTGGTGAACTCACTGGGCCAGGCATCAGCTTCCAGAGAAGTGTCAAGGAGCTGGGCAGCCAGAGTAGCTCCTATCTGAATTCCTCTTGCTTGGCCTCTTGGGTTAGGGGCTTGGCTTTGTGGTGCTCTGGCACTAGGAACCCCCCACTTATTAGGTTCCTGCCCCCTAGTACTTCATCCTGCTCCTCATCATCTTCCTCCTGGAGATCATCGCTGGCATCCTGGCCTATGTCTACTATCAGCAGGTAAGGCCTGCACAGGCCATGGGCATGTCCAGAACAAGGCCCTGTCAGTCCCACTGGAGGTCTGACTCCAGCTTTGCCTTTGGAGGCCTTAGAGTTTGATTGTACCCACAGCTGAACACAGAGCTCAAGGAGAATCTGAAGGACACCATGATCAAGAGATACCACCAGTCAGGCCATGAGGGTGTGACCAGTGCTGTAGACAAGCTGCAGCAAGAGGTGGGTGCCCCCTGGAACTCCCCACCTTCTCGGCGTGGCGCTGTATGCCGGCGAGCTCTGAGGCTCGGCCACATTGCCCCTTGTAGTTCCACTGCTGTGGCAGCAACAACTCTCAAGACTGGCGAGACAGTGAGTGGATCCGCTCTGGTGAAGCAGACAGGCGTGTGGTTCCTGATAGCTGCTGTAAGACGATGGTAACTGGCTGTGGCAGGCGGGACCATGCCTCCAACATCTACAAAGTGGAGGTAGGTGGGAGCTCAGCAAGGGGCAGGGTTAGGCTGGACTGGTGTTCAGGCAGCCTGGCCCAGCAGGAACCACCACCATTATCTCCCACTAGGGTGGCTGCATCACTAAGCTGGAGACCTTCATTCAGGAGCACCTGCGGGTCATTGGGGCTGTGGGCATTGGCATTGCCTGTGTGCAGGTATGGAAACATGGAGGCAACTGAGTGGGAACATTAGGGTGGCGGGGTGGTCCACAGCCCTGCTCACACCTGCCTGGCCCCGTGCAGGTCTTCGGCATGATCTTCACCTGCTGCCTGTACAGAAGCCTCAAGTTGGAGCACTACTGACCATGCAGCTAGGCCAGGCGGCCGGCCTTGCACTATGTCCCAGCCTCACTACTGAACACTACTGACTTAGACTGCTGACTGCCAGAGGTAGCTGCCCTCACCATGACCCCTGGCGACTCCACCTCAGGGGTAGCTTCAAGTGCCTTTCACTGCACACCAAAGTCCCAAAGCTTGAGGCAGCGTCCTTGCCCCAGCATTATGAAGAGGGGGCAGGTATGCCAGTGTTGGGCTAGGCCTGGCTAGTAGAATAGGGTTTAGATTATTTGACAGAAGTGCCTCTTATGCACAGACTGCTTCCCTTTGGGTAGCTGTGATCTACAGTGTCTGGGGAGAACCTGGGTATACCACGACACAGTGGGTAAAAGCAGGCGGGGAGGGCCCTTTCTGGTTGGGCTAGGTACCTTTCATGCCTGCTATGGGGAGTCCTCAGCTCTGCTTGCCCCAAACAAATGGGGCAAGCTTCTAACAGCCTCAGCCCTGGCTTTTCCCCACTACTGATAACAGTATGTAAGTACTCCATGTTCCTGTAGTCTCCTTTTGGAGCATCTCTGAAAGGAGCATGGCTGCCTTCATTCACTGCTGTATCCCAGATGCCCACCAATGCTCCTGCTATGTAACAGGTGCTCAATAAATGGATGAGTAGGCAGTTTGCTGACACCTCGGGTAGCTCAACACCTCCAGCCCACTGTGGCCTGCACTTGCCTTACTCAGGGATTGCCCATACTCTAGGAAGAGTCTGCAGGCCCTGCTAGGGTCAGAGGGCAAGAGAGGTACTAGGGCCTCTTGGGGCTGCCCTGGCTCCTGTTTCTCAGGCTTAGCCCATCTGAACAGCTGATAACCGTCCTAAGAAGGTACCCTAAGCTGAGTCTGTTCCCTGTAGTCTTATGTGCCAGCTGGAAGAGGAGACTCTAGCCTAAGGCAAAGCCTTTTTCTTTTTTTTTTTTTTGGCTTTTCGAGACAGGGTTTCTCTGTGTAGTCCTGGCTGTCCTGGAACTCACTCTGTAGACCAGGCTGTCCTGGAACTCAGAAATCTGCCTGCCTCTGCCTCCCAAGTGCTGGGATTAAAGGTGTGCGCCACCACCACCCCCTGGCTAGCCTTTTTCTTTAAATAAAAACAAAACAAGAACCAGGGGTACGGGTAGGGTGGGGCATGCTGTGTAAAGGCACACCTTTGATCCCAGAATTCAAGAGGCTGAGGCAGAACATTCAGCAATCAGCTGAGTTTCAGACCAGCCAAAGCTATATGAGATTGTAAACAAAGTTTCAGGAGGGTTGATGTGCTAGAAAGACCCCTGGGGTACTTGATGCAAATGCCTAGGGGCTAGGGCACTACATGGACCTCCTTTGGCCTAGAGGTTTCCTAGGACTGAGTGCTGTGGTGACTGGGTCAAGGGGCAGGGATGCGTAGCTGTTAGGCCTGGGAAGATTCTGGAAACAAATTCCTCAAGCATGGCCAGCAGATGGGCCAGCAGGGCTAATGGTCTTTAGGACTCAGGAAATTTGTGAGGCCTGTGGCCTTGGGCATACTCCTACAATAACTGGGTTTGGTTGGGTGGTGGTGGCACAAGCTGTCCTTTAATCTCAGCACTGAGGAGGCAGAGGCAATCAGATCTCTTTTGTTCAGGGCCACAGAGAAACCTTGTCTTGAAAAATGAAAGGAAAAAAAAAGATGGGTTTGATTCCCAACTACTCATGGCAGCTTGTACTGTCTATAACTTTACTCAGGGGATCTGGCCTCTGGGGACACCAGTGATACAAAGCCTTACAAGCAGACAAAACCACCAAACACATACCCCTAGCATGGGGATAGGACATCTGGTGGGCCTCCAAGTGCTCTCAGCATTCCAAAGGAATGCCTTCCCCAGGCTTGGGCCCAGCCTTGTGGATGCTGTGGTGGCCACACACACTATGCCCACCGTGAACGTGGGCAGGAAGAGGAGAGGCCCTAGAGCGATGTGGTGTAAGACTGTACTGTAGGGCTACCTAGCTGATCAAACTGGCTAAGGCCCAGGGAAGCAGACGTAAGGGGCTCCCCATAGGACTAGACACCCAAGTCAGGTGAGGAGGAGGCTAGCCCCAGGGGAAAGACTGGAGGCAGGCCAGGTAGCCTCAGACAGCACAGACATGGACATGGAGACCCTTGCAAAGTCAGACTGTTGGTGGTTCTACAAAGGCCTTTACTGAACAGTTCCTTCCAGAGTGACAGGACTTAGCCACAGGGCCACAGCCAGGCAATACACCAACATCTCCAACAGCTCAGTTGAACACGGCATGGCAGACTGCCCTTGGCCAGTAGAGGAGGGCAGGCCCCAGCAGTCACTTCTCTAGGGGTGCATAGTTCAGCAGTTTCTCAATCAGGTCCACGTGTGCTAGCAGCATGCGGCGGCAGCAGTAGCGCTTTAGGCCCAGAGCGTCCAGGGCATCCCTGTAAAGAGAGAGGAGTGAGGCTGGATGTGGTCTCTACAGAGTGCATAGGTCTAGAACCACCTCCAGCTTGCCTCTGGGTACTGCTGTGGACAGGAGCAGCCCAGGTACATCTACATGAGGGACTGAGACCACAGGAAAATGGCCTGGAGATTTCTGAAATATGCGCTCAGATGCTTAGGTTGGAGCCAGATGAGTCCCTTTCCCCACCTAAAAGTACAAGGGTTCCCAGGTTATACCTGCCCATGTGCCAATCTCCCTTAGCCTTCTATCCACACGGAGATTTAAAATTTTCATTTTATGTGTATGGGTGCCTAATGCTCCCAAAGGAGTTAGGGACATTTGTGAGATACCATGTGGGTTCTAGGAATTGAATCTGAGTCCTCCAAAAGAAAAGAAAAAAATCCGGGCGGTGGTGGCGCACGCCTTTAATCCCAGCACTTGGGAGGCAGAGGCAGGCAGATTTCTGAGTTTGAGGCCAGCCTGCTCTACAGAGTGAGTTCCAGGACAGCCAGGACTACGCAGAGAAACCCTGACTCGAAAAACCAAAAAAAGAAAAGAAAAGAAAAAAATCCAGCCAGCGCTGCTCTTACAGTTGAGCCATCTCTCTAACCCCTTGTATCTCTGCTTTTGTCTCTTGTACCCAGAGTTATGGGCTCCCAGAGTTATTTGAGAAAGCTTAGGAGACCAATAGCCCCTCATCAAGGGGCTATTATTGAATCCAGGCCCCACAGGTGGACTCTGATTAAATGCCACAAACTGGTTGTGCCCGCCTTGCGCTTTGTACCCCAACATCCAGAAGAGGTTGTTCAAACCAACTAGATTTGATTTCTCTGAGACCTAGTCAGCTTGAGAGGTTCCTGCCCAGGTAAAGAGGGTACCAGAAGGCTTAGTAGCTACTCACCAAAGCTGGTCACTACAGCTGCCCATTAAGCCCCACTGACTTATGGCTTGTGCAGAGAAAGGGAACCAACTCCCTGGTGTTTACCTGGTGGCCGGAGGTCTGACTACTACTATGGGGAACAGTCATGGTAATGAGCACAGGAGAAAGGACAGAACAAGACGCTCACAGAGCCTGAATATCAGAGCCTGTCCTGCATTTTAAAGGGTCCACAAGGTTCGAAGTACAGAAGGGTTAGGCCTGAAAGAGGAGGGTAAGGGAGTAGGTCGACAGGGAAGAGACTTGAGTTGTCTGTCATCCATGTTGGAAGGATGCTTAATTTCCAAAAGGCTAGCGACTTGAAGAAAACCACCTTCCAAATTTCAGAGAACCTGGGCGTGATACCGCACGCCTTTAATCCCAACATTCAGGAGACAGGCAGGAGGATTTCGGAGAGTTCAACTACTTTACACAGAGAATTCCAGGACAGCCAGGGCTACACACTGAAACCCTACCTCGAAAACAAACCAAAGACTCCTTCTTCGGGGAATACAACACAGAGCTGGGCTGGAGGACACCCAGTCTTTTCACTTGGTCCACAATCCCTGCCCTGCCAATTCTCCATACGAAATCTTATCCCCGGCCCAGGATACCTCAGGTTCACTCCTGGCCCGCCGCAGAACCCTCACTCCGGCCCCTCGGCTTCATGATCTCAGTCCAGCCTTGCCGCCCTCTACCCCGCATCCCGCCGTCTCACCCCTCAGTGTACTCGGCCTGCAGTAGACCCAGGTAGGCTTCCCATTTGTTGCCGACGATCTTCCCGCAGGTGAAGCAACGCACTGGGATGATCATGGCGGCGTCTGGCGTGCAGGCTGCCGGCAGCAGCTTTTCAAGGCCCGCCCCAGGCGCGCCCATAGCGCGGGGCTCATTACGCCCGAGCTCCGCCCCGTAAGATCCTGAGCCCCGCCCCGCATCTCCCCGAACCCCGCCGCAGCCCTGCCCCCGCCCCCGTGATTACTCTGAAGCGGCGGTGTTCTTTGCTCGCGCCCACCCGGAGTTCCCAGAGCCTCCGTGCCCGCGGCAGCATCCCGAGTACCCCTCCCGCTGTGGTGGTATATCCCGGCGCTACGGCGTCCGAGCAAGGCCGAAAGGTCCGCGGCGCCGGCGGTTCGCGTTTCTCGTGTTGCCTTGAGTGACAGCTGCTTCGCCGTGCGGCGGCGCGCACAGGTACCGCGGGTCTGCGGGCTGGGGTCTCGCCGGCCGGATCGAAAGCCGACTGGAGCCAAGAGCTGGTTAACAAGTGGTGGCGGCGCAGCCGGAGAGCGGGCTGCCGACTGCGCACGGCCAAGGCGATTTCCCCCCCTCCTGGCCTGGACTCCAAGGGGTCTCGGTCTGGATGGAGTCCTTACCTGAGGTGCCCAGCCAGAGTCTGGGCCATGGAGTTTGGGGTGTCCTTCTCTTCTGCCGCTGCAGAACCGTCGGCGGTACGGTGTCCCGAGCCCCGACGTCGGCCTCCCGCTATCAGTAGTCCTCTCCTCTGGGAAGGGGCTAGAAGAGTTTTTCCTGTGAAGAGGAGCAGGGCGGTGGTGCGGGAAGGCGTCGTGGAGGAGGCACCCTATGAGTAGACCTTCTAACCTCTTCCCGGGATATTTGGCTCAGACGTGGAGATTGCCCGCGGGACTGCTAGAGGCTACAGGTCTGCCTCACCTGGAGGTGACCTAAGGACTTAAGCGCCTTCTTGCTATGCTAGGGGATACCCTAGGAAAACGAGGCAGCTTGCTGTGAGAAGCTGGAGAGGTTCCGTAGAGCTTGGGAAGTTTGGGGTCTGGTTACAGCGAAGCCCCTGGGGATCCTAGACATTTTCCAGGTGCCTCTGGGAAACAAACGATGGAGGGGAAGTCGAGAAGGGTCTCCTGGGTCTTGAGTGTGGCTGATCAGAGTCACTGGCCAATTTGATGGTTGTGCCCCGCTGTCACCCTGGATAGCCTCCCTGGCAGCTTTTGCCATCCCCCATGGAGCCACGTGCAGAGCCACGAGCTAGGCGACTTCCCGGTCCTGTCCCCTCCCCCCAACATCCTGCCCTGGCCAGAGGGGCAGTGGGGGCCTGTGAGTCACTGTGGCCTGGGATCAGGATCAGGATTGAAGACTGCTGGTGGCCAGAGGTGAGGGAGGCAGGGGAGTGGGGTAGGAGATGGTCTGTAGGGTCTGCCCTAGGGATGGGGTGGAGGCCAAAGGCTTCTTGGAGGAGGGGCTCATTTCGGTCCTGCCCCTGGAAGACTTGTTTACTTAGGGCGAGTTGGGGAGTGAAGTCTGTGCCAAGTTGACATTCCTGGAATTCCCGTGTGTGTGTGTGTATGTGTGTGTGTGTGTGTGTGTGTGTGTGTGTGTGTGTGTGTGTGTGTGGTGTGTGTGTGGTGTGTTCCCGCGCACAAGCCCACGAGTTTCCAGTGCCTGTTGTGGGTGGTGGCATCCTCTCCTCCCCTAGTTCCTGCTCCAGCTCCCTGGATTCCCAGAAATGGCCCAGGCTAGAGAACTCCAGGCTGTTGCTTATCCACCCAGCCTTTGCTGATCCCCGAGTGCTGTGTGGGGTGGGGGTGGGGGGCCGGGTATGCTGTAGGTCAGTTCTCTCCAGAGCCCTGGCCAGGATCCCAGGCTCAGCCTCTGCCCCTACGTTTCTTAACTGTTGCAGGCTTCCCATTGGGACTGTGGCGGGAGGCAGATCCAGGTTACTTATACCTCAGCTCAGCTAGGGTTCCCCCAATGCAAACTGACTGGTCTCTGCCTGGCAAATGGCTTTACAAGAACGAATGCTCAATCTACTGTACTGGGTGGAGGGTGCATTGAGAGAGAGATGCTCATATGCAGTTTCTAACCCATTTGACACAGTTCCTGCCAGAGGAGGGGGGTCACTTCAGGGCAGGGGACGAGGAAACCCATGATTGAAGTTTTAGCTGCCCAGCCCCTCCCATCCTGGGTGTTGCCCTGAAAACAGCCAGCCAAAAGAGGGTGCTGTACTGTGGTCTGGAGCACTGGACTGGCTTTCCCCTTGGCCTTAGATCACAGCCTTAGTTTCCCCATTGGTAAAGCTCTGCTGGAACCAGAAGCATCCACGGGAAGCATTTCAATTCGTCTATTTAAGGCTGTTGATGAGCTTGGGGAAGTGGTGGAAGGTGACTTCTCCTCAGGACCTCTAGCCTTGTGCCCTATGGCTTGCTCACGTAGGACAGTTTATATCACCCTGAGGGTATGGAGTGTCAACACACGCACTCCTACACCTCATCCCCAGGCCGTATCTGCACAGCCGCACTAAATGTGTTTGGTGCTTGTCCAAATAGCTCTTGGAGACCCTGTGGCTGAAACTGAAGTGACTAACTCAAGAGCCCTTTGGGTTATTGAGGTTATTGGGGCTGGGGCACTTGGGAATCAGTGCTGGGTGGGGGATCATGTTCCCCAACATGGTGGGGCAGGTGTGCTTTGTTCACAGGATAAGCATCCCCTGAGTCTCAATTAGGTCCCTTCTATTTCCACTGCCACAGGAGCTCTGACAGAGAAAAATACCTGAGGGCGCAAGGCAGGAAGTAGAGGAAAGACACTATTTGAGGAGGCCAGAGAGTCTAGGAAGAAAGATGGGCTCTTTTGCTGGCTTTATGCAGAGGGCCCTGCACCCTCATCCCTGGCTCTGTCCCTGAAGTGGGAGGCTAGAGGTGTGTCTTCAGCCTCCAAGAGCTCCTTAGGCTCAGTGTGCAGCCCCCCCCCCCCATTACCGTGCCTGCTTCTTGGTGGGAGGTGTCAGCCTACTGGACCAGGAATTTGTGGTGTTCCTGCCCAGGGTGGGGGTCTAGGGCAGGCACTGGGGCCCTGCAGGGGCTGAAGCCGCAGCAGGAAGGCAGACACCACAGCCTGTTTGTATTGGCACAACCCTCTCTGCCTCCTCAGAGAAGCTGTGGAGCCTCTCAGCATTGGGACAGGGTGGGTGGCGCTGCTCTGCACTCTCTCCCTCCTGAGCTGACTGAGGGAGGAGTAGTTACTAAGGGGTCCAAACAAGCTTCTGGGCAAACTCATGCTGGCACCCTACTGAGGAACTACTTGCTCCAGATAGCCGTGGTCAGATTTTGTCTAGTGTTTGGGCAGGTCTCTTTTTGAGTGGCAACATGGTCTAGCTAGGTGGGTGTCCATGTTTTCTTTGTGGCTCATTCCCCAGGGCTTCTCATTTGTACCTACTCACAACTGAGGAGAGCTCCCTTGTCTTGGAACCCTGCTGGCAGATGGCTCCTATGTCCAGACCACTATGGTTGAGCACTGGGCCAGGGTGTTGAGGAAAGCGCCCCACTCCCCCAGGCTCAGATAGGGTGGCCTTGCCTTAGTCCTTCACTGTTAGTGATCAGCATACCACACCTTGAGAATCTGTCCTTGGCAACAGACATGGACCTCACGTGACTGTTCTCACGTGAAGTCGGCTAGATCAGTCCCTGTTCATGTGGGTTTTACAGGCAGGGCCTTCTAGGCAGGAGAGGGACACGTTGTTCAGAGGATAGCATTCTAGCAGAAACAGGCTGGCTCTCCTTTGCCCCAAGAATGTTTGGCACCTCTTGGGGAGCCCTTCCTATCCCCTTCCTGTTTTGGCTGTGTTAGTTACTTTCTATTACTGTGAGCAAGGACATGACCAAAGCAATTGAGAGATTTTTTTAAGTTATAGAATGCACTTAAAATAAAAGTGTTCTTCTCTAATATTTACACCCTGACCTCAGTTTCCCCTCCCTGCACTCCTCCCAGCATTCCCCCATTATCCCCTCTCCTCTAGTGTCATTCCTCCGGTTCCTTTCAGAAAGGAACAGTCCTCCCAGGAATATCAACAAAACAGCATAACAAGTCACAATAAGAACAGGCACAAGCCCTCATCAAGGCTGCATGAGGCAACCCAGTAAGGACAAAGGGTCCCAAGAGCAGGCAAAGAGTCAGAGACACCCCCACTGTTAGGAATTCCTCAAGAACACCTGTAAATGTAACTTTTATTCATCATCTCAGAGGCTTCCTGCTGAAATAAGCTCATCCTTTCTAATTCTTTCTGAACTCTGGCTGGCTGATCAACTCAGCTGTCCTGGCTCAAACTCCTCTCCAAGCTGACTAGTTGAAGCTCACGATCTCTCCCTCTCCCTCTCACTCCCTCTCCCCCTCTCTCTACAGGGTTTCTGTATAGCCCTGGCTGTCCTGGAACTCACTCTGTAGACCAGGCTGGCCTGGAACTCAGAAATCCACCAGTCTCTGCCTCCGAAGTGCTGGGATTAAAGGCGTGCGTCACCACCGCCTGGCTAGCTGTCTTCTCTCTCAATTGCTCTGCTTGGTCTCTAACTCTGGCAATCTGTTCTAATCTTCTGCCTCCTTTCTTCATCTGCAACCTGTCTCTGTAAAACTGTCCTGGTAAAACTGCCTCCCCTCCTTCTCCCTCCCCCTCCCTCTCTCTCCACTGCTCCTGCCTCCCCTCCTTCCCCCTCCCCCCCACTCTCTCTCCACTGCTCCTGCACTGTTCTGACTCATTTTATCAAACCTTTGATTTGTCACTTTATCTGCCCCTCAATCAGACCTTACTTTCAAACATAGCTGCTTCCTTCTACAAAGGAATTTTACCTTCATCGTCTGGGATTAAAAGTGGGGACTAAGGGTGTGCTGTATTCCAGCCAGAGGCATTACAGGTGTGTACTAAGGGCATGTCTGTATTGCAGCTGCATCCACGGACCTAGAAGGTCTTTGGATGTAATCTCTTGCCAGAGCGGCCATGTTGCTGGATTAAAATTCCTCTACAAACACCAAGCTACACAACTGTAACATATAAGCATAGGATCTAGTTCAGACCCATACAGGCTTCCTGATTGTTGTTTCAGTGAGAGATCTCATCTTACAACCCATTATGAAGGGAAGTCAGAACAGGAACCTGAGACAGGAACCTAGAGACAGGAACTGAAGCAGAGGCCAAGGAGGAGTGCCACTTACTGGCTTGCTCTTTATGGCTCACTTAGCTTTCTGTCTTTCTATTTGTTTTTTAAAGATTTTTATTTATTTATTTTATGCATATGAGTACACCACCATTGCTCTACTCAGACCCACCAGAAGAGGGCACCAGATCCCATTACATGTTGTGGGCCACCATGTGGTTGCTGGGAACTGAACTCAGGACCTGGGAGAGTAGTCAGTGCTCTTAACTGCTGAGCCATCGCTCCAGCCCAAGCTTGTAGTCCTCGCTTTCTTTCTTATACATTCCAGGAGCACCTGCTCAGGGTGACACCTCCTACAAGTAGACTGGGTCCTCTCTCATCCATCGTTAATCAAGAAAATCCCCTCCAGATTTGTCTACAGCTATTTTAAAAATGTTTTAATCTTCCCTATATATGTGTTATGTCTGCATGTATATCCTATATCATGTGCCTGTCTGGTGCCCACAGGGGCCAGAAGAGGGCATCAGATCCCTTGAACTAAAGTTAACAGATGACTGTAAACTCCATGGGGGTACAGAGAATCAAACCTAGGTCCCCTGGAAGAATAGCTAGTGCTGTTAGCTGTTGAGCTCCTCCAGCCTCCTACAAGCTTTTTTTTTTTTTTTTTTTTTTGGAGGGGAAGAGGATAAGGTCTCTCTCTCTCTATGTAGCCCTGGCTGTCCTGGAACTCACTTGGTAGACCAGGCTGGCCTTGAACTCAGAAATCCACCTGCCTCTGCCTCCCAAGTGCTGGGATTAAAGGCGTACGCCACCACCGTCTGGCAGGTTTTGAACTTACAGAGATCCCCTGCCTCTGCCTCCTGGGTGCTGGGATTAAAGGTGTAAGGCACCATAGCCAGCTTAAAAGCCAACTTGATGGAGACCTTTTCTTAGTTGAGATTTCCTCTTCTCAAATTTAGTTTGTCAAGTTGACAAAACTAGCTACCACAGCTACTCCTGAGGGAAGAGAACTGGAGCTCAGGATGGCTGTTCCTGGATTCCCCAGTGCATCATGGGGAACTTCAACCCGAGCCCCAGCCCCATGTCCGGAGATTAAGAGTGATCAAGAAGACAGTAGGCTTATTTATGTACAACTGGGAACTCAGGTCTTCGGGGTCACCTTCAGAGGCGTGGTTTGGTAGCTAACCCCACTGGGGTATTGTCAGTATGGGTGATGTTTTATACAAGGTGGGGGTATAGTATTGTCTGTATTGCAGCTGCATCCACGGACCTAGAAGGTCTTTGGATGTAATCTCTTGTGAGAGCGGCCATGTTGCTGGATTAAAATTCCTCTACAAACACCAAGCTACACAGCTGTAACATATAAGCATAGGATCTAGTTCAGACCCATACAGGCTTCCTGACTGTTGTTTCTGGATCTTTCCTGGACCCTATGGCTCCTCTCTCTACTGGTGTCTAGACACTTTATGTATGTACATGGCCTTGCACATGCATACTACCATGTATGGGCACTCTTCCACTCCAGTCCTCAGTGGTGTATGTTTGGCTGAATTAAGCCAAGGGAGCAGGGCCAGGGGTTATGGGTCACAAGGGTTTTTAGAAGCTATCAGCTGCCAGTTGCTCGCTAGGTAGAACATTCAGGCTGTAGTCTCTGCTGGGCTATGGATGTGGTCACCTCGGTCCCTTTCTTGGAGTCCAGACCCATCAAAGAAAACTTGAGGAAAATGGCAAGGTGGGGGTGTGTGAGATAAATCCTAGGCTGATCGGGCCCTTCCAGGCATGCTTCATGCATTCTGGGGGCTACCATGCATCCACATCTATGAGACCCTGAGCGTGCAGCCTTGTGAGCTGAGGTTGCAGTTTCCCATAGTGCCCTCTGGGAGGCAGCAGTAGGCTGGTGCAGTGTACATAGGTGCTGGGCTGCGAGCTGCAGACCTCTAGGCATCCGGAGTTTACATTATCATGCAGCCCCTTTAAGAGCTCTATCCATGGACATCCTCCGTTTTACTCTTATTATTCTCTCCTTCCTCTGCTGCCTCACTCTGGACCTTCAGCAGAAGGTTTTCCTTGTTTTTGCCTTCCCTCCTGTCGTCTGGGCTGCAGGTCAGATGGGTACCTTGGCCTCATGTTAGCACCTGGCCCACACTTGGGGGTTCTTATGATCTGCATCCTTTGGTAGGGTTGAAGCTCAGAAATTGGAGGATGGGGCCCAGCAAGGGGCTATCATCTCCTCATCTTTGATCGATGGCTACTGTGTATCTGGACACACCTGCAAGGTGCCACTTACCATGCATGTGCTTGTCTGTCTGGGATGAGATGGTGTTCATTAGTCATAGGCTGATTCTTTCTGAGCTGGTCAAAGTTTAATTCCAGGTCCCTGGTTCTGCAATTATAGAGAGTTGCAGAATGGCGCCAGTGGGACTCTCAAAATGGCCCGTGACTGAGATAGAATTTGGCCTTGCTCCCACCACCCTAGGAGAATGGACTGGACCAGAGGCTGAGCTGATTCCGTGAGCTGTCTGGACCAGCAGGGGGCCATCTGAGGGTTCTCTGGCATCTCTCCTCTGCTACCTTGGTCAATGAATTATCTTTTTTAAGTTAGAAAACCTCATGGACACCTTACCCTCCCAGGCACCACAGGCTCCCTACAGTGCTTGAAAGCCAAAGCCGCTTAAGTTGCCACCAACAGCAATTGGGTCACGTCTTTATTTCCTCGGGACTTCGCACATCATTGAAGTGGTTGGAGATTTGCTGACGAATGGGCAGCGGGCCTGTTAGATGTGGTCTGGGGTGCAGGTTGGGGTCGAGAGCTGCTGCGGTGTCATTCCCGGCCCAGTCCCTTCAAAAGCTCCCCCTGTCCTTCAGCTGCGTCTTCTTGGGAGACCCCGGGAGGGTAACGGAGAGGTGGGGGCTCGGGGTCGCTGCGATTGGCCGGTGGGGCGGGGTCCTCGAGGGGCGGGGCCACGCTGGATTGGCCGGGCGCGCGCGGAGCGCAGCGGGCCGGCCCGCAGGTGTCTGGCCGCGGGGTGGGAGCCAAGTCGCGCGCCGGCTGCTACGGCGGGGCCGGGGAGGTGCGGGAGCTCGCCGGTGTGGTGCGGATGGGGCGTCCGGTGGCCAGGGGCGCGGAGCGCTGACAACGGCTGTAGCCAGTGAGCTTGGCGGCGGGGGCCCAGCCTCCCCACCGCGATGCGCCGCTCCAGCACGGACGAATCTACGTACCGGCGCAGCCCTTCTCCGGAAAGCAAGGAGCCGGGCTTTGCGCGCGGCGGCCCCTTTCGGCGCTGCAGCAGCCTGTATGGGCGCGCGGGCGCCGGGGACACCGGGGATGCAGGCGGCGGCTTCTTCGGCCTGCACTCGAACCCTGGCCCCAAGGCAGCCCAGGCACGCTATACAACGCCCAAGGGCAACAAGTATGTGGTCTTCTACCTAGATCTCTCATTCATCTTCCTTCTAGAGCTGAAGCGCTGCAGCATGGCGCGCGGCTGCCTCCAGGGCGTCAAGTACCTCATGTTCGCCTTCAACCTGCTCTTCTGGGTGAGTGTGGGGACCTGAAGGACCGGGGTTCGCTGCTGTCCCAGTGGCTTCCAGGAGCTCTCTCCTCCCTTCTCTGCTGTGGAGACAGGGTGTGTGCGCACGTGCTCACAAGACCGGGCAGTACCAAACCTTGCCTCTTCTGGGCTCCAGGCGTAGAACTGTGCACCGAGCCACGAATGCCTCCTTCAGTCTCCTCTCTGCCCTCCCTCTTCAACCTACGTCCTTGCCTCACCCCCTTCACACTCTGCCCCTCTGGGAGATTGACTTACAAGGTCCTGGTTCTCCAGGACTCAGAAGACCAAGGGTATGGCACTGCTTGACCTATTAGGGCGTAGGGAGATATACCAGACATTGGTCAGGAACTCTCCATGGACATGGGTGGCACCTGGCTCCCTGCCACCTCAGCAGAGCCTCTAACTTTTGCGTGGGGTAATGTTCAGTTGGGGCTTGCATGATGATAGAGCAGACGATGGTCCCCTCCAGTGTGGATGAAGGACAGTTTGCACAGTCTCAACTCTGTGGACTGGGGAAAGTATCACATTTCATTATCACCTGGCATTGAGGCTTGACTGAATCTGGAGTATGAGTGGAGCAAGCTAGATTTGATTAGAGGTGACTCTATTACCTGGGCATGGCCTGGACCTTCACTTACTAGCTGGAATACTTGGAGAATGGTGTCCAAGGTCATTCAGACTCTACCTTGATTTCTGAGCCAACTTTCTGGGAGTGGGTGTGTGAGACTGAGGATAAGGGGTGTGGCTGGGAATGAGGGAGCACAGTTTGGGAATGAGGATGAGGAGAATCCCTGGGATCCCTACTTGCTGCTCATTTGCAGCTCAAGTCAAGTGTGCAGGTCCACTTTTCTCACCTCCCTTTCCTTACAGCCCTGGCCCAGGGCAGGAGCTGGGCTTTGCTGGGACCCTGGGCTGCCTGAGGGCAGTAGTCCAGAGAGGCTGCTGCCCTACCTGTCCCATCTTCCCCATCTCCGCCCCCCATCAAGAGCTCTCTGCCAGAGGCTCCTGAGAGGGATTGGTACAGGTCTGGGAATACTCTCATACCAGGTGGGCATCAGAGATAGGTGTGGGCTGAAGCTGTAACCAGCCCATGTAAGGTGGATGATTCTGTTTAATGGACTTCAGTGAGCACCAGTGTGTGGTCAGGAACAACTGATTGTCAGGGTCAGGGTGTCTCTGACATTGTGACAGTTTGGGGCAGGCAGCGGGGGTGGGGTGGGGTGGGATGGGGAGTGATTGCAGGCAACAGTATGACAGGTAGAAAAGCCCAGGAGCTGCAAATGACAATGTGACAAGTAGACACGTATAACACTGTGACCAGACCTGACAGCTGTAGGTCACTCTTGATAGTAGCAGGCAGTGTAGGTGGCAGAAGGGGGTTAGGAGGTAGGAGTGTGGGGGCCGGGCAGTTGCTAGGTAGTGTTTGGTTTGGGGAGGCTGAGGTTGCTGGAGTTACTGCTCTCTTCCTGATCTGGACACCTGGCCATAGGGAGAAGGGCCGACTGGCTACAGAGCAGGCACATTCCATGGACCACTGGGTAATAAACCAGAGAAACAAACAATCAGTATCCTGTGGGGCTCCTATGCTGAAAAACCCAGTATCCTTCGGCTACCCACATGTACCTCCAGCCTTGCAAACGGGCTCATGCCTCAGCATCACTGTGGCTTCTCCCTCCAGCTTGATTCCCGGTGAGGGGTTAGAGGCAACCATGCAAAGGGTGCTGTGAACAGCATGGTTTTGCCTAGAAGTACCTGTGCTGGGCTTGGCAGAGTTCATCTGGGCTGGCAAGTGTGAGAGTCCATCCATCTGGCCTGGTCAGTATGATGTCAGTCTACCTTGTTGCTGGCATCTGTGAACTAAACTCCCCTCCTGCTGGTGACAGGCTGTAGTGGGAGGGCCAGAGCATAACCTACCCAAGACCCTGACTCCTTTGCTAGACTCTTGTAGGAGAGGCTTTGATCCCCATTTGGCACATAAAGATTTATTTATCTTATTTATATGAGTACACTGTAGCCGACTTCACACACACCAGAAGAGGGAATTAGATCCCATTACAGATGGTCGTAAGCCACCATGTGGTTGTTGGGAATTGAATGGGACCTTTGGAAGAACAGTAAGTGCTCCTAACCACTGAGCCACCTCTCCAGCCCTCATTTGGCACTTAGAATGCAAGAACAGCAGACAGGACCCTAGCCTCTGCCATGTGTCTTGCCTCTATTAGAGGGTTAACCAGGCAACTGGAGTCAAAGCTGAACTAAACTCCTGAGGGTGTGGGAACCCGATGAGCCCTTGCCTTCCTTTGGCAAATAGTCTGCCACTGGGCAGTGACGCTCAACTCTATTGGGCAATTGCTCAACCTGCCTTTGAGATGTACACAGGGAAGAACTAGCTGGTTAGGGTTGGGTGTGCCTCAGGGAAGTGGGCTGAGTACACAGTTGGGTGCTGGCCACTGGCAGTAAGGGAGTGGGGGCTGAGCAGCCCCTGGGACCCCTGTCTTAGGCCTCTGAGGCTGCATTGTCAGCTGGGCCTCTGCCAGCAAAGCTCTTCCTGTAATGGAAGTTGAGGTCCCCTGGGATCAAGGGAAGTCGGTGAAGCCTGGTTCTTCCTGCCTCCTCTCTCCTTTGCCCTCCCCTCCCCAGCCCTGGGCTCTCAGAGCATCTACCTTCCTGGGCAGCTACTGTGGTATAAAGGTTAGTGTAAGTGGGGCTGATTGCATGGAGTGGGGCGAGGATCTTCCCGTGGCTCTTCTGTGTCCAGGTTCTAGAGATGCTAGCCAGGCCTGAGCCATGTGTACTTCCCATACATGTACTTCCCATACATGTACTTCCCATACATCTGAACATATATCTTCCCATGTATATTCCTCTAATGTTTCCAGGCAGGTGTCCCTCCCCAGTCCTCAGTCTAGCAAAGGTATAGCTGTCTCCTGCATTGTCAGTGTCTGTGTGGACAAGATGGAGGTTGGAGGCATGCCTGCCACCCAGATACTGTGTGACCTGAGAAAATCCCGTATTCTTGGGGTCTCAGATTCTCCATCTTGACCACACTGGGTCATCAAGGTGATTCAAAGGTGTGTGTGGATCAGGGTCCCTCAGCTCCACCCAGGTAGCCTGTGGTGACCCTAGGTGGGTGACTAGCTGAGCAGCGGCTCTGAGCTGGGGTAGGTACAGGAGTCAAGCTTCACTTGTCTTTCCTTCAGAGGGAACTGGGGCCCCACTCTGCTCTGCCTGAGCTGTCACCATTGCAGCCTCAGCACTTGCCTTATGCTGTCCCAAAGGAAGGTACCACTGGACACACGGATCTGCCCCCACATTGGCAACAAGTTGCAGGGCACATGCCTTGGATGCTCTTGGATGTCTGTTGTCTTTGATGAGCCGAGGTGGTATCTGATGGACAGTAGTCTTTATTGTTAGTCTCTGCCACTTTCAGTCTGGTGGATGAGGGGACTAGGAAATGGGAAAGGTCTCTATGACCAGCTCCTTGGAAGAACCATGATACTCAGGGACAGGAGATCTCTGCTTCCTGTAACAGCATTTATTTGTGATAGGGGTGGCAGGGAACTGTCCAGTGCAGGAAGTCATGGTCTTATTTGTTCTTTGAGATGTTGGTGGCTCTGGCAATGTCCCGAGTTCAGCAAAAACAAATTATATTTTTTTAAGTATTTGGAGACCAGTATTTGCTTTCCTTACTTATGATGACATTGAACTCCCAACCCTGCTGCTTTCCCATCCCGGGAATACTGGTGTGAACCACATGGGGTTTATGTGGTACTGAGTATCTAACCCAGTGCATGCTTGGCAAACACTCTACTAACTCAGCTACATTCCCAGGCGTATATTCAATTTTAAGTACACAAACTCACCCCACTGGGATAACCAACATCCTAGCCAAGATGGGGAAGGTTCCTGCCAGCCTGGCAGGAGACGGGCTTCTTGACATACCCTTGGCTTATACAGGGGCCCCAGCCCATCCACCTCCACCAAAGATGTGGCTAGCTGCCCAGCCATCTGCTACACTGAGCTGTGTATGGCCGGAGGGGTGGTGGGCAGAGGCCGGCTGGCACCCACCTCTGAACCTGGACAGGCACATTTGGTGGGCACCCAGTACCATATGGTACTCGGCCTGAGGCTGATCCAAAGGGCTAGAGGCTAAGGCACCTGCTGCGCACAGGTTTGGGTAGTACCTTGGGTAACAGCTCATTACCTCTCAGGGGCTATTGTTAGGCATCACAGCAGACTGCCTAGCAGGCGGCCCCGGAGGGCTGTGCTTAGGGTCAGGCATGTTGCATGAAGATCAGCAAGAAGGCTAGGATGGAGGACCACGGTGGCAGGAGGTCCTGCCCCTGAGCGATGTTCCCATCCCAGCTACTACTGCTCAGGACTCTGGCTTCTTTAAAGACTGCTGTGGGGAGTGGGCTCTGCCTCCTACCAGGGCTTCTGTCTAGCCTGGGGATACAGTTGCAGAGGAGTGAGCAAGCAAAGGAAGATGGTCTGTCTCAGGAGTTGGGGCTCAGGGTTCTGGGGGGAACACTGCAGATTCTGGGAGAGTGTCTTAGTCCCATCCCCACTTTTGACTGAGGAGAGACCTTGCTCCAGGTTGCCAGGGCTCGGCCCCTAGTCCTGCTTTTCTCATCTGAGTCTAATGGGCCCATTTTCTCTTGCGCTTTGAAGCTGTAATTTTCCTGCCAAAATGTTTTAAAAAGCTGCATGCAGTGAAACATTTTCAAAATTGCAGGTGTAGTACTCTTCGCACATGCACAGTTTACATCAGTGCACCTATACTTGTGGCGTTTCTGAGGGGTGGCCCTACAGGATGCTGGTGGCTCTGGGTGTGCTGCTCATTTGTGACAATACACACCACTGGATGGCAGTGGTGAGCATCTGGGCTGGTGTTCATCTTTGTCACAGTGAGGGTGACAGGCTACGTGGGTGGATGTCTTTCATGCTGTCTCACCATGTCAGTAAAGGAGACTGGTTCTCTTCTGGGTGTGGGGTACCTTCCTGCCAGTCTTGCCTTGAAGATTATACCTTCCTGACCTCCTGGAATGGGGCATCTCCCTCCACCCCAGTGGTACCATCTGCTTTGCATAGCAGTGTCCTTTCCATGCCCTTCGGGGTCCCATGGGGCCAGGGGCGCTCCAACAGCTCACTTTCCTGCTGACACGAGCCGTCTGCTGTCCTTGGAAGGCAGAGTGGATGGTGCAGACAGCTTGGGTCTTAGTGACATTTATCACTGCTGTATTAGCATCTCCCCTCCTCCGTTTTAGGACCCGCTATCATAAGCATGAGTGTTTAGCTTTGATATGACGCTCACAGATGTGACTCATTTGGGGGTCACGGCTCCTCTGGGGGAGTGTTATGCTTGAGGTCAGTCCTGTGAATTGGTGTCTCTTGAGGCTTCTTGCTGCTTTTGACGTCCAGCTCTTCCAGGACAGGTGCAGTGTGGAGTGAGGGTGGGGAGACCTCACTTCAGTCTTGCTACTTCTGATCTAGTCCAAGGTAGCAAGCAGGGGGTATTGCTTCTGTTTAGCAGTATGAGGGCCATGAAGGTTCTTCCATAACCTTTGAGTCTCCTTATTGGGTCCTGGAAGACCTTATGATGGTTGGGAATGGCTGGAGACCATGGGAATAGCACATGAAGACAGGTGAAGACCTGCTTGCCATGGGGAAGCCTCACAGATCCAGTAGCCTTGTCATTGGGTGATTCTGTGAACATCACCTGACCAGATCTCCATTAGAGGGACTTCTCCTCACAGGCTGACTGGGGATGCCCAGTCCATCCAACTGCCTTACTTGGTCAACATCATAGACAGCACTACCTCCCAGCCACTGCAGCCCTGCAGGTCCCCCTCCCATTGTAAAGGAGACATCTCTGTAGATTGGCTCATCAGAGCTACCTTGTGGATGGATCTCTTAAGTACAAATCACCCAGGGCATATGCACACCTTTCCCTGGCAGGCTCTCTGAACCTTCTCCAGGATCCAGAGCTTCCTGAATGGACAGCATTTCCAGGTTCCTTGCTTCTTGATGACTCTACAGTAATGTCTCCAGTAGTTAACCTGAACTTAAATCTTGGGTCAGAACCTACATCATGGGCTCCTGTGTCCTGTCCTGTCCAGCTCTCTTCTGGGCTGCCAGGCCTTTTCCTAGAGCTTATCAGGTGTTGATCCATCACTAGCTTCCTGGAATATATTTTCCTTCCTCATTTGGCAGAACCCAAGGTCTCATATGAGGGTAGGGCCATAGTTTTCCCCTCCCATGGCAGCCCTGTACCCTGGGACAGACTAGATGTTCCTGTCACCATGCCATGATGAATCCTAAGTCAGCCACCAGATGCCTTCCTTCCCTGCTTCCTCTTATTTTGATTGTTATAAAAAGGAATGATGAGAGCCTGGTGTAGTGGCATGCACCTTTAATCCCAGCACTCAGGAGGCAGAAGTAATTGGATCTCTGAGTTAAAGGCCAGCCTGGTCTACAAAGGAAGTTCCAAGACAGTCAGGATTACACAGAGAAACCCTGTTTCAAAAAACCAAAAATAAAGAAAAAAAGTGATGAAACTCGGGGCAGCTTGGGGAGGCTTGGGAAGGCTAGACAGTAGCAGGTGCTCCTGTGAGATTCTCTGGTTGTTACCACAGAGCTACTGCAATTTAATTACGAGCAGTAGTGTGTCAAGCCAGGGTTTCTCTGCACAGGGTTATGGGTAGCCCAGGACACCAGAAGCCAGAGGTAAGGGGGCCATACAGGTGGGTGGGCCACTCAATTACCATGGCCTACATAGGGTGTGGAGAAGAGGTGCAGGATCAGAGGGCCAAAGGAGATTCAGACTCTTTTGCTCAAATATAAGGTTGGTGGATGTTTCCTGAAGGGAACCTGAAGGCATAGTCTCACTGGGATGTGCATAAGGAGATGCACTCTGCCACAGGCAACTGTCAAAGGGGGCAAAGGGAAGGGACTTGAGGAGTGGTATCCTGCTGCAGGAATTAAGCTGTCGCTTGTGGTTCCCAGGCTGACAATGTTGGCCTGAGCTTGTGGGTAGAGCCTTGCCCTAGGGGTCAGGAGCCCTGTCAGTCAACCTCACCCTCTCTCTCTCTCTCTTTCCCTGTCTCTGTGGTCCTAGCTGGGTGGCTGTGGTGTCCTGGGTGTTGGCATCTGGTTGGCTGCCACACAGGGAAACTTTGCCACCCTATCATCCTCATTCCCATCCTTGTCGGCTGCCAATCTGCTCATCGTCACCGGTACCTTCGTCATGGCCATCGGCTTCGTGGGTTGCATCGGGGCCCTCAAGGAGAACAAGTGCCTACTGCTCACTGTGAGTTTGTTGGGGCCCTCTATCCATCAGCTCCACCTCTGAGGCCTGTCCAGCGCCAGGGCTCTGTGGGGGTCTTCCAGGCCAGGTGGGGCTGGAGGGGTTGCTGGTCTGGGGTACAGAGTAAGACCCCATCTCAAAATAAAGTTTAAACTGGGGAGGGCACTGGGGATACAGATCTACAGATCTAGAAGAATGCTTATATGATACGCTTGAGGCTCTGGGCTTAAGTCTTAGCACCACACATACAAAAAAGCATACCAGAGCATGGAGGGTCTTCTCTTGACAGGACACAGACCCAGAACTTAGGTACAGCCACTAGTGGCCTTTACCAAACTGTTCTGACTGATACTCATCCTTGTGGTGGCTCTACCCCAGCTCCTGGTCCCACCCTCTGTGGAAGTAGCACCATTTAGCCTTGGGAATATATTTATGGGAAGGAAGCTATTTCCTCCCCCACAGTTTATAAAGTTAATTACAGGTAATTAGGAAAGGAGTCCTGGAGGATCTGACAAATTAATCTGCCTGGCAGAGGCCTCAAGCTCATGGCAGGTGGACTGACGCTCCATGTCAAAGGTTCTGAATGGTTCCTTTCCTCTTCTTCCTGGGATAGGAGTCTGCTCAGGGCTCAGTCCCTTGTAGAGACAAACTGATCCCTTCTCTTCGCACCTTTAGGGGTATTGCAGACTGTTTATAGGTCTCTGATAGGTGATATTTGGGATCTCTTAAATTCCCAAGTTGTGGCTGGGAATGGAGCTCAGCTGTAGAGTACCTACGTGTCTAACATATATCCTAGCATGGGGGGAGGGGTGAAGAGAGTCCCACATAGAGATGTCAGGCCAGGAGCCTGGGGAACAAGGACATACACACACATGGGGATCAGGCATAGGGGCAGAATCCAGGCCAGCGGGCCATTTATGCTCAGGGATGGTCTGGCCTGGCTCTGGAGTTCCATGGGGCAGTAGGAGTTCTGGGGCTCTCCAGGAGCAGGGCTGGAGTAAGGGGCATATTCTCTACAGTTCTTTGTGCTGCTGCTGCTCGTGTTCCTGCTGGAAGCCACCATCGCTGTGCTCTTCTTTGCCTACAGTGACAAGGTATGTTGCTGCAAATGGAAAGTACACTGGGTACTGCGAGACTTAGTGTAGAAAGTACCAGAGCCCCAGGGATCCGTGTTGTGGCTCTGGTTGTATGGGTGGGACAACAGCACTCTTAATTCCTTGGATACCTGGTCAGAGCCCTCTACTTAATACAGGTTGCTAAGTGTGTACTGTCCTAACAACCCCAACCCACACTGCTGCTTACTGTGTGTTGTATGTCATTTCCCATATCAATCTGCCTGGTCACACAGTTGGGTTTACTGACATATTTTAGGGTCTTGAATTATAGGTAGTGCTATGTTACCAGCTCCTGTGTCCCCAACTTCCCCATAGAACCTCCTTTCTGTAAAGTACCCCTGAACTATAGGAGGCACCCTATACAGGCCGGAGTTACCCTTCAGTGCCTTAGTTCCTTTACTGGAGATCTAGGAATGGTGCCCATACCCTCAGCTGAAGAGCAGACATGTCTGTTCTTACTACCAAGTAGATGGAAGTCCTCCCCTAGCCAACAAGGGGAAGGAAGCCTACAGAGATGAGATGGCAAAGGCTTGCACCAGGGTCCTTGAAGCTGCTGTGAGGATATGAGCCTGGGCTGTGTCCTGAGTGTGATGGAGTGGTAGGGTAGGGGGTAATCCCAGGAAACAAGCAAAGGGTTCATGTAGAGAGGGAATGGGGTATAGATGAGGGATACTGTCCTGTTCTAGACTGATGTGGAGGGTATTAACTGGTGGTCTGTTAACAGATCGACAGTTATGCCCAGCAAGACCTGAAGAAGGGCCTGCATCTGTATGGCACACAGGGCAATGTGGGCCTCACCAATGCCTGGAGCATCATCCAGACTGATGTGAGGCTTGGGCAGCCTTCTTGGTATGGTGGACAGACTGGTGGGGATGGGTGTTGTGGCTACCTCTCCACCCAGTCCTTTGCTTTCTTCCTGCTTCTAGTTCCGATGTTGTGGAGTTTCCAATTACACTGATTGGTTTGAGGTATACAATGCCACTCGTGTGCCTGACTCCTGCTGTCTGGAGTTCAGTGACAGCTGTGGGTTACATGAACCTGGTACCTGGTGGAAGTCGGTAAGAGCTTTTCCTTCCTCTGGTGAGTGGTTGCAGGGGTGGGGTTCCCCAAGCTGATTCTGGCTCTCTTGCAGCCCTGTTATGAGACAGTGAAGGCCTGGCTCCAGGAGAACCTGCTAGCTGTGGGCATCTTTGGACTGTGCACAGCACTGGTGCAGGTGAGCTGAGCAGGGCAGTACCTGGGATTCCTGACCACAATGGCAGAGAATTTGCTCAAGAGTTTGTGATTTGGGTAGGCAGGTAGCAATGTAGACTGTAAGAAGCCAGAGTCTCAGACAGGAAGTTCACTAGGGGAAGTAACCTTTGGCATCTCGAGGACCAAGTGTTGCCCTTGTGCAGTACTCCTTGTACAGGGCCTGTTGTCTCCTAGTGGGTCAACACAGCCAGGCAGCCATATTGGTTGGTAGTGACAGGACTTCCCAGTGCAGAATGAGGGTGGCACTTGATACCCTGCTGCTTTCAGGCCCTGCTCATCCCTCTTAGGTTCATAGCCATCTATAGAGTTGCTGAGGGTTGGCCGTGTGGTGCTCTAGGCTAAGTGGAACAGACATAATCCATCTGGCAAACAGATACTACTCAGTTGGCTACAGCTAGGACAAGTAGGTGCAGTAGGATAGGCGCAGGGCGTAGACCAGGTGTGCAGAGGGGCGCAACCTAATGTTCAGAATGCAACTTACCCTGGGGATGAATACCAGGAACCCCATTCTGAACATAGTCAGGGCACCATTGAAGACCAGCACTTCTGCCTATGAGCAAGGGCTTGTGATCTCTTGTCTCCACAGATTCTGGGCCTCACCTTCGCTATGACCATGTACTGCCAGGTGGTAAAGGCGGACACCTACTGTGCATAGGTCTCACAGCTTCTGCTTCTCTGCCAAAGGACCCCGCCCATGGGGAGATGTCAAACCTGCTTCCCATGCAGGACTTGGTGCTCCGCTGAATGCAAGGGGAAGAGCTGGAGGCCAGAGCACCCAGGATCCATCCCTGCACCTGAGAGGACTCTGCTTGGGTGCCAGCAGAGACACCAGATTATAGGGTTGGTGCCAAATGGCATCCAGGGCTAAGGGCCCAGGGAACTTTGACACTTTTTATACCTATATATATCTTCCAGAGTTCACACAAGATGGGGTCCCCAGCCTTGCATGGATGCCAGGTTGGGGGCAGGCCCAGTCTGCTCAAGACCCACGATGATCTTGGTGCTCCAGGCAGGGCCAGGTCCCATGATCCACATTCCATGACAGTGTCGTGGTTCCAGATGCATCTTAATAAAGTGTGTGAGCAGTCCTTGGGTCTAGCTGGACACACAAAGGTTGTACAGCCATAGCCTTCAACTGAGGAAGTTCTTTCATTTTCCAAGGGTCAGCGGAACACTGCTAACTTGTTTTAGTTGGGGGAAGGGGTGGCCTCTGTTCATTCGTTTCTCCTGGGCTACCTCAGTTACTCTTGTGTTTCTGTCCTAGTACCTCTGTCCCGGGTTAGTCTGGATAGACCACAAATTGCAACACTAGAAACACAGAGCCCTTGCTACTTAGAGTCATATAGAGCATCAAACTACCATCAAGAAGACATCAAAGGCAGTGTCTTCTTAATGAGAGGATAAAGAAGAGCTGTAGGTTAGGGCCTTGGACCATAGGAATGGTACTCTGGGGGGTTCAGGTTAAGATGAGCTCCCAGGACCCTCAGGAGCTGTGAGGCATCTGACTCTCAGTCTCCACATCCTGCTGTCTGAGGGGCCTACTCTGTGACACAGTTCTCATTAGGAGTCATCCTTGTGACTCACATATCTGAGTGTGATGTGCACTAGAGAAAAATTGACCCAAATATCTGTAGGGCTGCTGCTACCCTTCCTGTTCTCTGGCTCAGGGCTGAGTCCTTGTGTCCCACTGTCCTCCCTCTAGTAGAAGCCATAGGACTTTGAAGAATCTCAGAGTTACTATGGAGTTACCTGCTCCAGGCAAGCTGCTAATTAGCAAAAAGGCCTGTTACTCACAGATGACCAAACTGAGAAGAAGTTGTACTCAGAGTAGAGTGGGGTGCCGACCCTCAGGGTGGCCCTTTTGAGCTTCACCCAGGTCCCAGGATGCCCTTTCTCCCCCTCTCCCCAAGCTCAGCAGCTGTCATGTATGCCTCATGGTTACCAGCTAACCATAGCCACTGACTGCCTTGCCCTTCACTGACTGAATTTCTATCTACCAGTCTGTCAGCTCTTGAGCAGCACCTCTGCATACCTCAGCTTTGCTCAGAACCTGAAGGTCACTGCTCAGTGGAATGTCCCTGCATGGCGCTTTTTTTTTTTTTTTTTTTTTTTTGGTTTTTTGAGACAGGGTTTCTCTGTGTAGTCCTGGCTGTCCTGGAACTCACTCTGTAGACCAAGCTGGCCTCAAACTCAGAAATCCGCCTGCCTCTGCCTCCCACCTCCCAAGTGCTGGGATTAAAGGCGTGTACCACCACCGCCCGGCTGATGACCACTTCTTATAGAATGGAAGGTCATGATGCCGCTCTGTCCCTCACACTGGCCTTCTTGTCCTGCCCTGGCTATACCTCTTCGCTGGGGTTTGTAAAGCTGTGTCTTCTCAAAGTTAGCAGGGTCAGAAAAGCCCCCAAGTCCTTTACAGGTATCAGATAGTTGGCAGAGTCTATCCATCTCAGGGATCCCCTGGCCCAGCACCCCAAGTTCTCAGCTTTGGCCACACTGACCTGAGTGAGTGGCCAGGGACACCTCTATTCCAGTAGGTTATAGGCAATAGGTGGTCCAACTGATGGCTAGGTAGGACTACCCACTCCAAAGCCACTCCAAGTGGGAGAGGTTCAGCCTGTTATGAGTCAGGCCTGGCCCTGTTGTTTTAGCATCGTTCCTGTTCCTAACACGGAGAATCCTGAGCTACAAATCTCAGAAACTCACAGGGCAGAGTCCTAGTTAGGGTTTTTGGTCTCTGTGGCTTAGGCCTTGGCTAGTGGATTAGAAAGTTCCACCCAAGGGCCTGCAGGACAAGAAATCACTACCTTGAGATCATATCCAGCAGGGGATGGGGGAACTTGACGAAATAAGTAGATCAGCCGTTCTTCACCTGTTGGTGCCTCAGAAGTCTTAGACATCTCCCCAACATTGTATCACCTTGTTGCTGTTCATTAAGATAGATAGGCCCCTTCTGATCTCATGATACTGGTCCCACTCAGCCCACAGGTCCTACTGCTGTCCCAGGGGCAGACCCTACCCTGTTATCTGGTGGACACAGTCTGGGCTATCCCTATGGTATTTCACAGAAGTAAGTCCAGCTTCTCTGGGCCAGTTTCCAATAATGATTGTACAACCTGATCACATCAAGCCCAGTGGGGATAGGTGTAGAACCCGCTCCAAGTATCGGGCATCTTGAATATACACCTGTGTTTGTGATAGGCAGGTGATTATAGTGTGAAAGCAGGGCCCTCTGCACTGCCTTTGTCAGGGTTTGGGGTGATGCTAAGAAGGGCTGCCTAGAAGAGCCTGTGATTGTTCACATTTTCCAAACCCACATCCTACACAGGCCTTGCAAGCACTCAAGAGGCCTGAGCCCAGAGCCAGGCTGTCCTAGGGGATGGGAGTTGTGTTTTCACCTGGCCCACAGCAGGCAGCAGTGAGTAGTGAGTAGAAAGGATCCCAGTTCTTATCCTGGACCAGGAAACACCCATGCATCTGAACCCTGCCGAGGACCGTAGCAGCTGTTTCACGGTAAACGGAGAAGAGGCCTATATTTCACCAGTCACTTCATGGCTTAGAAAAGTCCAGTCACTTGGGGGTTGCTTTCCAGCCTACAGCAGGTCATAGAAGTAATCCAGGCCTTGGCCCAGCTCCCAGATGGAGACCCCGACGCCCAGCTCCCTGGCTAGCTCCAGCCGCACCTGCAGAGACTGGGGGCAGACAGAAGTGTAGGCACCTGCTCCACCCACTTCCTCACTGCCCCCACAATATACCCAAAATTACCCTAGACATGGGGGCAATGTGTGGTCTGGAATCAAGCCCACAGGACAGGCCTCGAATGCAGATGGCAAGTACTGACACCAGTGATGTCATCTGGCCAAAACTCACTCCCACCACAGCATTATAGTTGACAGCCAAAGTACATGGCACATACCTTCAGAGTTGGGTAGAAGACAACATGCCTCCCGCCACGATTCCTGCAGGAGAAATGGGACCATGAACCCTGCCTTCTGGCTAGGTCAAGCACTACACTCTCCTCCCACCAGGGTGAAGATCTACCAGTCCTAGCCCCCCTCCCTGTTTCCCATCTCCTGTTGTTCCCTCTTCAGTGTCCTCCCCACAAGGCTTCCTGCCTACAACTTGGTGGGCTACAAATCACTCACTTCTTGTACTCAAAGAAGTGCTCCGCAGCCTGGCTGTCCCATACCACGCGGGGCCTGTGATCCTTCAGCGTCTGTATGTACCTAGAGAGATCAGGTTATGGGTGTGAGAACTAGCCACATCCTCCAGGCCACCCCTAAGCCCCAGCTTCTATGTGGCTATGGATATTACAGAAAGAGTGAGCCATTGTCCTAAAGGGCCACAGTGAGCCAGTAGCATTTTGTATTATGTTCAGCCAGTAGGCTTGGGTGGTCAAACCTTGAAGTCCACTGTACACAAGTCCTGCACTAGGAAACAGCACTTTTTGAAATCCTCCTTGGGGAAGCCAATGGATAGACCACTTGATGCTCTGCTCTGACTTTGCTCTACCCAGAGCCCAGATAATAAGCTATTGAGGTAAACTTCAGCTGCTTCACCAAGCTGTGGACCAAGGATGAAAGGACAGGGCTTTTGCCAGGACAGTGGCAGAAACATTGGCTTTGATAGGCTAAGTGTCCCAGGCTTCCCTTTCCCAGGTGGATACTGCTGTCTCATTTCCAGAGCTGCAGTAGTGCTGCCCTTCCTGAAGAAAGGCTTGTTCTCAACTGCTTGGTCCAAGACTGCAATTTCCATCATGCAGGGAGGACCCACGGCACACAGGCAATCACATGCTGTACATCTGAGACCACAACAGTGTCCCCCCCAGATAAAGGCCAAAATGCCCACAAGTATGTTAATAGATGGTCTGGGAGAACGTCTTGTTTGCAGTTGGGAGTCTGCAGGTACAGGTTTCCCTGATCCAGCAGCACAATCAAGACCTGCTGTGGGAGGGTGGGTACAGGCAGCTGTAGCCTGGAGTGGGATGGTCTTCAGGGCTATTAGTCAGGGCTCTGAGAGAAGGCACAGTGGGCAGCAGAGGCTCCAGCACCCTGGTGGATTAGGTATGGGATCCTCCGGCAAAGGAGCTGCCTTCTAGATCTGAGTTGTAGTTGTCTTAGGCTCCTGACAAAAGGAGGGCACAGTGATGAGTCCCAGCAGCCCCCAAGGTATCTTGGAGATTTGAACAGCTGTCATCTTGTCCAGCAGTGCTCCAGAGAGTATCAAGCTCTTGGAGAATGGCCCTGGTCTCATGGAACATGAAGTGGGAGCTACTATACAGGTATCAGGGCCTCCACTATACCAAATAAGTCAGGAGAAGGAACAAGGCAGGGTGAGTAGGGAATGAACAGTTATAAATAGACAGTCTCGCTCATAGCCACCTCTCAGCCCAAGCTGAACTCTCTTTGTAAGCTTGTGGTCACAGTTCCACCTTCCCATGCTTAGGAAAACACCATTGTCCCTTCTCTCAAACAATACCCTAACTCTGAATTAGGCTGGTTCCTCAGTGGCCACATGCAGACCACAGCAAATGAAGGCAGGTGAAGTACTGGGAAGGTGTGGCAGTAGCACCCAGCCTTCAGAGCTGATGCAAGACACTGAAGCACCTCCACGCACATGGCATTATCTACCCTGAGTGCAGTCATCCTTACAGTGTGGCAAGAACTACCCTACACTATGGTTCTGTGGGCACTTATTTTTGAAGATGATCTCATTATGTAGCCCAGGCTAGACTCAAGCTCACACTCCTCCTCTGAGTGCTAAGATCATAGGCCTGTGTTACTACACATGGTTTTATGGACATATTTGCTTAGCTTGTCCTCTATGCAGCACCATGCCATTTTGGTCCTCATGGTCCCATCTGAAACATATCTACCCAGGTGACTATTCAGGAGTACCCAGGAAACATGACCCCATGAAGAGGATGATCAAATGTACTGGGCCACCTGATTCAAGTGCCACTGAAGGTGCTAACAGTTTCTGGCTTTCTACCCAATGTCAGCTGAGATGCTCTTTGAAAGAACCTGAGATATGCAGGGCATGAGACAGAAGCCATAGGGTTGGGAGCCTCTGGGCCTGTGGCCATATACACCATTATTCATGTTGGCTTTTGTGGCCACACCTACAAGACCTGCTGCCTCTTAGTCAACATACTCTAGAGAACTGGGTTATCCTCAGCTAGTGGTGTGTGTGTCTCCATGTTTAATCCTTTGGGAGCAGGTGTTGACCAGAATAGGAGGACCCTATGCCTCCCTACAGCATGAACCCTAGGAACTGCTCCTCTAAGCAGGCTTTGAAGACAAAATATTGAGAGGCAGGGAAAGGTGTAGAGAAGACTTAAGTGTGGCTGCCTTGGGAACCTGGTATAGCTGCACTAGCCAAGGGCTTCCTATGCATGCCTCTGCTCTAGCTCCCTCACAATACGTTGTTACAGAAGTCAGTCTGAAGATGTCTGTAGGATGGGCAGAGATGCCTGAGTTGGGTGCAGGACACTTCAACTCCCAAGCACAGCAAACACCAAGAAAGGCCTGGCCTTGGAGCCCTCTAGGGCTTATGTGACTCCTGTGTAGTATCCTGTGAAGGGCAAGCTCCACCTGGGGGCCTGGTTGCCATGCACACAGCAAGGGCCACCACACCTTTCTGAGATGAGGCATAAATAAGCAGATGACAGGAAGCATGCAGTGATAGGGTAAGAGGCCTTGTGAGAAGAGGGGAAGACAGAGAAAAGATAAATGAGCCCAGAGGATGGCATGGAGAACTGGTAATGCATGGAGAGCTGGTCATGGCTTCACATAAAGTACAGGAAGGTACAGTAAGTCCATAAGACAGAAGAGGTTGGAATGTCTGTAGTCAGGAAGACCATCTAAGTCTAGGGGTTCAGGCCAGCTCGGAGCCACAACATCCATTGTAAGGAAGAAGAATTAAGGAGCAGGCATTTCCCTCAGCTAAGAAAACGTAACCACATAGTGAATGAACCCACTTCATGTAACACAGCAGGCACCTGATCCTCAGGGACACGGTCCAGGGTAGAGGTCAATAGGGACTAGGAGACTGAGGCATGACTTGTAAGGGGTAAAAGGCTTCTTTTGGGGTAATGAAATGTCTCTGAGTTGGAAAGGGTTATATAACTGTTAGTACACTACACTCTCTGAAATGTGGGGTGAGTAATGTACTCGATATGAGGCCTCAGATGAAATTGTCAGGAATGTTGACAGAGCCATGTGTGAACTCACCTAGATGCTTTCCAGAGGAGCTTAAAGCACCAGTGACAAAGGGTGTCCTACCTGTTTCCAGTGATAAGAAGGTTCTCAGGCTTTCTTTGTCCAGAGCCTAATGAGTCCACCGTGATTCATAGGCAGGGACAGAGGACAAAACTGCTGAGAGACTAGACCAAATCTGCAGTAGGACCCTCAGCCTCCATGATAGAGCCTAGAGTAACAACTCAGATCAAGGTCACAATCCCACAGAGCTGACATTGTGGCCCTGGTCCTTTATATCTGACATCCCATTAAACCCAGAGTTCTACAAGGAACTGACTGCAGCCAGACACACTGCCAGGTCAGTACCAACAAAAGCTGTGTCGGGACAGGCTAGAGAGACAGACAGCTCAGCGGTTAGGAGCACTTACTGCTCCTGCAGAGGACCCGAGACTGGTTGCTAGTACTCACAGAGTAGCTCACAACTGTCCGTAATTCTAGGAGCTTTGGATCTCTTTTCTTACCTCTCCAGGCACCAGGCATGTAGAAGAACACTCATATACATAAGGATAAATAAATAGGGGGCTGGAAAGATGGCTCAGCAGTTATGAGCAAGGACCTGGGTTCAATTCTCAGCATACACATGGCAACTCACAATTGTATGTAATTCCATTCTAGGAGATCTAGTGTGTGCTCTCTTCTGGCCTCTGTGGGCACCAGGTGGGCATGTGGTACCTAGCATACATGCAGGCAAAACACACACACACATAAAATAATTTTTAAAAATATATAAATAAGTAAGTGTTTTAAGGCTAGGTTGGAGTCACCCCTACAAGGTAGAAGGTCTGGCGTTTCCACTACCCTGACCTGCCCAAGATCCAATCCTGCAAGCTCAGTCAAGAAGGAGCCTCATCATGTCCCTAGGGTATCCCTCACATGACATCTGAGCTGAGGGCCAACTCCAGAAAGGCCTTGAGTGAGGCCAGTGTCATAGGCTGACCATGCAGAGCTGGCAGGTGACAGAAAGCCTTTTTCCTGGATCTGCTCAAGAGGGCTCCCAAAAATCAGGGCTGTCAAACAGAAAATGAATCAAAATGGGTACAGTCAGATAATCATATTAGTGAATTAAGTCAATTTGAGACAAGTATTATGTTTTCTCTTGTGATTCCTAAATTTTACTTGTGTGTGTGTGTATACACATACATACATACATACATATGACATGAAAGTGGAAGTCAACTGTCTAGAGGACACGAGAGAGTAAAAGCAGGGAGAAGGGGTGAGGAAAAGGAGTGTAAGGACAAGAAGGGGAAAAGATCGATATACAATATACACATTAAAATTTATTTTTAATTTACTTGAAAAACACAAGGCCTGAAAGTCAGCAGTAGTGGCACATGCCTTTAATCCCAGCACTCATGAGGTGAAGGCAGGTGAATCTTTGAGTTCAAGACCAGCCTGATCTAGAGTGAGTTCCAGGACAGCCAGGGCTATACAGAGAAACTATGTTTCAAAAAAAAAAAAAAAACTCAAACAAACACAAAACAAAATAGAGCAAAACCAGGGCTGGAATGGTGGCTCAGCAGATAAGAATGCAAAGAGTGCACCGCTCTTACAAAGGACCCAAACTCAGTTCCCAACGTCTACACTGGGTGAGTCACACAACCTGCTGTAACTCCAGTTCCAGGAGGATCTGATATTTCTGACGCTTGTGTTCATATACAGCTCCCCTGATACATATAGTCAAAAATAAAAGCAAATTAGAAATTAATTTAAGAAACAAAACAGGGCCAGTGAGGTGGCTCAGTGGGTAAAGGTGCTAGCCATAAGCCTGATGACCTGAGCTCCATCCCCAGAACCCAGACAGTGAAAGGAGAGAACCAACTTCTGCATGTTGCTCTCTGCTGACCTCCACAACAGTGCGTGGCATGTGTGTGCTCTCCCACCCCAAAAATAAATGAATAAAAGTTAAACAAAACAAAAGGCAGGGCTGTAAAAGCAGGTTTGATCAGAATGTTCTGGACATGATGACATGCACAGACCCAGCTGGGGCTGAGTAAGGAGGAAGTGGCCCAGGATCTCTCTTGGACCATCTAGGGTGAGATGCATGCGCAGGATGGGAAGGAATGAGGACCATGCTGCTGGGCCTCATCTTCATCTGGTTCTATCTTTGCCATAGTTAGAAGCTTCTCACCACAGAAGACAAAGTTGTCGGAAATACTGATAATGGAACTTGCCTTGGCATTATAGGGTAAAGAGGAACAGGGGAGACACGCTCATTACACCAAGGCTGGCTCTCCATTTGACAGACTGCTTGGACCATGATGGCTGCCACATGTATCACAAGATAATTACAGCATCACCATGTTGGGAGCATCAACAGCCCATGCCAGAAGGATCCCACATACTTCCTGGCCAGCTGGCCTTCATTCGTCAGATCACCAAGCAACTGCGGCTCATCACTAAGATGATTCTATGGCCTGGTGGCAGGGTGGAGTCAGAGGACACAGCCCAGATGAGTTCAGCTTTCAGGGGCAGAGGGAGGAAGTAGTTGTCCAGTTGTGCATGAGAGCCCACATATGTGTAGTTGCTAAATTATGATGCTTAATCAGCTTAATTATGCTGAGTCAGCCAAGCGAGGAGACCAGGACAGGCATCCTGAACCTGTTTCTGCTATTGTGAGGTGCCTTAACTCTAAAGACAGGCGATGCGCAGGCCATCCAGAGCGTCACTAGGAGCCATGGCCATACCAATGAGGGCCACCACTCTGCAGTTCCTACCATAGGAAAGGCACAGATGGTCTCCTCGGCTGGTGGAGGCAAACAGATCACAGCCACTGGCTTGAGTGAGCTGGCCAGTCGCCCCTATCACAGGCCTTGGCTCCATATACAGCTGAGCAGATGGTTAAGTGGCTGAACCATGTCTGTCTTGGAGAGGACTAGGGCTCTGTGCTAGAGGCTAAGATGGGGTGGCAGATCATCCTGAGACCATGCTTGGGTTTTTACAAATATGGCAACTGAAAGGTTGGAAAGATGGCTGAGTGGTTAAGAGCACGGGTTCAATTCCTAGCACCTGCATGGCAGTTCACAATTGTTTGTAACTCCAGTTTCAGAAGATCAGGGTACCCTTGCACAAACACACATGCAGGTAAAACAGTGTACATAAAAATAAGTAAATCTTTTAAAGATGGGGGGAACACAGCTACATTCTAAGAAGCTTAAGAGGCTCACCCGTATCACACACCAGGTCATTATCTGCCTCATGGGGCCATTAACAGAGGTACCTGTGGTAACTGATATGAAGGGGCTGCATCCTGCTAAGCCATGCTCTTGAGGAACAGTTAGACCCTAGTCAGTAAGTCCCCTAACACCTTCCCCTACATGCTGCGCCTGGTCTGGGGGCACTGGGGATTGCAGTTAGCCTTGCCAGCAGTGGGCAGGTCTGCCTGTCTCACAGCTACCTCTCTTAACTGGATTCAGCCCCACCAGAGGGGTTGCACTACAACATGGAAGAGACTGTGACCCATGGTCCTGTGCCATCAACCTGGAATTCTGCTTTGAGGGAAAAAAAGTCAACTGAAACCTTTCTGTGAGAGGCCCTGTCTATGAGAGGCCCTTTGATCCCATACACAAGTCTAAGGGAACTTGGTGAGTGACCAGCAGGCAGGGTTGAGCCCTAGAAGGAAGAATGATGTTGGCAATGTCAAATGGTTGCTGTTCCAGGTAGGGTACAAGGCAAGGAGAGGTTTGGCATCCTCAGAAGCAAAGCTGAGATGCTCAGTGGGGTATAACTTTCAGAGTGTGAGGATTAACGCTGAGTAAAGCCAACAGGTGCAGATGATAGACCTGCCTGACCTGCTATGCTGCTACCTGTGTCTACCATGGCCAAAGCTAATCAAAGAAAGCACTACGCTAGAACTGGTGCTTCCTCAAGACCTACCACTGAAAACAGGGCATGTGCAGGCCTGTGGGCTGAGCACATTCACTGGGATCTAGGTATGAAGACACCCTGTACACAGTATACCTGGCTACCTCTACACAGTGCCAGTTTTGGGCTCAAACTGTATATAGGAGGCTCTTCTTTGGAACCTCCTAGATCTGTTAAGGGCTCTGAAGCCAGCCCCAGGCCTGCCAGGGGTACAGACCTGGCGAGAACCCCTCTTCCCAATGCCCAGATCTGCTGAGAGGAGATGGTTGATGGCAGAGACACACCTAAACCTGTCCTGGGAACAACAAAACCTTTGGTCAGACAATCAAGGCTCCATAGGGTTAAAGGTCTCTCACAGCTCAAGGTGGACCTCTACTGGTTTCTCAGCAGATGCAAAGTCTCCACTGGGGGTTTTTCAAGTCTCTGGTATGGGGCCCCCATGGAGTCTATGGAAACAAAAACTGCTGACAAGCCTGAGCTGTCAGACCTGTTCTGGCAAAGGGGCTCATGCCTGAGGTCTACACTTGGCCAGTGAAAGTCACTTAAAGCCAGGGTGCCCAAAATAACGACTTGCAGGGACTTTGAGGGGGATAGAATCCTTCACCCACATCACTGGTTGTCAGATGATGCTTGGAATTTTGGGAGAACAAACTAAATAGAGGGCATAAGATCTGGAAGCTGGAGCCAGCTCAATGGGATAAGAGGATTATCATGAGTCTGAGGCCACCCTGGGCTACAGAGTAAGTTCTGGGGCAGTAAGTTCTAGGCCAGCCTGGGCTACAGAGTATGACTGCCTTGAAAACAAAAGTAATAAAAATGGGATCAGGAAGAAAAATGGTAGTTTCTGTGAATTTTGGCAGCAGAGACAAAGAAGAACCATAGTACTGAATTCATCCTGTCTCGTCACCTGCTTTGTACACATCCCCATTGGAGGAGACAAACAGGATGAAGGGATGAGAGCTCTTCACTTTTGAAAGACATGGCCTGGGATGAGACCCTATGAACAATGTCACCCGGCAGCATACAGTGTGTAGGGTGGGCTGGGAGCAGTAATTTGCTTTACCCAAGGCATAGGTCCAACTGCAGTTGACGGCGATATCAGTAAGAAACAGAAACTTGGTGCCACAGCAGAAGGTGCAAGCAGAGAGCAAGAAAAGGCTCTGACCTGAAAGCATAGGTATTTCCAGAGGTCAGGATGCTTAACCCCAGGGTCAGGCACTGGAGGCACAGACCCTACAGGATACCCACAAATAGGAGGCCCATCTTGGCTTGTGCTCTTACAGAGCTGGATTCTAAGTCAAGAGTGGACAGTAAACAGACGAGGCATTCCCATGGGGTGTGAAGGGAAAGGTCTGATGGGTGAAGTAAGGAGTAAGCACGGGAAGCTTGTCTGCACGGGGAGGTCAGGTGTCACTGGGGTTGAGTGGGGTCTAGAAGAGCGTTCTGTGGATCTGAAAGCCTAGCAACAATTAAGTAGCAGGAGCTGTGCTCACTCAGGAAAACTTTATAGCAGTCCTGGGCCAGAGATCTGCCAAGGAAAGGCTCTAGTAGTCACCAGGCAGCAAACTGCTGGCAGGCAGCAGTGCCTGTGGGACTTTTTTTTTTGTTTTTCGAGACAGGGTTTCTCTGTGTGTAGCCCTGGCTGTCCTGGAACTCACTCTGTAGACCAGGCTGTCCTGGAACTCAGAAATCTGCCTGCCTCTGCCTCCCAAGTGCTGGGGATTAAAGGCATGCACCAGCACTGCCCACTGCCTGTGGAACATTCTTGTTGTGTCCTCCTAGGCCTCTCCTTGCAGGTCAGCCCCACAGGTCAGAGCCAAGGTGAGGAGCACACACTCCTCAATACATACTGGAGGCAGGGTCAGTGCTGCCCGGCTCCACAGCCATGGATAAACAATGGACGTCCAGCTGGTTGTTTATTCCAGTCCTGGGGAAGTAAGTGTCCCTGCTGCTGAGTGGGCATCTATACTGCAGCCCTGACAAGGTGAGGTTGGGCAGGCAGCATCTTTCTGCATGGGCAAGCTGGCAAAAGCAATGAGCTTGCCAGGCCTAGCCCCAGGGAAGCTACTTTCTCCATCTAATTGTTTCCCTTGGGTAGGCCCATGTCCAGGTTGGAGCATGCATGCCCTCGTCTTGCCCCATAGGAGTCATTAGTGAGAAGAGAATTGAGAGGTACAGTCTTCCTTCCCTGCTGGGCAAATCCTGAAAGGCCAGGAGACTAAGAACAGCCTGCGTGGGTATGTGTGCTCCCGAGTGGAGCAGAAGGAGCCTTCACCTGTGTGGCAGCCCCTTGTCTAGTTTCTGCTGCACGTATCCTCAGGCAGAGGACATAGCTGTGAGAGGCTGACAGGATCCTCAACAGTCTCCTGGAAAACAGTGGGTGGCCAGCCCCCAAAGCCTTAATAGTTTCCTGCCCTGTCTGCCCCATGTTGGGTCCTTCTCAGTCAGTAAACCTTCCTTGCCTGTTGTTAGACCAAGGCTCATGACAAAGCAAGCCAGCAGCACTGTGGGCTAGAAGAGCTGTAACTCAAGTCTGTGATGAACCCCAGATGTTGGAACAAGCTGTGTGGGTACCGCAGAGTGCAGATGTGTAGGGAAGACAGAATTCACATCGATGGCTTTGGAGCATGGCCCACCCTAGTGCCCCACCATGAAAGGACCAGTAGAAGAATTGAATGAGAGGTGATCTCAGCACTGATGAGTATACCCCCACTGACTACAAACAACCAGGGTCACAGAGATGAGTCCCAATCCTTCCACTCACTACAAGCTTAGCTAAGGGCCCAATAAGTCAGTTCTGGCTTTGTCTTGGGGCCAAGGTGGAGAGAACCTTGAAGCACAGATTGAACAAAACATCAGCACTTAGTACAAGGTGGATAGCCTGGCCTACTCACTTTCCCTGGGTGATCCATACATGGCACTTACCACAGAATGTGCTCATCTAGGGATCGGAAAGAAAATAGCTGCACCCAGTGGGCAAAACCACCCAATCTCTGTTTCTGGATACCATTCTCCATGGAAAATCACTAGGAAAGTGGGTAGCTTGAATGCTTCTTATTTTTTTTGAAACAAGGTCTCAGTATGCATCCCTGACTGGCCTGGAACTTGATACACAGGCTGTCTTGAAACTCACAGAAATCAACCTGTCTCAGCCTTCCAAGTACTGTAATTAAAGATATCTATCATAATGCCTAGTTAGGCTTCTAAGTAACCAACCCAGAACAAAGATGCCAGATTTGTGAGAATGTTAAACTATCTAGCACTGAACAGTGAACTTTACTCCATCTAGCGCCCTCAGAGGGGCTTGGCAACAGTCCCACTCCCTCACTGAGGAAGAAGTCACCTGTGGAGGCCAGCCAGCACTGACCCAGATGTCAGAACCTACAGAAGGAGACTTTGAGCAGCACAACTGAATCCACAGAGAGGTGAGTCATGAACTAGAAAACTTGTAGATGTGAGATGAAAAGATCCTGGGTGGGGTTAATGGCCAAGAGGGAATGGGAAAGAAAGCAGCCTCCTTGGAGACAGCAATAGAAAACAACTAAAATCAAAAGAAAAACACATCTCAAGAGCCCAGGGCTTCTCATCGGGCCACTACACGCCACACATCTGAGGGAACAGATGAGCAAACTACTGAATGCCTCCCAAACATGGTAAAAAGTGAGCACACAGCCCACAGAGAGTTCGATGAACACTGAGCACAGGTGTCCCAGATTGAAGTCATCAGACTGCTGAACCCAACAGCTAGCACTGAAGAAGGTAGCAGTCAGGAGATTTGTACACAGGAAAAGCACAGGGAGGAAGTAGAAGCAATACTTTAAAACACACTATTAAAACCACACAGCCAAGACACTAGAGAAGACCTTCCGTGGAGAAGATGATGGGGCCAAAAAAGGATGAGCCAGTCCTGGTCAAGTCCACTTGACACAGGTGCCACCCAGAGGAACTATGTAAGCCATGTCAAACCCAGCCAGCCATGCCCAACCCTCTCCCCAATAGCAGGACAATTGCACCATGGATGCAGACATTGGCTGAGGCATCAACACTATAGGTGAGGTGCTAACCCTCATGGGCCTGGGGTGTGTCCAACAGAGGACTGAAGCTTTCTACCCAACCTGTGTCTCAGACTCCACAGTCCAAAAAGCCTCAAAGGAGCTACCCCTAACCTTCTCAGCTCCAACTTTCCCCTCCTTTGCCAGGGATTGAAACCCACATCTCTATGACTGGCCACACCTAGAATGTAACCAGGAGTGCCCTGGGCTCACCTGGCTCCAATGACAGGCTCACGAGCATCCTTGGAGGCTGCATAATCCATGCCATAGAAGTTCAATCCCAGGAGGATCTTGCTTCGCCACTGTGACTTGGGGTCTAGGACCTGGACACAGGCTCGAATCCATGACAATGGAGCATTAGGGCCAGGCCTGCAAAATCAATGGGAAATGGAGCCACTCTGAGAAGAAGGCAGGAAGTCCTGTGTCTGACTCTAGTTTGGTCCTCTAGGTTATCTACTTGGGCCTATTTCCTTCAGTGTTATGGCAAATACTTTTCAAGAATTGTGAAGCCAGGTATAAGGACACACATCTTTAAACTCAGCACTTGGGAGGCAGAGGCAGGAGAGCTCTATGAGCTCAAGGCCAGCCTGGTCTACATAGTAAGCTCCAGGACAGCAAAGACTACATAGAAAAACCCTGTCTCAAAAAAAAAAAAAAAAAAAAGGGTGTGTGTGTGTTGGGGGTGGGAACTGGAGAGATGGCAGCACTATCTTGCAGAGAGTTTGGGTTCAATTCCTAGCACCCACATGACTGTGAGGGCCTATTCTCTGGGCTGGAAATATAGCAGAGAATCTGAGTTCAGTTCTCAGCACCTCACACAGGCTCACACATGGCTGTAATTCCAGCCTCAGGGGATCCAACACCTCTGGCCTCCTTGAGAGCCCACACATATGCTTATACCCCCACACAAGACACATACATGTATAATTAAAAATTACAAGATAAATCTTAGAAAAAATGAGACAATGAACCCAACACAAAATTTTTCTTAAAAGGGGCAGAACCAGAAACATCATTTAAGTACTGTAGGCAAAGTGGCCTTAGCGCCTTTTGATGGGACCCGCAGGTGTCTTGCATGGGGCAAAGTACTTTAACCTCCCCATCCCTAGAGCAGCAGGAACAGGTCTAAAATACTGAGCAAGGAAGGATCAGCAGCTGGGACCAACGCCCAAGGAAAACAGAAGTGGCAGACAGACAGACTATGCTTATGTCACTGGTGACAAAGTTCTACCCAGGCAGGGATTTCTCAAGGAGTCAGCTCTCCTGAGAACAGGGCAGGAACACCATTAGCCTCCCTCTGGCAGCATTCAGGTGCAAGGAAAGTGACTGCCCATCTATGCTGAGCCACAGAGCCCACAGGCAGATGTCTGCTTGAGAGACCAAGGTGCAGGCCTGTATCTTCCTGAAGACAAACTGTACCTACAGTGCCCTAGCAGCCCATACTCACTGCTGTGATGTGGAGTAGTCATATGTCATGAGGCTGAAGCCATCTAGTATGGGGGCCAGTTGTTCGAATTCCTTGTGTGTAAACATGCCCAGCTGGTCAGTCCTGTGACAAGACAAGCATACCTACTTGAATTACTATGTATGGATGGCTGTCTTCCCCAATCAGAGTCAGAACAAGCACGCTGTCTGGGTTCCCAGCCTGTACCCTTCTTCTCCCTCTAAAACAGTGGTTCTCGACCTTCCTAATGCTGTAGCCCTTTAACACAGTTCCTCATGTTGTGGTGACCTCCAACAATGAAATTTAGGTTGTTACTTCATAACTGTAATTTTGCTATTATTATGAATTATAATGTAAATACTTGTGTTTTCTGATGGTCTTAGGTGACCCCCATGAAAAGGTTGGTTGTTTGACAGCCCCATGGAGTCACAACCCAAAGCTGAGAACTGCTGCTCTAGGGTGACCCCAGGCTATTTTCCCTCAGGGATGGGGACAGTGTGCTATTTGGCTGGGCTCATACATACTCTAGGTGCTAGGATGAGGGCTGAAGTCAAACAGAGATATCCCTCTTTCCTTGCCCCTGGCAGGTTCTGAGAGAATGAGGGGTAAGAGCTGCACAGCTTACCTGGCCCTCAGCCCTGCTCCAGAACCATTCCATAGTGGGAGCATATAGAAGAGGACAGCCTCATAGAGATCCCAGTTGTTCAAACATGGCTGAACTATATCCCCATGTCCCCAGGGCCTGGGCCTCATAAACACAGTATCTTGGCCCCGTAATATAACAGTTCTTCCTATTCCTGCTCCCAATGGGGCCCAAACATTCACTCTAGAAACGTGATACGGGCTCTGTGGTGTTCTTATAGAGTAGGAAGGGTTCACTCATATATAGGCTCATTCATTTGAATATTCTGTTTGGGAAGGATTAGGAGGTCTGGTCTTATTCGAGGAGGGGTGTCCCTGGGAGTGGGCTTAAGAGGTTTCAACAGCTGATACCAGGTCTAGTTCCTGCTCCCCCCCCACCCCCATGGGTAAAGATATAAAGATCTCAGATACTATTCCAGCTCCATAACTATCTGCTTTTCACCATGATGATCATGGTCTAACCTAAAACCGTAAGCAAGCCCCCAATTAAAGGCTTTCTTTTATAAGAATTACCTTGGTCATGCTATTTCTTTACAGCAATACAATAGTAACTAAGACAGGCTCCTGTGGCAAAGGCTTGCCTGCTCCTAGGTGAGACCCTCATCTAAGAACCCGCCAACGTTTGCAGGCTCCTAGTATGTCAGGCCATGCTGTTCTAGATCTGATGGCTCATGAAGGCATGAGCTGCAGCTAGAGGCTGGCAGAGGAGCAGCCTTTTTTAGTCCTACCTGTGTTATGGATTCAGCAGAAGTGCAGGAGGAAGGCTCAGAAAGGTGTGGCTGAAGCCTTTGGGCAAGAACAGGCTGCTGGGGACTAGAAAGTTCCAAGCAGAGGAGCTACACCTGGAGAAGTCCCACACAGGGACCTGTGGCCTCACTCAAGGCTGGGGAAGAACATTTATCCCTGAAGACTTACAGCAGTGTCACTGACAGGAAAAAAAAGCAAGGTTCTCCCAATGGCAGGATAAATCTGCATAGACATTTTTTACCTTGCACAGGGAGGGGACATAGATCCTGTCTGAAGGCTCCCAGAAAAACTTCTTCTTCTGCTAAATCACACTGGTCAGGCTGTAAGCACCTTCTGATCCCAGGTCAGAAGCTCAGAGGAAACTGTAGACAAGGACTAGTCAAAGCAGACAGTGTGTGCCATCTGTGAGGCAACAGCACTGCCCACCGCCCGGGCTCCAATGACTTCGGTACTCCCTACTAGTGGTACTTCTTGGACCAGCTGACCTATCACTTAGACCTCACCCAGAGGAGCGGGCAGGCCAGAGAGTACTCTGTGAGTTCAAGGTGGGTTACAAAGATCTGATCACCACACGATTCTGCCCAGGCACAGCTGGCCCCAGTGCACAGTGTTGTTTGCTGTCATCTGACCTTCAGGTTCACTGTCTCTAGGCACAGACCCCTATGGTCACCGTTAGCTCCTCCAGGCAGGCTGCTATAGCACTTGCCCTCACTGTGTTACTGGGACACCAAGCAGACATGGATGAGGAGATAATAAACAAAGGCTGAGGGCAGAGGGGTGTGAGCACCTGAAGAACAGGGTAGGCCAGAGGTTCTGATACCACAGAAGAGGGTGCAAGCTGAGAGACAGAATATAGGAACAGGTATGGGTGGAAATATTGGGAAGACCATGGGACCCTGTGGGGACTACCTTTCTGAAGCATGCATTATTTCCAGAGCTTCCCATATGTAGCTTCTCACTGATACAACCCAATTTCACAGGCTGGGTCATTAAGAACAGCCCATATGTCAGAATGGCCTTATCCTTAAGTGGTCAGGATAAGACAAGATGAAGGTGCTGGGCGGTGGTGGCGCACGCCTTTAATCCCAGCACTTGGGAGGCAGAGGCAGGCGGATTTCTGAGTTTGAGGCCAGCCTGGTCTACAAAGTGAGTTCCAGGACAGCCAGGACTACACAGAGAAACCCTGTCTCGAAAAACAAAAACAAAAACAACAACAACAAAAAAAGACAAGATGAAGGCAAACGGGAACATAGCCAACACTCTCCTGAAATGGAGCAACCTTCTAGGGTGGTAGCCATCAACAGGAAAGATGGGACACCATTGTACCTTTTACTTCCCTCCCTACTCCCATCCTCCCGGCTATGTCCTTGGGGATTTCTCTGGGAACATGTTATTTGTCCTTCTGTCTTTGAGGAAGAAAGGCTATGCAGAAGCTGTTACTAGAGTCATCCCTCTCCAGCCTGCCCTGCTCCTGCCCCAAACCCCTGGGGAGCCTGGCCACTGAGCTGTTTCTCTTTGTTCCACAGTACCAGGACAAAATGAATCCATGCTCGAGAGACATTAAAACAGCTTGCCAATAGGCCACACATAGCATGACTTCCAATAAACAGAAATTACTGCTCATGCTGAAAACCTCATGTTCCGAATTAATTTCTGAGGGAGAAAAACAATATAACAAAACCCATCACTCAGTGCCTGGGTCTTGGACAGGCCCCATGCAGCTGAGCCCTTCCCATGGCAAAGAATGAAAGTGTCCAGCCCCAGCAGTGAGACACTTTTAAGTCCACCAAGGGCTAAAATGGGGCAATCCTCATAGCCCAGTCTACCTTCTCTTTCCAATGAGAACTTCTTTTCCAGAGAGTAGGACTGTAATGACACAGGGCCGGGGCCCTCCAGTCACGTGGCCCTTTATCCAGACACCCTGTAGCTAGGGAAAATGCCCAGATGTTGCCAGGGCACTCTGCAGCTGTAGCCTGTAGAAACTACTCATAAACACTGTGAGAGCTATGGGCCCGGCAGTCTCACCCCATTGTCACATGCAATCTCAGTGGGGTCAGTGAGGCTGTCAACTCTCAACCATGCCCCAAGGGCCATCTTATCTCAGCAATGCAGCATCCTTTCCTACTATGGAGAGTCCAACACACAAACTTTAGCTCCCTGTCCCTCAGCCCACAGGGTGTGTGCCTCCCTCCTCCAGTCCACAATTAACACCATCTATAGTTGGCAGTGCCATAGTATTAGAGTTACAGCCAGACAGAAGGTTCACAGACTTAAAGACAACCCTTCCTGGAGCTGTCCCACAGCTTTCCTCTGAAGCTTAAGCCCTTGCTCTTGTGACTCTAACCTCCTTTGATTCTTCTCTCCATGCCCCTGAGTGGTGAGCCAGGTCCCTACTTCTTCTAGGACAACAGAATGGGTATTGCTGGTTTACCCTACAGTTAACAGTCCCTGTTCCCTATCTTGCGAGACCTTGTTGTTCCTGTGATCTCTGTCATCAACCTAAGAGGTCCCTAAGAGTTAAAGAGGCCAAGGAAATGTGAGAGGCAGGTTAGATTAACCTGACTTTTAACTTGCCACACCCCTCACTGCCATTCTGGATAGTACGTTACTGGCCTTTGAGAAACCCAAGAGGCTGGCTAGAAGCAAACCTGGTATTTCCTATGTTCCTAAGATGGTATGTTGCTAGCCCCAGTAGGTCTGGGGATCTAATTAAACTACATCTTCAAGGCTGCCACTCTGCCCTCGTTTTTATATTGCTGAGTATACATAAGTAACCTTGGAAAAAGTGCTCAAGGTCAACATGGCTGAATAGCTGCCCAGTTCTAAGGCAAGACCCCAAGGGTCTGCAGTGCTGTGGCAGCCCTTTCTGTAGCAGCTCTGACTTAACTTGCCTTTGGTGACAAAGGACATAAGTGAATTTTCATTTGATGGCTAGAAGCAACCCCCACTCCCCACCCCCACACACCAGAGCTGTTTTCCTAGAACAGCTTTTATGAGGCAAATGCAAACATGACTGTGTCCTGCTGAAGATGCAGGGCACCCCTGCAGAGGTGGCTCTCTACTAAGGGTTGAGGGAGGACAAACAAGGAGGACAGTAAGCACCCCCATGCCCTGGAGCAGTGCTAGCAGAGCCCCTACTATACTCAAGGCAGAAGGGTCATCCCAACGCCACAGGGCCTCAACCAGCTAAGGGCCCTGCTTCCCTTAGACTCTTGCCACCTCTTGGTCCTTCTTCCAGCCACTGCAGATGGATCCCCCACTCCCACTCCGGGTACCCTCCAGAATCCCTCTCCTCATGGCCACATAAGGTGAACTATGTGCCTCAGTCACTTCAAAGTGAGTGATGGAGTTGGCCTTGGCTTCTAAGATCCACTTCAGGCAAAGGACTGGGAGCTTGGGTAGAGATGCTTGGACAGAAAGATCCTCCTCAAAATATGGTACCCCAACCCTGACCAGAATCTGAGAGCAGCTTCCACAGACTCAAAACCTGCCACAGGTCTCTGAACTGTTCACACCAAGTTTCCACAAAGCTATGGCACCCCAGCCGACATTATATACCAAGATATCCTGAAAGGAGCACTGGGCAGACGCAGCTGATACCACAATTCTGGAGACCTGTCTGGAAGGCTGTGACCCCCTTGCTGTCTCTTCCACCTGGGTCTGTAGGACCTAGTTGTTTGTTCAGCTGAGGAAGAAAATGTACAAAACGAAGCCTCACCACACACATAGGCTCCACACATTAGAACGTAACCTAGTCTACATGGTGAATTCCAGGCCAGTCAGGGATACAGTGAGATGTTGTTCAAAACAAAAAACAAAACAAAACACAAAACCCTAAAACAAAACAAAAAAACCCACCACCACCACCACCACCACCACCACCACCACCACCACCACCACCAGCACCACCACAAGTGACTTGAGCTAATTTAGCACCTGCAAGGTTCTTGAGCAGCTGTCATGGATACTGGCTGCTGGAGACCTGCCCTGTGTCACCTAGTACTTCTAGAGCTCCTCCTGAGCAGAGTGGCAGACAGCTCTCATGCCTCCTAATTTCCAGGTTCCTCCCTAGAGGCACCAAAGCCCACTGCACTGTGGAGCAGGACTCCTGGGCTAGGCCTGAAGTCAATGTGGAGAGCCTGCTGCTGTGCTCATCAGTCCCTACTGATGGGCTGAGAGCCGAGGACGTTTACCAAGAAAGCTCAGACAGCAGGCAGACATCCACACCATCCACAGGGGCCTTGGCACACTCAAGGTTGGGATGGGAAAACTACCTTGAGCTGATGGGTCTTAAGCTTTGAACTGTCTCAATAGTAGCGCCTGTAGTGACAAGTGACACTAAGTGACACATAGTAGGTCTTCAGCAACTAGTGTCCCTGTCAGCTGTCCAAGCACCTGCTGAGTTTTTTCTTTGTTTTGTTTTGGCTTTTTTGAGACAACATCTCAGTGTAACTCTGGCTGGCCTGGAACTATCATGTAGACTGTATCATGTATCATTCAAACTCACAGAGCTCCACCTGCCTCAGCCCCATAAGTGCTGGAATTAAAGATATATATATATATATATATACACACACCACACTCAGCTTTTCACCTTTATATGAGACAATAATCTCACCATGTAGCCCTGACTGGCCTGGAAGTTGCTATGTAGATCAGGCTAGCCTTAAATTTGCAGAAAAGTAATTTCTTTTATAAGCATCCATCAACTTGCCAATGACACTCCAAGCTCTGGAGGCATATCCAACTTTATTCAGCTACTATCATTTTAAATAGCTGAAGGCTCAGAGATGACCAGAGAGAAGGGTACTTTCTTCTAGTGTATAAGCCAGGGAGCTTAGCATCCATCTAAGAGTTTAAAGGCCAAATAGACAGAGTTGCCCTTGGAAGCTTAAATACCAGGAAGATTCCTAGGACTACTACCCAATAGTCCTACCTGCTGTGCTCCAGGTCTATCCTTGGGTGACTCTGAGTCTCCTATTTCACAGTATTGTTATCTCTAAGTCAAACACTGGTGATTTCTAAAAGAGGCTCTAGGCAGGGTAGACATGGGAATCCAAATGCCTTGGCTCTAGCTGTAGTACCTATGTCACTACATCTTGTCCCAAAGGTTCCAAAAGAGCTGCCTCACACGGCTGGGAATGGTCAAAGAGCCAGAGTCTGGAACAAAGGTCTAGGTCCCTTCAGTGGCTCCAGTTGGCAGCACCTTGCCCAGCTATAGTGCAATATGCACTATAAGTATTAAGTATTGATAGCCTAAGAACTGAACTAGGTGCCTCAGAGCCCCAGAGACATTAGATAAGGAGTCTAAACTTGTGGATTCTCATGTTGACAAATTCTTCAATAGATATCTATGTTGATGGACAAGACAGGTTAGAACTGTAGGTCACCTTCCCCCCACTCCCCTTTTTTTGAATGAAGAGCCCATGTTGATGGGAGAGGGACTGGGCCCTTGACTAATTGTTTTCCATCCTTAGAGTACACTTACCCAGGAGTGACAGCAGGTGGGATGACCAGAATGACCAGCAGCCTGGCCTGGTGCAGTGCCTCAGCCAAGTGAGTAAGCATGTGAATGAGGCCTCTGTAAGAAGCAAGAAGCAAGGTTAGCCTAGAGCACTGTGGGCTCCCTGGCACCCACTGCATCAAGAACATAACAGATGGAGCCCCAGCCTTAGGCCCTATTGCAGAATTACAAGTCTTTCACAGGGTTTTCTGAGTCACTCTTCAGTGTGAACCCATGAGGGAAAGGAGACTCTGTACCCAAGTTGAGCCTGCCTTTCCTCATACTTGTGGATCCCCAGAAAAGTGGTATTTTCAGGATACTGAAGGGCCAAACACAGACCCAGAGAAATCTTAGTCACCTTCAGGCTATGGAATACCACAAAACATTTTGAGCAACATACCCAGTAGGGAAAGAAGATGGTGCGGAATACTTGGAGTAGATACTAAGAGAGCAGAGGGCAAGAGATGGAGAAACCAGACAAGAAGATGGAGGAGGCAGCCGGTATACCTCAAGAACAAATGTCAGCATCTCTCCCCACATGGCCTAGGAGCCCACTCCTTGACCCTCTAGTGGAATGACATGTCTATACCAGCTGATTCCCTGAAGGTGTGGCCACCTTAAAAGAGTTGACCCAATGCAACTGCTATGAGGTCAGGTTTGCTATGCTGTGCTCACTCAAGGAGGTTCTACTACTGCTTTGTAAAGAAAGTCTTCCCTCCCTCTGTAGAGCTGGACCTTCAGGAACAGCTCCATCTGCAGACAGGTCGACAAGTCCTCCATTTGCACAGCCAAAGCTGAGCACCCTACTGGCCCCAAGACCTGCCCCTAGTACATCTCTGCAGACAGTCTAGAGTCTTCTCAGTGGTCAACTATGGACAGCAATGGCTTCACTCTCACTGATGTGACCCAAATTGAGCTATAACTTTTCAACCTGAGCATCAGTGATTCCAGTGTGACAACTCTAGTGACAAGGGGCTAAAAGGCACTAAAGTCCCAGTTGTCTGTCCTTCTTAGGTACACTTTGCAGGTTGCAAGTGGCAATACATCACTTATGCAGGTGAACCAGGAGAAGGCTACCCATGTGTGAAGTAACAGAGGCCCAGGAATGTGGAAAGCCAACTCCACCAAAGGAAGACCCTTCTGACTGGCTGCAGGACAGAAGCAGGATGATCTTTTTCCAGGGCATATGAGACTTAAGGATTAACAGGTGCCTAAGATCATACTAGGGACTTTCAGAAGACAAGTACGAGCCTACTGCATCCCTCTCAAAGGCCCACACTACAGCCATTCTGGGGTAAGAGTACCCCAGTCACAGTTCTAGTGGGACTGGCAGTAGACTTAGCCCATAAAAGACTTTGCCAACAGATCCTGCAGACAGCATTATCTCTGAGTCTGTGCAAAGTGGCCAATGTATGTGACCAAAAGCCACTGAGCCCAGTTTTAGGACTGGTATATCGGGATGAGACAGAGATGAGGGCAGAGAATTCAGGTACTTGGTTAGTAGTCTCTCTTCCACATTATTGAGGGACCAGAATCTTCCAGAGACAAGGTTACCACAGAGCTGACATATCCCCAAAACTACTGTTTCAACAGCCATCACTTCCCTGCTACTGCTGCCATCCTCATTTTGGAGAGGTTACTACTATAAGACCTGTGGTGTTTGCTAGAGTGAGCCCTGTAGATGGAATTTATTCTGAACAGGGCTGTCTAAAGGACTACAGGGCTGGAAAGGACTGCTGCCCATAGCACTACATATGTTAGAGGCCCAAACTTACTTCATGGGGATCAGGGAGTTAGCACCTTCCCTGAAGAAGAGCTCTTGATTGGGAGCCTAAGCAGACCAAGATACTAGGTGGGATCTGCTCTCATAGGAGCCTAAAACTGGGTGGCCCTAAAGGCTGCCTACATAGCCTCTCCTGCCATACTAGCAGCTTCTGCCTAAGGACAGATAATTGTGACATATGGCAATCTGAAGAAAAGTCCCCAGAGATGAGTCACACAGTTCCTCTACACATTCACTATCCTCTGGGAAATCTGGACAATAGGCTGTCTCCTGAGACCAAGAGTCATGGGCCCTACCATCACCTTGGACTAAGTGTCAAACATGTGACTTAGCTCTTCAAATCCAAGATAGATACTTATAATAATGAGAGGCAGGGAATGGCAACCAAAGCAGTACTCTCCTTAAATATTTCCATTGTGTCTTATGACAATCAGGTTCCTTCTGGGGCAGTGTCCAAAGGAATCATAAACTACAGTAATTTTGGGGCTCAAGGACCTGGCCACTATCTATGCCTAAGCTCCATTCCTGCTCTGCAAAGAGCTCTGCACTGTCCCTTGAGCACAAAGATTCATGGAGGATGCTTCTATCTCCATGTCTCCTACTGCAGACTCTGAGACTCCCACCTGGGACCTCCCTATCTGATAGTAATGATCCATTGGGAGCCTAGACACAATGCAGCTGTGTCTCACTGACTACTTAATGTGCTGAAACACAAATAAATTATAGCAAATCTCTGATTAATAGATCTGTAGTCTCCAGAATTAAAAGAAAGAATGGCTGGCAGTGGAATCAGCTTTAGTGGGGCCCTCTGACCAGCAAGGACACAAAGCTGGGTCTGAAGATGTGACATGGCTAACAGTCTGGGGCACCTAACTCTCAGGTCAGAGCTTTGTTCCTTTCAGGGGTACTGCAGGCAGAGGATTCCCCACTCACTCAGGGACATACTTCTCCCTCTGTGGTGGCCTCTGATTGGGGTCTTTCATCAAGGGTAAGTCCCAGGCACACCTGGCACTAGGTACACCCTCTGGGCTCTCAGAATGATCATCTCTTCATCAAATGACCTCCTCATCCCCACTCCTACAGTGCTTCATCTCACCAGAAGCTCCTTTGCAGGCTATGAGATTCATGTGGAGATGCTGCCTCCAAGTGGACAGAATTGAGACCTACAATCTTCTGCATATAGCAAAGTCTCAGAGAAACAAAGGGGAAGGAGGAACCTCTGAGACAATAAAAGACAGAATGGCTTAACCAATTCTGAGCTGCAGCTTAAAAAGCACAAGCAGAACTCCCTTATGCAAGAGAAGAAGGTGGAGCTGATTCCAGAGCCTCTACTGCCCAAACATTTGCTCTGAACTGTGTAAACCTCTACGGAGGGTGTGCCCGGACAGCACCAGTCCAATGCATGGCAAAATGTTCTTGTGTCATCTTCTAAAGAGTAGGACTCCCAATTTGGCAGAGCTAAATAAGATATGTTTCAGGAGTCAAATAACTTGAGCTAAGGATCAAGGAGGGGCCATTCCTCAGTAAAGTAGCCAGCCTCAGGCTATGTTGGAGCTGCTGGCACTCTGCACAATTCCTTCCTTCCTGGTCTCTGGCAAAGGGTAGTAGAATCCTACTACCCTTTGAGCTTAAGATGTGTTGTCTGCTGGCTGGTACTGTGGCAGCAAGGAAACATAGGGGGCTTCTGCGGCCTCCTCTCAATAGACTGCTCCTATGTACTTGGATACTCCTTCCCCAGTAAACATTGTGACCAGCACACCCAGGTGTTGGCCACACTCACCAGCCTCTTTTTAATGTCCCAGGGATTCTCCTTTGTGCTCAGTGAGAAAATCTCTACTTGAGTCTGATCTGAACATCTATAATGGAGACTTGGCTGCCCTTTTTTCATTCAGTCCTCCTGGGTGAGGATCCCCCATTTCCTTTAGCCATCCTAGAAGGGCCTCCAGATTAGCAGTGATATGGCCAGGACAAACTGCCTGCCCCCTGACTATTCATGGCTTCTCTGTGTAGGCCTCCACCTTTTATGGACCCATCCCCAACCCAGAGCCCAGAGGCTGGGGAAGGAAGGCCTTTCCAGGCAGATTCTCTCTCCCTTGGTTCTTCCTCTGGCTTCTCCAAATATAGGGGCCAGAGAGAGAACTAAGCAGCTGCCCACATCCCCACTCACACATGTTTCTGGCTCAGCAACTGGCTCCAGACCTCCACCACAAAACCGTCAAAATGCTGGTTCTGAAAGAAATGGGCAGGTAAGGAGAAATGGGAATCTAGGAGGATTAAGCAAGACAGAAGAGACGCCATTGGCTCAGACCACATGGCAAAGTAGCCCAGTGACTTATGAGGCAAGACCCAAGTCTGCAGTACTCATTCACTAGTTCCTCTGAAACAGGCAGCATGGGGAGGGGGGTATGCCATAGCAGCCAGAAGGGCAGAGGTGTTCAGTTGTCCACACTTCTTCACCCTGCAGTAGTGCAGGCATCCTGATGGCCAGCAGGGATGGTCTCACCTCTGGAAGTTATGGAGTTTTAGCCAAAGGATGTTCTGGCCCCAGAGATAAAAACTTTCCCACCTCTGGAATTCCCAAAGCTACCAGCAAGAGTAGTGGTACAGCCTGAGTGTGGTTTATGCTATCCACCCTGGAAGACATGGGTTGCATAAGAAGATACCCAAGAAAAAAGTCAAGCAAGAGAAGCCAGGTCATACTACCTATAATTACAGATTTGGGAGGTAGAGGCTGGTGGGTTAGAAGTTCCAAGTCTAGCCTAAGCTACACAGTAAATTCAAAAGTCAGTCTGGGCTTTGTGAGATTCTGTCCCAAAAAATGTAAATAAAAAAGGCCATTGAGATAGCTTAGGAGGTAAGGGAGCTTTCTGCCAAATATGAAAACCTGAGTTTGATTCCTGGAATTCATATGGTAGGAAAGAATAACTCCAGCAAGCTGTCCTCTGCCCTCTACACATGTGTTGCGTCATTTCCCCTCTACACACATGCACACAAAAATAATGTTAAAGAAAAAAGAAGCCGAGCGGTGGTGGCACACACCTTTAATTCCAGCACTTGGGAGGCAGAGGCAGGCAGATTTCTGAGTTCGAGGCCAGCCTGGTCTACCGAGTGAGTTCCAGGACAGCCAGGACTACACAGATAAACCCTGTCTCGAAAAACCAAAAAAAAAAAAAGGAAAAAAAAAGGAAAAAAAAGAAAAAAGAAGAACTGGGCAATGGTGGTGCATGCCTTTAGTCCCAGCACTTGGGAGGCAGAGGCAGGTGGATTTCTGAGTTCAAGGCCAGCCTGGTCTACAGAGTGAGTTCCAGGACAGCCAGGACTACACAGATAAACCCTGTCTCAAAAAACAAAACAAAACAAAAAAAACAAACAAAAAACAAAAAAAAAAAAAAAGAAAGAAAGAAAAGAAAAGAAAAAAGAAGAGGAGTCAGGCAGTGGTGGTGCACACCTTTAGTCCCAACACTCTGGGGGCAGAGGCAGGTGGATCTCTATGAGTCTGAAGCCATCCTGGTCTACAAAGTGAGTTCTAGGGCAGCCAAGGCTACATAGAGAAACCTGTCTTGAAAAATAAACGAACAAATGAAGACTCTAGGTGGGGGCCTTTGGGAGCCTCAGTCAGAGAGGGAAGCAAAGTAAGACAAGGAGAAAAGTTGGGAACAGACTGTACGGTCTGTTTAGGGAGGAGGGGTCTGGTGGGCTGTGCTCCAAGCTCTGTCTGAGCCCTGAGGACCTGAAGAGCACACAGGCCTCACCTTTGCCACCTGTACCACAGTCTTGCTGAGCTCTTCTATCTCATCCTCATTGTCTAAGACATTGCGGAAATCATCATAAGTCCATTCTTCAAACAGAAGCCGAGGCACTGGTGGCAGGAGAGAACACACAGAAAGATCATGGCCAAGAAACACTCGATGCTTGCTGTCTGCAAAAGTGTTCCCTTGACTACCAGAGCAGTCAGACCAGTGACAAGCAGGGAGGCCACCTAGACAATTGTGGCTCTATCTAGTACAGACATCCAATACCCACACAGCCTGCAGGAGGAAGGAAGGAATAAGGAGACACTAACCTGTCAAATATCCTTAGGACCCAGCTTTTGGGAAACTGGCTGAGTTAGACCCCCAGTTCATCTCAATCTTTGCTGCTACTACCTTGCCTATCTCAATCTGACCTTATGGCTTCCACTCCTGTACCACAGGGGTGGAAGGATAGGTCCTCTCCTGTCATTGCTTCTGAGCCTCCAGTAGCGTCCCCTAACCCTGAGCTCCATAGGTTTCCTCTGCTGCTCTCAGGTTCCTGCTGTTCTTTGGGAGAAATTTCCTTCCCATACCAGCTCAGAGGCACAGGAAGGGTAGGGGCAACATCACCCTCAGGCCCAGCCTAGGGTCTGGCACCAGGAAAGTCAGTAACGCTTGCTAGACAGGAAAAAAAGAAGGAAAAGGGAGCAGTATGCAGGAAAACTACCAGCCAAGGAAGGAGGTGTTAGTGGCCAAGCTCAGCTGAGAGCTCAGAGCATTCAGGGGAGAGATATACTCTCAAGTAGTAGAGCCTAGATTGGAAGGAACATGCAAGGACCTGAGGTACCTGTCTACCCACAGGGAAGTTGTGCTATTTACACAGTATGGCTGAGGCTGCTTTCCTGACCATGCCCAGGCCTGCTGGACTCACCTATGTGTACGCCTTTGGCATGCTTCTTGACAGCTCGCATCCACCCTGTCAGAGATGAAAGGGACAGTCAGTAGAGGGCATATGTCCAGTCCAAAGATCCAGACCATTCCTCACTCCTCTCCTAGCCCAGGGCGACCTTGCAGTCACTCCTATCCTCCCTCCACTCTATTCTACTCCCTCTTCCTGCCCTGGTCCCTTCTCCCATCAGCTTTCCCAGATCTTCACTTCACAGCATCGGGAAAACCACTCCTGATCTCAGAACTCTAAACCCAGCCAACCCTGTTAATTCTGTTAGAGGCCAAATATGGTTCAGCTGTGTAGATTATTTAGGCCTCTTCCAACAGTGTGTGTCATCAGTGAAGTGCCCTGATCCAGCCTATCTTCTTTGGGCACCAAATGCAGAGCACTAAGGAAGAGAGAAAAGGGGGAGCCAACCCTTCACTGCCCAGCTGCACAAGTCACTCAGAACCTGCCTTCTTTACACTCACATGCGGGCCTGACATTAAAGAGAAGGAATGTTGAACAGCTCCTGGCACTAGAGTCAGAAGGGTAAGGAGAAGGCACAAATTCCCAGTGTTCTTCAATCTGTCATCTCTGGGACAGTATCTCACCCCCTGTAGCTGACCAGCCTTGCAGACCTCACAGTGGTGATCGCCCCAGGGACTGTCTTTACCTGGCAGGCCACTCCTCACATTCTGCACACCTGGCTCCACTCTGAGCCCAGCTATGTGGTGTGAGACAGCAAACTACATGTCTATCACGTTCACACTCAGTTACACATCTAGTCACACTAGATGTGACTCTCATGGTCATAGTCCTACAATCATATCCAGAATCACACACAGACAGGCCTTGAACTTGTAATTCTACTGCTTCAGCCTCCTGAGTAGCAGAGATTACAGGCCTATAATAACAGAGTTGCAACTGATATATTTAAATACAATCACATTGATACTCATTACATATATACATAACCTAGGCAGGTGTGGTGGCACACACCTTTAATCCCAGCACTTGGGAGGCAGAGGCAGATGGATCTTGGTAAGTTCAAAGCCAGCCTGGAGTTTCAAGGCAGCCAGAACTACATAGTCAGACTCTGTCTCAACAAAACAAGGTACATATATACAGAGTCACAGACAGACAGGCAGGCAGACAGACACACACACTACACTACACTACACTACACTACACTACACTACACTACACTTTTATACATACAGACACATTCACTCTATCATATTTAGCCTCAGGGCAAGTACAGATAAAAAGGAAGTGGAAAAACCTTGGTCCACATCATGGAGGCCTGTGATTTCAAACATCTCACGACCACGTCTCTTCAGCTGCAACCAGACTGGTGAGATCTGAGTGAACTTGCTCCCAAAGACCTTGGCAACATCATAGCCATGGCTGTTCCACTGGCAGAGGAAGGAGAGGGCAGACAGAGAACAAGTAAATACATACCTGCCTTGCTGTGATGCTGTCACTTAATGCTTTGTACATGCCCAGGACAGCCATCAGTATCACAGTGCTGGACTTGAGCTGCCACCAGTCCCCTGCCTGGGCTTCCCTCTTCCAGACTGCAGCCCACTGCCTGGGATCTGGGCTGATGTCCCTTCACCAGGGCTCTACAAGCTCCCACCATGAACCAGATAGCACTAGAGCTCTTCCTCTACATCAGGATGCATTGATGGGGTCACCTGAAGACATACGGAGCAAGCCCCAAGAAAAGCCTGGTACCCTTCCCTCTGACATCTTCCTGTTAGCATCTCTCCTACAGTTTCATAGCAGCAGCAGCCATGGAGAACAGAACACCAGCCACAAGGACAGCTCTGTTCTGCACCACAAAACTCTTGACTTACCGGAGTGACATAGCCTAGGACCTCTCCAGCAAAGTTTCTCTCCCGAGCCCTTGCTGAACAGTAGCTACGATGTTCAAGAACCACATCCTCAGCTTTGATGTCCGTCACCACCAGACCCCGATCTTGGACAGGTTTATCTGAAAACTGAGTCTGAAACAAAAGGGAAAGGAACAAACTGTCCGACCTCTCTTCTCAGCACAGAATGTGGCATTCAAAGCAACAGTGACAGCAGCAAGACTGTTCCATTCAGCCATGGACTGTGTCTCTGGATTAACACAGCACTACTGATCTACCCTTGTGGGTAGAGGATTAAGGCCATAGTAGGTGATTTATTTCAGAAGGGTTCTAGCACTCAGTAAGCACAGTAGAATTTCCAGAGGCCATTCATCCCTTAATTTGGACTGGAGATCTGGCAGAAGTAGCTCCTTCTACATATGAAGTCTGATATTTAGCACTCACACCAATAGATACTCATCAAGGTATACCAGGTCCTACACTAAGGACATGTCAAGCACATGCTACCCCACTGGCCATGCTCTGAGTCCCCCATCCAGGAAGCTAGTATGTCTGCTCTCCCTGACCTCGGCTCCTATAAGTCCTCCATCAGGTTCTCACCTTGCCAACTCGGTCCACTCTTTGGGGGGCCAGCTCAGCCTTCCCTAATAGCATTAGCTCCCCGATCTTTCTGAGAGAGACACTGTCTTAAGGTTTCTAAGACAACCTTAAAAAACAACTTGGACCAAAAGCAACTTGGGGAGGAAAGGGTTTATTTGGCTTATACTTCCAAATCACTGTTCATCACCTTTTATCACTGAAGGAGGTCAGATTAGGAACTCAAGCAGGGCAGGGATCTGGAAGCAGGAGCTGATTCAGAGGCTATGGAGTGGTGCTACTTACTGGCTTTCTCATCAGGGCTTGCTCAGCCTGCTTGCTTGTTCTCTCTCTCTCTCTCTCTTCCTCTCTCTTTTCTTCCTTCCTTCCTCTCTTTTCTTCCTTCCTTTCTTCCTTCCTTCATTTATTTATAGGTATATAAATACACTGTAGCTGTTTTCAGACACACCAGAAAAGGACATTGGATCCTATTACAGATGGTTGTGAGCCACCATGTGGTTGCTGGGAATCGAATCCAGGACTTCTGGAAAAGCAGTTGATGCTCTTAACCTTCTTTAGCCTTCAGTCTGCTTTCTTATAGAATCTAGGACCATCAGCCCAGAGACGGCATCACCCACAAAGGGCTGGCCCCCATGAGTCAATAATTTAAAAAATTCCCTACAGGCTTGCTTACAACCCATTTTATGGAGGCTTTTTTCCCCTCTGGTTTTTCAAGACAAAGTTTCTCTGTGTGGCTTTGACTATCCTGGAACTCACTCTGTAGACCAGGCTGACTTCAAACTCATAAAGATCCTTCTACCTCTTCCTCCCAAGTGCTGGCATTAAAGGTGTGTACCACCACCATCTCGGTGTGGAGGCATTTTCTTAGTTGAGGTTCCCTCCTGTCAGATGACTTGAGCTTGTGTCGAATTGACATAAAACCATCAGCACAAACAGAGAGGCCCACTGTATGGGTTCTCTTCCCCAAGGTACAGAGCATCTATCAATCCAGGCCTAGGTTATAGGTATAGTCCTGTGTCAGCAGCCTGGCTAGTAGCATGGGGACTGTCAGGCCTAATGAGTAAACTGGATGGGAGCTTGAGTTCGAAATCCCTAGGAATATCCCAAAAGAACAGCACAAGGGCCATAATGGAAACACAACTTGGGCTGTAAAGATGAGAGAATTCAACAACCATGGGATAGGGAAGGCAGAGAGAAGATGGAAACTGTCACAGGACAGAGTCTGAGCAGTGAAGGTAATGGCTATAAACCCACATCTTAGCAAGATCCATCCCTAGAGCCACACAGGCTGCCTGTTGGGACACTACTAGTTTCTCAGAAAGCTATGTAAGGAGCCAAGACCCTCCTATGTTCTGATTCACAAAGATCCTAGCCAGAAAGGACAGGTTAGGTTCCAGCCACTGTGGTCACCTCAAGTTCTCTCCCTACCTTTTCCAGCAGCGTCTTTGAGGCAGCTTTTTTGGCATCTGACTTCGACAGGGTAGTGTGAACAGAGCCACAGACGAAAGCAAGCCAGAGGACATGAAGAAGTGGCCACATGGCGGGCATATCACAGCAGGAACCAACCTCTGGGTCTAGAGGACTGTAGAAAGAAAGAAGTACATGAAAGCAGACGATTAGCACAGACATGTGGCACGAACTAGACAAGTATATTTATGCTAACAGGGCTTGAGTCCTTAGGGCCCTTAGGTCAGCCCTGGTTACTGAAGTCAAATCTCTATAAATTCTAGGCTTCTCTGCCCAGATCACCAAGTCCCCTCAGACAACCACAGGCTGTCCAAAGATATCTTTCTAACCACAAACAGCCAGCTATCTAGGAAAATTGACTCCCACATTCCCCTCAAAACAAAAGAAACCTCAGCAATAATGGGGTTGAAGTGTAAAATAATGAAGCCACAGAAGGTACTCCAACATACTCTGGGCAACTACTCATGTAATCCCAGGGTAGAAAAGCCTTTTTCAACTATCTCAATAAGGAGAGAGAATACAGCCGGGCGGTGGTGGCACACGCTTTTAATCCCAGCACTTGGGAGGCAGAGGCAGGAGGATTTCTGAGTTCGAGGCCAGACTGGTCTACCGAGTGAGTTCCAGGACAGCCAGGGCTACACAGAGAAACCCTGTCTTGAAAAACCAAAAAAAAAAAAAACCCAAAAAAAGCCAAAAAAAAAAAAAAAAAGGAGCGAGAATACAAAACAGAGTATTATCAAAGTTTAATATTTAAAAATGTTTAACTTTTTGAGGCTGGAGAGTTAGCTCAGAGGTTAAAAGTATTGCCTTCTCTTCTAGAGGACCCAGGTTCAATTCCTAGCACCCACACAGCAGCTCATAACTGTAACACCAGTTCCAAGAGACCAGACACCCTTACAGACATACATGCAGTCAAAACACCAATGTACATGAAATAAAAATAAATCAAAATTTAAAAATGTGTAACTTTCACAGCTGGGTACTGTACTAAGTGCTTATAAACTTAGCTACTGGAGAGACTAAAACAAAAACCTTGCTTGATCCCAAGGAGCTTATAGCTAGCTGAGGCAACATAGCAAGACCAGGTCTCAAAATTTTTAAATATTTAAAATAAAACTTTTATTTAGGAAATAAAAAGCAAATCTGAAGACAAGTTAGTGAGAAAAACTTAACTTGGGACACATTTGACAAATTTCTACCCACATATTTGAATATTATGTCCATAATATTCAAAGAAACATTACAAATAAAAAAGCCAGGTGTAGTGGCACATGTCTGTAACCCAGAACTTGATGCGGTTAGAGGCAAGAGGATCAGGAGTTCCAAGGCCAGGTATGGAAGCCAGTTTGCCACATGAAACTCTGTCTCAAAAATAAATAAGCAAAGAAATAAACAAAGACATCCTAGGAAACAAGATACCACTATAAAAACAAGAACAGATTTTAAATACTGAGATACTTAGAGACCCAGAAATGAAAGACGCAAACACAAATGAGATAGTAAGATGGTGTCTCCACTCAGTATGCAAAGGGTTACAAAGAATGCTTCTTGGGAAAACAACTAACTCTTGGGCTAAGTGGGAATTCCAGCTAAGAAAGGCTTTTATGAATGACAATGTGGCCACAAATATTACAGTGTCCACCATACACTTCCTTCCTTTGACAAGTTCCACTTCAAGGATGTTCCACACACAGGAACCAAGTTTAGGGACTGGGCATTTCCGATACGGGAACACAGACAAGCATGGAGGTGCCTATAACCATGACCAATGCAAAAATACCACAGAACTGCATTTCCGCAAAACAGTTGGTTTGAGACAGGATTGTGCTAGGAACATCTCAGCTGGCCTCTAACTCAAGATCCTCCTGCTGCAGCTTCCTAAGCCTAACAGTCTTGTTTTTAGTGCATATGCTCACACAGAAAAGTATGTAAGGAGCAAAACCAGAAGCAGATAGGGAAGTACTGGTCATCTCTTTACTTCTATTTTCTGCATTGAATTTTCATTAGTTGCATAATTTGCCTTTAGGTCTTTGGAAGCTCTGGATGACATGGCTCATCTGGGCTGTCATTCCCTCAATGGGCCTTCACGATAAGTTGTACAGAAGTGTATCCATCTAGTCTCATGTCCCTAGTAACATATAATCTACTAGATCAAGTGAAGGGGCTACACAAGCCCAGGAGTAGTCTGTGGAGGCTGACTCAGCCCACTGCCCAACAGGTGAGCAATAAAGCCTTCCCCTGTGGTCAGGAACACCTAGGGATGCCAGAACCTAGGCTGAAAGCTTCCAGAAAGCCCAGCCAGTCAGGGTATGAGCCATTAGCAGTAGCTTAGAGGCAGGTCCACCCTGATGCCCTCCTGCCTGTTCCCATGACCTCCTGGCTGATTGCTTGTTTCCCTCCTGCTTCCTTTTGCTGTCACTTCCCTTTGCTGTCACTGCTCCTGGTGTGATCTGAGGAAAGCTAGGATTGTGGCAGTAAGCCTCCAAGTTTTGACACTCCAGAACACTAACACACATGTATGAAGCTATGACTACTAACATGTGGTCTTTAAGAAAGACAAACCAGGAAGATTCCACTAGAACATAGGAAGACCACAGGAAAACCTAGATCTGAGGCTCTGAGAACTCAGGAAAACTAGAGTACATAAAATAATGCTGAATGGTTGAAGCCTCCAACAATGGAGGAGGTTCTAAAAGCTAAAAGGATTATTCTAAAAGCTACCTGTTTAGAGGAGTAAGATCCATGACACTCTCACCCTAGTCTCCCACCACACCAGCTTTTCTCCTATAACAAAATGAGAATTAAGAGATAACCTCCTGTATCTCACTTTACCCAAGCTCACCACCTTGTCCTCACAAGTGTGAAGCTTAGACTCTGTGGCCCATATTCCCAGGGAATGGGAAATCCTAACCACAGTATGAGGTTGAGAACCAGTGGCCCAGAAAAACCCACAGCTTGCCTGGTCAGTGGAACTATGACTACCCTGGGCTCACAGGGATGTTGTTAGCCTCAGCTCCTACATAAGCAAGGCTTCTGTCCCTTGGGTGAAAAACTGGGTCACAGAAGGAAAGAAATAAGAAACTTGATGTAAGTAGTCCAGGATGGAGACTATGTCCAGGTGCTTGAGTCTCTAATTTATCTTCTGCCTAGACTTGTAGCTGATCATTATTGACATAGTCTAAAGCCTCTCTGCCAAACACCTCCTTATCCCCTGACCTGTGACCTTATACCTCCCCGAACAAAGGGGGAAAGAACCCCAGTGTGGAGGCCCAGGCATATAATCCTACGTGGGACTTGAAGTACAAGAATCTAAAGTTTAAAGTCTGTCTGTGCTACAGAGTTCTAAGCCAGCCTGGGCTACTTATCAAGACTCTTTCTCAAAATAAAGGGGGTGAGGGAGAGGGCTGGGAATGTAGCTCAGTAATCTAGCACTTTTCTAGAATGCATGAGGCCCTTAGTATCACCCCAAATACCTAATCACCAAAGAGAGGTGGGATGTGCTGAAGAGATGGCTCAGCAACTAAGAGTACACACTGCCCTTGTAGAGGATAAGTTGCCAGCACACGTCAGGTACTCACAACCACCTACAACCCCAGTTCCAGGGGATCCGATGCTCCATTCTTATTTCTATAAATACCTGCACTCAGATGCTCATATAGAGACACAAACATGTATGTGTGCTTTAAAAAAATAAACCTTTTTTTAAAGGTGGGGTCCTAGCCGGGCATGGTGGCATAAGTCTTTAATCCCAGCATTCGGGAGGCAGAGTATGGAGCATCTCTATGAGTTCGAGGCCAACCTAGTCTATAAAACAAGTTCCAGGAAAGCCAAGGCAATTCACAGAGAAACCCTGTCTTTAAAAACAAAACAAAACAAAAACCCAGAAATGACAACAACAAACCCCTAAAACATAAAAAGGTGGGGCCTCTCTGGACACACGGAGGAAGATAGGTCCACTGGGTTGTGTCTGGAAGCAGAGCAGAACCAAAATCAACACAATGCTACCACTATGTTCCTAGCTGCTAATAAATGTGAATCTCTAAGGCTGGGTGGTGGTGGCAGCATACACTCGTAATCCTAGCACTGAGGAAGTGGAGACAGGTAGAACTCCATGAGTTTGAGGCGCCAGCCTGGTCTACATATCATGTTCCAAGACAGTCAAGGCTACACAAAGAAACCCTGTCTAAAAGAAGGGATGGGGGTGACCCAACTTTTTAGACTATTAGGGTGTGCATGGGTGAGGCATGTGTTATGAAGGGTGTCTACACTACTACGCCTTCCATGGCTTCCACTGCCCACTGCTCTGACAACCATCAGGGCAAATTCTCCATCATGTTCTTCACACAGCAGATTCCTAGGGTCTCACAGCATTCTTACACCAAAATGTGTTTTGTCTCCAAGCATTAATGACTGTCCTTTGGGCAGAACACCCTGTACACAGGATGGAGTGTTACAAATTTGGCCTACTTGAGTCTTGGCTTAAGCTTTATACCAATGGAGAACATGCTATATTTCTTATAACTCTGGGGCTACAAATCCCCCACTGGAAGGATTGTCTTAGTGAGGATGACAAAGTCATAGCAGAAGTTCTCAAATGTTTCTCAAGCAGACTCAAAGCAAGAAATGTCAGGTGCTTTTTACAAAGAAAAGCATTTATGTGTGCAAACTGTGTACATACCTGTTGTGCATGTGCAGAGTTAAAGAAGCCAATTGGAGTTTATTTTGTGGTGCACTGTCCACTTCAGTTCTCTCTTAAGAACTAACTTTAGGGGGCTGGAGAGATGGGTCATCGGTTAAGAGCACTGGCTACTTTCCCAGAGGACCTGGGTTCAATTCCTAGCACTTACATGGCAGCTCACCACCCTCTTCTGGCCTCTCTGAGCATGTATATACATGCAGGCAAAACCTGCATACACATAAGAATAAAGCTGGTGAAAATATTAAATGGGGAAGAAGGACACTGGAGAGATAACTCAGTGATTAAGAGCACAGACTATTCTTCCAGAGGACTGGAGTTCAAGGTCATATATGTATGTAACATACTGTCTGCAACTCTAGTTCCAGGAGATGACACCCTCACATAGACATACATGCCAGCAAAACACCATGAATATAAAGTAAAAACAAACAATTTTTTAAAAATTAAAAGAACAAGTTTTAGACAGGGCGGAGTGGGTCACAATTGTGATCCCAGCACTAAGAAGGTGGAAGCAGAAAGATTAAGAGTTCAAGGTCATTTCTATGCACTGTATGTACATTTCTAGCTATGTAGTTGAGTTCAAGGCCACCCTGGGTTATTGGAGCCCCTATCTCAAAACAACAGTAACAAGGAAGAGATGGCCTTTGGCCCTCAGGCTAAGCTCCTACTTTGGTATTTAGGATTTGAGGGATGCCGATTGATTGATGTGCCCCGAGTACCTTTTACTATTACTGCCTATTATTGGTTTTGTAGGACCAGGGAATTAAAACCACACTCCCCATATACTAAGAAAATACTGGGCCACACTTTCAGCTCTCTCAACTCTCTTAATAGATTCACTGCTCTTATAGGACTATGATGGTCACCCTACACTTTCACTTCTGAGAACCAATTTTGGAGTAAACTGTTCATTCATGAGGAGGTGGGTGAGTGTGTGGTTGGAAATGAAGGTGACGTAAGAAGCAGGATGATCACAGTCCCAGGTGACATTTATTGACCATATGTTGCATGCCAATCCTGGTGAATTCCCACAAGCTCTCTCCACAGCCCAGGACTCAGGCAGGCATCAATGTTATTCCCATTCACAGATGAGGAGACCAACACAGGGGGCAGGCCACCAAGCCGTGGGCACTGGCTACTATCCCATCCCACTGTACAATGCAATTCAAACAGGACTGTAATAAGAAGGTTCAAGTTCCAGTCCTGTCACCAGCACACTGTCTCTGGGCCTCCCTGGGCTCCCGTCCTATGGGAAGTCCTTTGGAAAATTTCTATCACAGAGTGTTCAAGATTTGAGGCTGCGCTGAGGGTAAGGCCTAGCCTCATATACCCAGCAAACTTGAAGGAACCACACAACTTGCTGTATACCCTTCCTCCTCAGGCTGGGCCTGCCAGCTACCATTCTGCCACAGAGCTCATTCTCTACGGCCGACAGCTACCCTGGCCTCACTAACTCATTTGCACACTCATGTCACCTTCCATTTGCGGCTCCACAAGTTATACACACTGACTCACACATCTGAAATCTCTGACTTTGTTATCTTACAACCCGGTTCTTGCCTATACTCCTTTATACACCCCTCATTCATGCTTCTCCATATCCATCTACACTGGCACAGCCAACCTAACACATCTACTACTATGCTGTTCACACATGCTTCCAGCTGCTTCTTTTGCCCCACCCCCAACCTCTTTTTGGAGACAGGGTCTTGCTATGTAGCCCTGGCTGTCCCGAAACTCACTTTATAGACCAGGGTGGCCTAGAACTCAGACAGATCCATCTGCCAGCCTTTGCCTCTCAAGTGCTAGGATTAAAGCCATCGCTACTGGCTCTCTTGATTTTATGCCATGGCTTGTGCTTTCTCATATTCTCATATTACTGTCTGCTCTGAAGCTCCCTTACATCGACTTACACTTGCGCTCACACTCCTGCTAAAGAACAATGTCACACTCTCTTCCACACCTGCTCTCAGCCTAACACTCACTTTCTCACCTTTGCTCACCCTCATCCCCACTCGCTTTCTCACCCCTAATAAATTCATTGTTCTCACACCTACTCTCACCCATTCTGGCCCTCACAATCAATCCCTCTCACCCGCTCGCTCTCTCACATATGCCCTTACTTACACCGACACACTTGCTTTCTCACATCTACTCATTCTCACACCGGCTCACCCTCACTTCTGCTCATTCTACACGACCTCCCACTCACCCTCACATCTGTTTATTCTCACACTAGCTCATTCTCACACTGACACAATCGTTCTCCCCCTCAAACCCTCTCATTCTCACACACTTCCTCACCCTCACATTCATAGCTCCCTCATTCGCTCTCATCCGCGCGCTCTCCTTCCCGCTCACACTCTGCCCGTTCTGTCCGGGGAGAGCCTCGCTGCCCGACGTTCCCGCATCATGACACGGAAGATGAAGCAGTCCCACTGCCGCCACTGCCGGGCTCACCTTCATGTCAGGAGACCGGCCAGACCCATCAAGCACGGCCGGAAGACGATTCAGAGAACCGGAAGTCCCGCCCACAGGCCACTACACGCTCCCGCTGCGCCACGCCAGCTTCCTAGAGGCCTTGCGCACGGCATGCTGGGAAAGGGCGGGACCGAGATGGTTGGAGGGCGGAGTTAGAGGCAGAGCCTCGTAGCTGGAGGCAAGGTGGAGAAGGGTGGATAGTGGATCGGGACCGGTCAGTTGGATGAGGACCCAGCCAGGTGTGCCGAGCGGGTACTGCGTGGTCGTGGGTGCTGTTTCCGCTCCTTCAGCCAGTCCCCTGATTGCTCAAGGACCTGGCGTACAGCAGAATCGTGGAGTCAGATCCCGAGATCCTCGCAGAGAACCTGGTGTTTAGCATTCCTTGCTCGGGGTTGATGGCTAGCTGCCTTACCACCCGTGCTGAAGTCTACATTATGTCCACATATGCGACCACCAAGGCCTTCAGGATCTTGGAAACCCATCCCTCTCAAGTATGGGTGGCGCGGGTGTCTGTGCGCATAGTCAGTTCCGTGGTCTCCCAAATGTGTCAGGACAGACTGTGTGCCAAGCCTTTGAACCTCTCTTCACTTTATCCCCGTTGCCACATTTCTGTCACCATCCATAGGTCTGCAGTGCCCACTACACTGTCTCCAGTAGGGACACTGCTCCAGGCAATGTAATGTCCTTCTCCAGATGGCCTTGCACAGCGAACATTCTACCTGTCCAAATCCCAGAGCTGTCTCTGTCCTCATTTTGGTCTTGCAAATTGTAAGAGCTAGAACCCACAGAGGCAGACAACACTCTCCCCACCCCCTTCTCAGCTTTAGCAAGAGGAGCCCAGACACTTCTTCGAGTGGGTTGAAAGCACACGTGACCAGCATTTTTATTTTTCATCAAGCTGACTAGTCCCCACCCCCCATCCCTTGCTGTTCCCAGCAGTTTCCTGCAGAAACCACATTTGGCCTGTCCACACCCAGTTAAACACTCTGGCCCACTCCACTAGGGTCTGTTCCAGGATTCGCAGTGCGGCTGTTTCCCCATTCCTGCTGCTTGCAGAGGTTTCTCACTGAGCTGAGCTTTGTGTTCTTCCTTCCTAATCACGTTTCCTCCTTTCTCTTCCCCATATTTTCTGCCAGCTGTCCCCCAAGTCTTTCTACAGGGGCGGGGCTGGGTGTGTATGCTGAGGCATGTTGTGCGTTACCATCTGCTTTCCTGGCATCCAGCTCAGCACCCTACTATGAACAAATGCCCAGAATAGTGATTCCAAGTGGGCAGAACTCTGGAGAGGTGGATGTCCTGAGCATTGTGCAGTCCTAGCAACACTAAAGAGACCACCATTCTTTTAAACCAGCGAAGAAATTTGGATCCAACTGATGTAAGAGGTCTTCTTTGCACTAAAGACTTGGCAAAGTCCACTAAGGATTCCATTGCCAGTCTGTGTTGCAGACTCTAAGAACAAAGGAGAGAAAAACAGAGCTCAAGATCTTTTCAGGGTTCCATTGGACAGATGCTCAGGAGCCTGTTGAGCTGTCCCCACAAAGTCTGCCCTGCCCCCAGCTACACAGCTGGACCAAGATGCCCCAGATCTCTGGTATGTGTGTACAGGTGAACACTGGCTTCTCTTCCCTCCATGGTGTTGGGAATGAACCCAGGACCAAATACCTACTTGGCAAACACTCTACCACTGAGATACATCCCCAGCCCCAAACTGATTTCAAGTGCCTACCCGCCTTTTAGTCACACAGAAAATACAGCAAGATGAATAGAAAAGTCCAGGAGAATCAGAACCAAAGCATTAACAATTCTGTATTAGTGAATCCATTTTACTCTTAAGTTTCTGGAGTATTTAAGGTAACTTTAGATTTACTGCATTTATTTTTTTGTTTGAAAAAGATGCTTTTAAATTTTGTTTACTTATTTATCTATCTATTATGTAGTGTGTGTGTGTGTGTGTGTGTGTGTGTGTGTGTGTGTAGCAAGCAGCAGCAGGAGGTATGTGGAGGTCAAAGGACAACTTCTGGGAATTGGCTCTCTCCTTCCCCCATGTGGTTTCTGGAGATCCAGCTCAGACTGTCAGGTTTCTAATCAAGTGCCTTTACCCAATGAGCCAATGAGTCAACTCCTTGGCCCAAGGAATTATTTTTTAAAAAACTCAAATTCTTGAGATTCCTGAGATATTGTTGCTCATTTAAGCAAAGTACTAAAGGCTGGGGGTGGGGGAGGGAAATTTTAGAAATTTAGGCCAGATGTGATGATGCATGCCTCTATAATATCAGCACTTAGGAGGCAGAGACAGGAGGAAGGTAGCCACAACACATACACACACACACACACACACACACACACACACACAGAGAGAGAGAGAGAGAGAGAGAGAGAGAGAGAGAGAGAGAGAGAGAGAGAGAGGGAGGGAGGGAGAGAGGGAGAGAGAGAGAGAGGGAGAGAGAGAGAGGGAGAGAGAGAGATTGAAATATTGAAAATGTGAGCCAGGCGGTGGTGGCGCACGCCTTTGATCCCAGCACTTGGGAGGCAGAGGCAGGAGGATTTCTGAGTTCGAGGCCAGCCTGGTCTACAGAGTGAGTTCCAGGACAGCCAGGACTACACAGAGAAACCCTGTCTCAAACCCCCCCCCCAAATAAAAGAAAGAAAGAAAGAAATATTGAAAATGCTTATTTAATTCTGTTTGAAGTGGAGTAAAAATATTGTGCAAAGATATCTAAAAATGATTGTAAAAAGGTGGGCATGATAGCTCATGACTGACATCTGATCTTCAATGAATTCAAAGCCAGCCTGGGCTAAATGAGACTCTGCCTATAAATAAACAAGCAAACTGAATTCTGATTTTTTAGCTTTAGTGCAAATCTGAGTACAAGTCCCCTGGCCAGAGCACTAAACCAGACCTCAGTCAGTTTCTCAGTCTTTGTTACCACAGCAATGTGGGATGTCCAGACCAAGGTCTAAGCTCTGACCCTGGGCTGTGGGACCTGGTGTTCTGAGGCTGTTTGTCTTGAACCACCATCTGTCTGCAGTTGGCACTGGGAAAGTAGGCAAAAGCAGGACAGTTACTGTTCACCCAGTGGGCTTTCTGTTACCAATGGGCTCTCTTCTCTTGTTCTGGAAACACACCACCCTCATGCACACAGCCAGTTAAGGATCTTCAGCCTAAGCCTGATGAGAGGCATCCTCAACCGCCTCCCTAGGTGGGATGAAGATAGAGTCCTAGTCTTGAAAGTGGCTCTGATGCCATTCATTTGCCAAATCAACACCAACAAGCCCCTGCCTGACAGTGAAGATCCATGTCTCTATGTTTTAACCAAGTTCTTGGCCTGGGTCATCTAGAAGATATCTGTTTCATGCCACTTCTGGATCTAGAGATATCCCTGTGCAAAGGGTAGAAATCTAGAAGGATGGATCCATCCCAACACTCTGTGCTGCAGATTCCTCTCCCATTGTGGACAGAGACATCCTCTCCCAGTGCTGAAATAAGCAATTCCAGGAAAGAAGGAAGGAGGAAGCTTCTGGAAAGAGTGCCAGGGCCGGCACAGCAAATTGTTTGTGTCCCGCAAGGCTGGCCTGGCTGACCTTGGCCATGATGGTTGCTGTGTATAGGTGTCTGGCCAGCAGCTGGGCAGTCATCTGGGATGGCATGCAGCTCTATACCTACAGCATTTGGGCTTTGCAAAGAGCTGCTGCCTCAATGTACCTGCAGGGGCTTTTTTATGCTTCTTACTATTCTGAAACTAGACTAAAATCCCAAACTAAAGGGAAGTGAAGGCTGGGTAGCAACAGTAGGCAAAGGGACAATACTTCTTATTGGATGATTATGTTGAATGCTACCCCCTCCTCAAAACACTGTGCAAGTCGGAACTCTTATGACTTTTCAGTGTGACCTTATTTGTCAATAAGAACTATGCTCATATAATTAAGCTAAGAATCTTGCATTAAGGATTAGGGTAGACCTAAATCCAGTGATGTGAGGAGAGGCTGTCTTTGTAAGAGGATGAGAGGGAGATTTGAGACTAACACAGGTAGGGAAGTTGTGTGAGGGCGAGGACAGAAGGGAGTGACAGAGCTCTGAGGCCAGGAATGCCAGCAGCCACCTGTAGCTACCTCAAGGCCTCCATGAGAACCCCACCTGTATGCTAGCTTTATTTTAGACTTCTGGTCTCCAGAACTGTGACACTCCTGTTGTTTGTAAGCATTCTATCTTAGATACTCTTCTATTGCTGTGATAAAGCACCATGACAAGACACATAGTCCATAATGGCAGAGTGAATGAAGAGCAGGAAGAGTGCATCTTGATCCACAACCACAAGGCTCAGAGAGAACAAGCACTGGAATCCACACAAGGGTTTGTAACCTCAAAGCCTTCCTCCAGTGACACACCTCCTCTAACAAGACCATACCTTCTAATCCTTCTCAAACAATCTAGTGACTGAGGACCAAGTATTCAACCATATAACCCTGAGGGGAGCTCATTCAAACCACCTCATTCCACTCCCTGTCCCCATAAGTTCATGGCCATCTATATCAGAAGGCAAAATGCATTTAGCCTAACTCCAAAGTCCCCATAGTTTTTTTCAGTCTCAACACCCTTTTAATGTCCAAAGTCCAAGTATCTTCAGAGACGGATGGAAAGTTTTTAATTGAAACCCCATGTAAAACCAAAAGAGCAAACTATGTACTTTGGACGTACAGAATATACATTATCATCCCAAAAGGAAGGAACTGAGGCATAATGAGAAAAAACTGGACCAAAGTAAGACCGAAGCTTAGCAAGGCAAACTCTTATGTTCAATATCAAAGGGCTTATTAGATGGCTCTTTTCCAGCTTTGCTTTCTTTCCAACTGGTTCCACCCACTGTGTGCAGCTCTGCTTGGCAGATATCCCACAGCTCTGGCGCTTCTAACACCTTGGACAACACAATTCAGGCTTCGGTTTCACAGCGTCACACAATGGCCCTTCAGAGCCTCCATGCAGGACTCCCCTGCCATCTACCCGGCCTCAGTGGCTCTCCTGAACTGTGACAAAAGCCTCCATAGCCCTTTATGCATATATCCTTCACGACCCCAAAGCTGGAGCCACTTAGAAGAACCGCCAAGTTTGACAAGTGACTTGGAGTGACCTCTGGACCCCTTGAACCACATTTGCAAAGGCTTCGCTTTATTGTTGCTTTTTAGGAGTATACGTTTCCTTAGGTTCTTTTCCTGTCTTGCAGTTGCAGGGTTAGCTGACTGGGGTCATACCCTGAGAGTACCATGTCCTCACTTCCATTTTGGGTCAGGCCTTCCTCTGATTTCATCACCCCTTTCAGCATGAACCTTGGATTCAGCATTGAATTTCCTGGTACTATTTTTCTTCTCAAATTGCACATTTTGTATTTCTTTTTACTCAACTTGCTCTTTTTTCATGGTAGATCTGCATAAAAGGGATTACTAGTAACCATCCAACAGACTTGATATTAAGTTGTCTTGAAATCTCTTTCAAAGAAATTAGCCCATTAAATTTCAGTTTAGCATCAGGCAAAGTATTAGGACAGTGGCAAAAGGCATGCTAGGCAGTGGTGGCACATGCCTTTAATCCTAGCACTTGGGAGGCAGAGGCAGGCAGATTTCTAAGTTCGAGGTCAGCCTGGTCTACAGAGTGAGTTCCAGGACAGCCAGGGCTATACAGAGAAACCCTGTCTTGAAAAACAAACAAACAAACATATATATATCTACCTGCCTCTGCCTCCCAAGTGCTGGGATTAAAGGCATGCGCCACCACCACCCGGCAGGTTATGGTGTTTTATCACAGCAATAGAAACCCTAATTAAGCCTGGCATAATAGCACATGCCTTTAATTCCAGTACTTGGGAGGCAGAGGCAGACAGATCTTTGTGAGTTTGAAAACAGCCTGGTCTACAAAGCAAGCTCCAGGACAAGCCAGAGCTATATAAAAGAGAGATCCAGTCTCGAAAAACCAATATATATATATATATATATATATATATATATATATATATATATATTTATGTAAGATACTTAGATATCTTTCTGTGTTCTTTCCAGAAGCTACTTTTCTCAGGTTGATCTTAAAATGAGTCTATTAGCTCGCCCTGACTGGGCCCAGAAGAAGAAACCAGGGCTGAGAGCCAGACATAGGGGCCTGCTCTTGGGGTTAAAGGGAATATTTCTAGATAGTTTTCTTTGGGGTCCTGGAGGTCTGGGTCTCTGCTCTGTGGAAATGAGGAGGCCTGGAGATTCTCTCTGTCTCTGTCTCCATTTCTCTGTGTCTCTGAGTCTCTGTCAGTCTCTCTCTCTTTCCCTCTATCTCTCTCCAAAGTGGGAGTTTCTTCTCATAAGAAAAGGTTTTAAGGGCTGGGGACATTGTTCAATGGTTAAGAGCTCCGTCTGCTCTTCCAGAGGTCCTGAGTTTGATTTTCAGCAACCACATGGTGGCTCACAGTCATCTATAATGGAATCTGATGCCCTCTTCTGTCATGTAGGCACATATGGAAATAGAGCACTCATATACATAAATAAATAAATCTTTAGAAAGGAAGAGAGAGAGAGAGAGAGAGAGAGAGAGAGAGAGAGAGAGAGAGAGATTTTAATCATGCTGACTCATATAAACCCAGAATTTTGGAGGTAGAGACAGGAGAATCAGGAGTTGAAGTTCAGTCTACCTAAGAAAGGAGATTATTATATATTAGAAGACAACCTGAGCTACATAGTGAGTTTAGGGCAATCTGAGATACAAAATAAGATCTTGTTTCCAAAATCCAACCAACCTTGGGGGCTGGAGAACTGGTTCAGTGGTTGGTTGCTTTCTCTCCCAGAGGACCTGGGGATCTCTGCCCTCATCTAACCTCCAAGAACACTGTGTACATATAGTGCACAGACTTAATGCAGACAAAACACTCATACACATAAATAATATATTTTTTAAAAAGTCGAGGAGGGTTGGTTTAGATTGATGACCCTCGTTCAATCCCCAGCGCCACATGGGAGAAGGAGAAAACTGACTCCTGAAAGTTGTCCACTAAGCCGGGTGATGGTGGTGCACGCCTTTGATCCCAGCACTTGGGAGGCAGAGGTAGGTGGATTTCTGAGTTCGAGGCCAGCCTGGTCTACCGAGTGAGTTCCAGGACAGCCAGGGCTACACAGAGAAACCCTGTCTCGAAAAAAACAAACAGAAAGAAAGAAAGAAAGAAAGAAAGAAAGAACAAAAGAAAGAAAGAAAGAAAGTTGTCCACTGACTTCTGTGGCTTCCCCAGAAACTTACCCCCACTATACAAAGTAATTTATTAGTTAATTAAATGTTAAAAACAAGCAAGCCAACCTTAAACATCAGGTTTTTAGGAGATGGTTAGGAGAGAGGTTAGGCACTCAGATCATGTCTCCAGATATGCACACATCACCTCTATTATGGCCTGTGTTGAGCTCCCATATCATATACTGCAGAATGAGTAGACAGAAGTATGGCAGGTGTAACTATTTCAAATGAAGCCACTAGGAAAGATGGTTCCTCATCATATACGATAGAACTAAGATTTATTTACTTTTAAGTATGTGAGTGTTTCCCTGCATGTACACATGTGTACGGTATGCATGCTTGGTGCCCATGGAGACCAGAAGAGGGTATAAGATCCCCTGGAACTGGAGTTTTGGAGAGTTGTGAGTTGCCATGTGAGTGTTGGGACGTGAACCCTGGTCCTTTGTAAGAGTAGTACATGCTTTTAACCACTGACCTATCTTACTAGCCCTGGTAGAATTCTTTTTTTTTTTTTTCCTGATAGAATTCTTATAAGAAGAGTGAACAGGACACAAATGAACAGAACAGTATCATGTGAGGGCATGTGGAAAAGATGCTACCTACAAGCCAAAGAGAGAAGCTGTGGGAGGAGTCAGCTCTTTATCTTGGCATTTTAACTGGGTAAAAGAACTCCAGGATTGTGCAAGAACCAGTGCTTGCTATATTTAATCTGACTCACTGTACCACTAGTTATGGAAAGTATAAGAAATTAATACCATCCTTCATGTTCTTTATTACCTGGCAATGCCTAGATGCAGAGAAGACGAGGAAACGTAGTATCCATTCTGGGTGGTGGTGGCATGTCCACTTAGGTTTAGGCTCTGGAGTTCACTTATTGTAAATAGAGGACAATTTAGTGTCAGAAATCAACTATTATCTCCACCATTGGCAAGCAAGTCTCCCCAGGGCTCCAGCGCTACTTCCTGCTCAGCAGGTCCTCTTTGTGTAATGGCTGTGAGGTGGTGCAACAAATACTTCAGTAACTCAGCTCTGCAGAGAGGCCTCAGGACTTCTTCTGTGGCTCTGAGGGAACTTTTTTTTTCTTTTCTTTTTTTTTCTTTTTGTTTTTCAAGACAGGGTTTCTCTGTGTAACCCTGGGTGTCCTGGAACTCACTCTGTAGACCAGGCTGGCCCCGAACTCAGAAATCCACCTGCCTCTGCCTCCCAAGTGCTGGGATTAAAGGCTTGTGCCACCTCTGTCTGGCGAGGGAACTTTTTCTTACAAAAAAAAAATGTTTATTTTTATGTGTGTGTACACACTTTTGTGAGTGTGGTGAGTGTCTGTCTGTCTATCTGTCTGTGTACGTTCATGCAGGTGCTCTCTCTCAGAGGCCAGAAGAGGGTGTCAGATCCTCCACAGCTGTTGTGAGCCTACCAGTATGGGTACTGGAAACCCAACTTGGGTTTTTGTAAGAGCAGCCACTCACCCTCAACTGCTGAGTCATCTCTCCATCTTTTCTGTCCTTTCTTTATCTTTTCTTTTTTTGTTTTTTGTTTTTTGTGACAGGGTTTCTCTGTGTTCTTTTTCTTTTTTAAACTATTTTACATGTATAAGTATTTTGCCTCTGAGTAATAATGTCTGTGCACCATATGTGTGCTTGACAACCACAGAGTCCAGTAGAGGACATCGGATTCCCTGGAACTAGATAGTTAGAAGCCACCTTGTGAGTGCTGAGAACAATCCTGTGTCCTTGGAAGAGCAAGTACTCTTAACTGCTGAGCCATTTCTCCAGCTCTCCTGTTCTGTTTAGAGAGGATCTCAAGGTAGCCAGACAAGCTTTGAATCTGTGACAGTCCTCCTGCCTTAACTGCTGAGATTGCAGACTTAAACTACCATGCCTACCGTGTAGTTTTTTGTATATAGTGCTAAGGATCACCCTAGAACCTTGTGCATGATATGCACCCCCCACCCTCTTCCTCTGAGAACAACTGGTGAAATATCTATTTAGAAGCCAGAGACAAGTGATGTGTGCTGGGAAACACAGAGCCCGCTGCTAGCCCTTAGCCCCTGCAGTGTGGACCAGTGGACATTCCATAAGGGAACAATGACATGCTTCTTATTTAAGTCACTATATCTGAAGTTTCCTTGTTAATCAGCTTGGCCTCTGTCTTCATGCATTTGAGAAAACAAAAGGCTTTTAGCCAGGTCAACAGCTATGGGTGTGGGCCTGAGCCAATGGGATTTGCTGCTGAAGAAGAAAATGTTTCCCTTGGAGTTTCCAGCAAGGAAACTACTGCTGATCTAGGGAGAATTTTAACAGTAAAACCTAACATCCCCGCTGATAGTGGGGCAGCCTGGGACATGAGCACAGGAAGAGCTGTCCTTCCCCAGGAAAAGGAATCAATTTGTCTCACGACTGAATTCACATATTTCTGTTTGTTTCATCTTTTCTGTAAACTGTAAGATTGAGGGACTGGGGATATAGCTAGCCAGTAAAGTGCTTTCCTGGAGGACATATCCTTGACACAGGAAAATGTAAAATACAGGTCATGCTGGCATGCTTGTGAGCTCAGTACTGAGGAGGTAGAAACAGGAGGATAACTGGGGCTTTCTGGCCTGCTTAGCTAGCCAAATTAATGATTTCCAGGCCTTGTCAGACACTGTTTAGAAGTTGTATAGCATTCCCAAGGATGACACTGAAAGTTTTCCATTGGCCTCCACATGCAAGTGCACGCAGACACACACACACACACACACACACACACACACACACACACACACCATGGACACATATAAACAGGCATATATGCTCATAATAAAAAATTGTAACAGTGCTCTAGGAAAGGTAGGGAGAAATTAAGAAAGTTTTGTTGTTTTCTAGTTTAGGTTTGGCCAACCTGTAGTCAATCCTATCAAGTTTTGATCTCTTGGTTTTCATTTATATATTTATTCATTCGTTTATTTATTTTGTATATTTTTATGCACGTGTATGTACGTATGTATGTGTGTCTGTGTTGGTGTCTGTGTGTTCGTGTTGGTGTGTGTGTGTGTAGAGGTCAGAGGAAAACCTTGAGTATTGCCTCAGAAACTCAAGCTACCTGCTTTTAGGAAGAGTCCTATCAGTCCATAACTCACTAATTAGGCTAGATTTGTTCTCCGGTGACCCCAAGGGATCATCCTATCTTCACCTTTGTCTGGCTAGTTTTATGTCAACTTGACACAAGAGAAAGGACTATCAATTGAGAAAATGCCTCTACAAGCTTGGGCTGTAGACAAGCCTATATATATATAGGGCATTTTTAAATTAGTGATTGATGTAGCAAGCCCCCCATCCATCACTATGAGTGGTGTCGTCCTGGATTGTTGGTCTTGGATTCTTTAAGAAAGAAGACTGAGCAAGCCATGAGGAGCAAGCCAGTAAGCAGCACTCCTCCGTGGCCTCTGCATTAACTCCTCCCTCCAGGTTCTTGATCTGCTTGTGGGCCTGTCCTGACTCTCTTCTGTGATAAACTGTGATATGAAAGTGTGCGACAAATAAACCCTTTCCTCCCCAAGTTGCATTTGGTCATGGTGTTTTATTACAGCAATAGACACCCTGTCTAAGGCAGCCCCTTCAGTTCTGGGATTAGGAATGCCACCATGGCCAGCTACTTCATATGGTTTCTAGAGATTGAAACCCAGGTGCTCACTCAACAAATGTTTCCAACCTAACACAGCTTCCTCCAGCTCCGGGTTTGTTTTCTGAGACAGGGTTTGAGGCAACTCAGTCTGGCCTTGAACTTTCTACTTAATTGAAGCTAGTCTTCAAAGTCCTGATCTTCCTGCCTCTGACTCCCCAGTGCTGGGATGGCATATATTTGACACCATGCATGGTAAATGTTGACTTTACTTTCTCCAGTGCTGGAAATCAAACTCAGGGCCTTATACATGTTAGATAGTATTCTATTTGTATTCTGTGCTAAAACACTGACCAAAAGCAATGTGAAGAGGTAAGGGTTTATTTGGTTTACAAGTTCAGGTTACAGCCCATCACGGAGAGAAGGTGTAGCCAGAACTCAAAGAGGCACAAACCTGGAGGCAGGAGCCAGGAAGGAAAACTGTTTACTGGCTTGCTCACAGTTTCCTGCTTAGCTAGCTTTCTTATTTAGCCCTGGATCACTTGCCTGGGGATAGTGCCACCCACAGTGGGCACTCCTCCATCAATTAATATTCAAGACAGCCTCATTCAGACATGCCCATAGGCCAATTTGATCCAGACACTTCCTCAATGTCTCCCTCCAACTACAATCCTAGTACTTCGGTTTTCCTTTCAGATGAATCTAGCCTGTCAAGTTGACAAAGTAATCAGGACAGGCAAAAACTCTACATCTGAGCCAGAGGTGTGGGGTGGTGGTGGAGTGGAGCTGGTGATGGTGCTATACACCTTTAATCCCAGCACTTGGGAGGCAGAGGCAAGTGAATCTCTGAGTTTGAGGCCAGCCTGGTCTACAGAGAGAGTTCCAGGACAGCCAGGGCTACATAGAGAAACCCTGTCTTGAAATACAAACCAAACCAACCAACCAACCAAAACTCTACATTTGTGTTATATCCTAGCATTTATTTATTTATTTATTTATTTATTTATTTATTTATTTATTCTTGAAGTAGTCTCTTTTATTCCAGGCTGGCCTTCAACTTACTACTATCTGAAGATGACCCTAAAGTTCTGATCTTCCTGCCTCTATGTCTCAAATGTTGAGATTACAGGCATATTATTTGCATGTATTTGCATGTGTGTGTGTGTGTGTGTGTGTGTGTGTGTGTGTGTGTGTGTCTTTTCCTATTTTGAGGCAGAGTCTTGCTGTGTAACTCAATCTGGTTTGGTATGTACTGTGTAGCTTAGGCTGGCCTCAACTCATGGCAATTTTCTTGCCTTAGCTTCCTGAATGCTGGGATTTCAGATAAGCATACTTATACATAGATTCAGTTTTTCTTAGGTTTTTTTTTTTTTTTTTTTTGAGATAAAGTCAGTGTATCTACAAGGTGACTAGTTCTTCTTTTAAATGCTGTGAATAATAAAACTGAGATACCATTACCACTACCGCTATAGACTTGACAATTCACAACACTTCCTGAGTCTCACTCCTTTAAGCTTCTGGGCAGAGCAGTTAAAAGAAACCTGTGCTTTAGCCAGGCAGTGGTGGCACATGCCTTTAATCCCAGAACTTGGGAGGCAGAGGCAGGTGGATTTCTGAGTTCGAGGCCAGTCTGGTCTACAGAATGAGTTCCAGGACAGCCAGGGCTACACAGAGAAACCCTGTCTCGAAAAAACAAAAACAAAAACAAAAACAAACAAACAAACAAACAAAAGAAGCCTGTGCTCTCGGAGAGTCTGGCGCCGAGAGTACTTGAAAAACTTCTAACATCATAGAGCTTGGAATATAGCCCCGCTCACAGGCAAGTGTGAGGTACTGTAAAACACACACACGCACACACACTCACAGACACAGACATGTACACACACAGATACACACACACACACACACACACTCACAGACACAGACATGTACACACACAGATAGACAGACACACACACACACACACACACCTAGCATCACTGAAAACAGGAATGCCTCCCTATAACTACGTTCCTAGTACTTTGGAAATGGAGGCAGGGTGATCATGAGTTCAAGATTAGCCTCAGCTACATATTTAGTTCACCAGGCCAAATCATCAGAACTTCTGAAGGTGGGTCTGGCATCAGCAAGCACCAGGGGTGTTCACTCCCAGGGTCTCTACCAACTATCCTTTGTCATACCTGGGGGCCATTTCTGCCTCCCTCAGCCAGGAGGCAGTAGAGGAGTTTTCACTGTATAGTCCAACACATTGTCTACTAACTCTGACCTTCAGTGTCCCTTTCCTTAGCTATGTTGATAATTCACTAGGAAGGGAGAGCAGGGTAGTGATGTACTGCAGGCTTTGCTTCTCAGCAGCATCTGTCTATCTCCTCTCCTGGGAGGCTCCCAGGTCTAGATCCTCACCCAGCTTTGGATCAGGATCAGGGAGGAGCTAATGGCTTACACTAGGCATGATTCCAGAGTCAAAGGAGTGGCCAGGCAGGTTCAAGCACTGAAGTCTGTAAACTACTTTCTTTGCATTAATTCTAGGAATTTCTGGCATCTTAATTGTATTTGACAACAGTAGCAATGACAGGGATGATGGGCCACCCAAACTGGACATGTTTGTGTCTTTCCACTGTGTTCGAATTTATTAACAGCAAATATACAAGTCACATCAGTTTTGCTGCCTGTAATTTACTAAGTAGTCCCAATTTCTCTTGACAGTAATTGGCAACCACAGGTTCTTTCATTTTCATGAAAAAAAAATCCTGAAAAAAAAAAGGATTTATTTATGTGTATGAGTATTTTGCTTGCATGTATGTATGTATATCACATGTGTGCCTGCTGCTCTTGGAAGAGAGAGTAGATCCCCTAGAACTGGAGTTATAGGTTATATATCATATAGTTATGATCATGAGGTACCATGTGGGTGTTGGGAACTTAACCCAGGTCCTCTGCAAGAGCAACAAGTGCTCTTAACTACTAAAGCATCTCTTTAGTCTCCACAGTTTCTTTTAGACCAATTTTTTAAATTTGGAGATAGGATATCACACAGCCAAAGCTATCCTTGGACTCGCCAAGGAGCAGAATATGACTTTGAACTTCCTAATTCTCCTGTCTCCATTTTCCAGTGTTGGACTTACAGGCATGCACCATCATCATGCCCAGTTTTAAGTCCTATTGAGCATCAAACCCAGGGCTTTGTATATGTTACACAAATACTGTACCAACTGACCTTTAGCTATAGTGTTGTTTGTTTCAGCATTAATTATTAATATTAACTCACAGATCACACAATTCATAACACTTAGTAAAGCACATATAAGTAAGTATATCTTTACACAATGTCAATGTAGGCTAGTTACAGAATAGCTAATAAAGAGTTAAAGGTGGGGCTAGAGAGATGGCTCAGCGGTTAAGAGCACTAACTGCTCTTCCAGAGGTCCTGAGTTCAATTCCCAGCAACCACATGGTGGCTCACAATCATCTGTAATGGGATCCGATGCCCTTTTCTGGTGTGTCTGAAAGAGTTAAAGGGAGCTGGGTGTGGTAGCATTTGGAAAGTGAAGGTAGGAAACTTAGGAGGTGAAGTTCATTCTTGGCTCTATAGAGAGTTTGAGGCTCTCCTGAACTACAGGAGACTCTGTCTCAGAACAAAACAACCCCTTAAAAACAAAAACCCAAACCCAAACAAAACCAGACCTGAAGACAGAAGCAAAAACCAACATACATTACATAAAAGAAATGAAGGTGCTGGAGACATGGCTCAGTGGTTAAAAGAACTGACTGCTTTTGCAGAGGACTCAGGATCAGTTCTCAGCACCCACATCCAAGGGATGAAATGTCCCTTTCTGTCCTCTGCAGGCACCAGGCATCCACATGGTGTGAATACACTCATCTAGGTAAGCACTTACATCCATAAACTAAAAACAAATCTTTCTATAAAATAGACAACAACAACAACAACAACAGTAAAGGTCGTGCTGGTTAATTTTATGTCAAATCAACACAAGCTAGAGACATCAGAATGGGGGGAACCTCAATGGAGAAAATGCCTCCATAAGATTGGACTGTAGGCAAGCCTGTAAGAGCATTTTCTTAACTAGTGGTTGATATGAGAAGACCCAGAACATTGTGGGTGAAGACACCTCGGGGCTGGTGGTCCTAGGTTTTATAAGAAAGCAGGTTGACTTGAGTTTGAGTTTACTGTTGCTTGTCTTTTATCCTAGCACTTGACACTTGGAAGGCATAGGCAGGCAGATCTCTGTGAGGTTGAGGCCAGGGCTATGTAGAGAAACACTGTCTCAAAAACAAAACGAAATAAAAAATGACGGGAGGGAGGGACAGAGAGATAGAGAGATAGAGAGATAGAGAGGTAGAGATAGAGATAGAGATAGAGATAGAGATAGATGGATGGAGAGAGGGAAGAAAGGAGAGAGAAAGAGAGAGAGAAGGAGGGAGGGGGAGGGAGGGAGGAGGGAAAGAGAAAGAGAGAGAGAGAGAGAGAGAGAGAGAGAGAGAGAGAGGCTAAAGCCAAGTTTGAGTTTCCTGCCTTAATGGACGGTGACTACAGATGTATAAACCACAATCCCTTTCTTCCCCAAATTGCTGTTTTTTTTTTTTTTTTTTTTTTTTTTTTTTTGTGGTGTTTCGTCACAGCAATAGTAATCCTAATTAAGAGAGGGAAAGAGGGCTTTGAATTCAAAGAGGTCTTACTGAAGACAGACTGAGAGCTTATACGCATGTGGATAGATAAGATATCACAAACCCAAAGGGAGAGCTGCTGGCCATGTGCAGGAGCAGGGCCGTGGAGGTCAAGGGCAGGACTGGGTCCAGATGGAAAGATGGCTTCAGATGCACTGATGGACAGACTGAAACTTGAGTGGGCAGTGACAAGTTGTCAGATAGGCTGAGCCAAAGCCCCAGGGGACAATAAGGGGTGCTTTTGCCTATCCACCCTTTGAGGCATATACTACATGGGATGGTCAGATGACAATTTATTAGGTCTTATCTCTATCACCACTGCTGCCATGGAGTGTTAGGATCTCTTCTTTTAAGTGATACAGGTGAGGGTCTGGAATATCCTTTTTGGTTTGGTGTATTCAATACATTCAAAAGGCCTGGCGTCTCCATCTCTCTCTGGTTTTTGAGACAGGATTTTTCTGTGTAGCCCTGGCCTACAACTCAGAGACTCACCTGCCTCAGCTTCCTGAGTGCTGGTATTACAGGTATGCACACACACACCCCTCACACCCCCACCCCTGCCCCTGCCCTGTCTGTTGAGGCTAAGCTTTTCTGAGCATGGGTTTTTTTTTGTTTGTTTGTTTGTTTTGAGACAGGGTTTCTCTGTGTATCTCTGGCTGTCCTGGAACTCACTCTGTAGACCAAGCTGGCTTCGAACTCAGAAATCTGCCTGCCTCTGCCTCCCAAGTGCTGGGATTAAAGGTGTGCACCACCAGTGCCCGGTGAGAGTGTTTCAATATACTTTGATAAACTCAAAGGTGGTAGCTTTGCAACTTCTTAGGAATGTCATTTATCAGTCTGTGCCTCATGGGTGGTGCTGAAAAGGTGGTGGTGCCTATGTGCATGAATGAGATACAGTCTTCCTGCCTCTATAGCTGCACTCATAACAGAACCAAACGCTGCTTGTAAAATGGAGTCACCCAAGGCAAGGCACAGCCTGAAAGCCATGGCTCCACATAGTATGTAGTAACTTAGAACATGTCACAGCCTGAGCTCTACATTGAGAAAGCACTTTGCCACTAAACTACATCACCAGCCTTTTAAAAGATTATTTTGAAGGCCAGTATCAGCTACACAGCAAGTTTGAGGTCAGTCTGAGCCACAGGAGACCTTGTCTAAACTAAAATTAATTTTGAGACAGAGTCTCATTAACTTTCCCGTCTGGTCTTATCCCTCTGATCCTTTTTTCTTGGCATTCAAAATAGCTGGGATTACAAAGTGTGAACTACCATGCTCAGTGAAATTTATTTTATTTTTCTGTGGTCTTGGGGGTCATACGAGTGGTCTTACATATTCAAAAAAAATGTTCTACCACTGAGCCACAGCCAGAACCACTTTAGAGTTTTTGAATCCCTGCACATCTACACGTCATTTGTGGCAGGGGTTACTTGGCTTTCAGGATCTGGCCTTCTTGAGCACTTGTCCCTTCCTCCTTCTCTTCTTCTACTTCCTCTTCTTCCTCCTCCTTTTTTAAAGACAAAGTTTCTTTGTGTAGCCCTGACTGTCCTAGAACTAGCTCTGTAGAGCAGGCTAGCCTCAAATTCTTTGTAGATCCACCTACCTCTGCCTCCCAAGTGCTGGGATTAAAGGTGCATGCACCCTCGTCACTTCTGATGACCACAGGTAATCATCTAATCACACAGATAGCCACTGGGCCTGAGAACTTCTACAATCCTGTCCTTCAGTATGCTCAGGATCTAACCAAACCTGTACTAGGCAGAGAACCCCAATATTCTGGGTAAGGTTCATTATCTGTAACCTACTGAAGAAACTACAGGAAGGAAACTGGGCCATTTGTAAAATTGACAGGAGGCAGGCAAGAGCAGTTAGGGGAGCATAGGAAATGAGACAGGGCAGGGTTGTTTGTCTGGGATGCTCTGCTGTCCTCTCTTTAAAACTGCAGCTGGAGCTTTGGAGGAAGGCAGGCTCTTAGTCCTATTTGTCCTTGGGAAAAATACTGTGACAATTCTCTAGTTCAGACAACTTAAACGGTATTGTTCTCAAGGCACATTACCCTAGTGGCAGCCTCTCCTTCAGTGAGTGGTTTGGAAGGACCATGTGCTCAGGTTCAAGGCTTTGGTGGGGTGGGGAAAGTGATCTGCTGGCTCACGTATCTGAGATGGCAAAGGCACTGGCCGCAGGTAGAGTCTTTCCTGTGTCCACTTGTCGGGCCTGATGTGGCACACTTGTGAGACACTTTATTATTTATTTATTTGTTTATTTATTTTGCTTTGACAAAAGCAAGCTAAGAAAAGGTTTTGTTGAAGCTCACAGTTGGAGGATATAGTCTATCAGAATGGGAAGTCATGACTGTGAGAGCTCAGGCAGCTGGTCACATTGTCACCACAGCCAGGAAACAGATGAATGCTGCTGCTCAGTTCCGCTCCTTTTTATTCAGCTCAGGACCTGTGCTGCCTATATTTATGATGGGCCTTCCTATCTCAATCAAACTAATCTAGGAACTTCCTGACAGGCATGCCCAGATGTTTGTTTTCATGATGAGTGTAAATCCCATCAAATTTGACAACGAAGATTAAAGATGGCTCAGCAGGAAAAGGTGCTTCCTGGGACTCACAAGATGGAAGGAAAAAATATTGACTCTCACAAAGTGTCCTTTGAGTTCCGCATTGCACACCCCTCTCAAGAAATAATTTATAATAAAATTATTTAAAATGTTAATTATAGGATGACTGTGGTGAATCTCAGAGTCAGTACAATGGAGGAGTCTTGAGAATCTCCTGCAGCCTCATTCCTGTCTGGGCATAAGCATTGGAGTTTTCTATTGCCACCTGCCCAGCACTCCTTATATGGCCCAGAAGCATCTTTTTGATGGGGCAGACAAGCTGGAGGAAGTTTATTTTCTGGTGCTGGCTCTTTTCCTTCTTAAAAAGTCAGACAAATTCAGCAGCCTTGCCAGAGATTTGGCTTATTATGTTCTCAGTTTCTTCCATCGTCCTGGGACCTGGGTGGGCTGCCTGATTCATAGGCGGGTCGTGCCTCTTCCTTCTCTTGGCTAGGCTCCACTACAACTGTGTAAAAGGATGAGAAGGGACAGAGTTCTGCCTGGTGAGTCTGGATCATGATAATCTCCTTAGGTGGGAAGCTTCCTCTTCAAAGAAGAGAGCTAGGAAAGAGCCACTATGATCTCCACTTCCTGGAGTGTTAGGCCCATCCCGCTCCTCTGCAAAATGGGTCCATAGGAAGGGTCCAATGGGTCCGCCTCGCTAGAGAGGGGAACAGGGGAGCAGAAGCAAGAAGCAAAGGGGCCTGAATGGATGCTGAGAGGTTGTACTCCAGACAAGTCACCTCGGCAAGGGTGGTCAGTCTATCCTCGAGCCTCAGTTTCCCCATCTGTAAGGGAAGTAGGGCCCTGGAGTAGCTCTTCCTTTTGTCCCAGTTTAGAGGCTTGTAAACGCCCCTGACTCCAGTTCCACACCGGTGGCTTGGGGAAGGAGGTCAGTCCTACTGCCAGGGCGCTGGGGCGGGTTTGCACAGGCAAAGGTAGACCGCTGCAGGTGCTAGTGCAGCCCGCTCCTCCCCCACAGCCCCGTGTGACACTGGGTTGATCCGGCACTGGTGTCAGTGTCCCTGTCTAGGTAAAGCCGGGCTCACCCGTGAGTGCGAGATCGGGGCTACTTCGGTATACATTGGAAAGATCCTTCACCAGGCGGCGATAACAGGAAGTATAGCGCTTGCGCTCTCCGCACAGCTCGGGTTCTCCAAGCAGTAATCCTGCTCTATTCCGCGCCACGCCCCCGGCCCCCCAACCCCCCCCCCCCCCCCCCCCCGGGACCGCGAGAACGCGCACGCTCTCTCGCACCGCCCGTCGCCGGGCGCGAGGCTCAGCGTGCGCGCCAGCGCGTGCGTCGTGCGTGCTCGCGCGCGCGGTCCAGCGAGCGGCGCTCGGGGGCCCGAGGCGGCTGTGGCTAGGCGGCTCCGCGCTCCAGGGCTCTTCGACTTGACGGCCGCACCCGTGCTGTTCCAGTCCGCCGCCAAGGCCACTCCCGAGTCGCCAAGATGCCGGCCGTTTCCAAGGGGGATGGGATGCGAGGCCTAGCGGTCTTCATCTCAGACATCCGCAACTGTGAGTGCCAGACGTCCGGGCGGGCCTGAGCGGGGGCGCGGCCGGGGGTCCGCAGGTGCGGCCGAGGGCCTGGGGGTTCGGCCGGAACTGAGAGAGGGGTGTGGACCGGTGCGCGGGTCGGCGCCGGCCTGGGAAGGAGGGCTGCGGGGTGCAGATCGCGCGGTGGGGCGGGGGTCCCGCGCGGGCGCTTAGGGTGTAGAGCGCGCGTCCTGGGTGCACATCTGGCGGGAGTTGGTTGCCTGATGCGGGGGCCCAGACTGGGGTGGTGGTGGTGGTGGTGTCCCAAGTCCTGACCCGACGATGGGTTGTAGAGTGAAGATTCGTGCCGGTGAGTGGGGCAGGGTCCTGGAGGTGCAAATCTGGCAGTGGGGTTGGAGTAGGAGCAGTGATGTTAGGCAGAGATCTGGGGTGCGGACCCCTGGTGGAGTGGTTGCATGTATTGGTTTGGAGTGCTGGAGATTGCCTGTGGGTGTTCAGACTGAGGTGCGGGGCTTAGATGTCTTTAGATCTAGGTGTAGCGATGGAAGTGCGGGGCGCGGTGGGGAGTCTGTGGGGTTTGTGGCACAGTCGAGGGGTTTCCGGCCCAAGACGCCCCTCCCCAGCATGATGTCATCTTGGTCTTTCTAGTAATGGAGCCTTTAACCCAGCCTTTTCCAAAACAGCGTGGATTTTCTCTTTGGGCGGGGATAGGGACACTATACGTCTCGGACCTGATTCAGGCGGCATATTGGGCGATGATTAGATCTCACCCACTGCGATTAAAGTGACTCATTCCCCCAGGGAACCGGGAGCAGCCGGGTGTGGATGCTGGAAGCTGCGCCTGCTTCTCCACCGAGCAGTTCTGTAGCCAGTGTCCCCTGGGTGGGAAAAAAAAATCTGCTCAAAGTGAAATGGGTCGGAAGGTTAAAGGTCAGGCAGGGCGGGTGCCCAGGACTTTGACTTACAGAAACTTCTGAGGGTTATCAGACACCCCCTTACTGACAAGAAGAAAAGCCATTTTCCTGTCAGTTATTTTCTTGGTATACAGCAAATAGCTGACTCCATGATTTTTGTCACTTTAGAGATTATTATGAGTCCTGAGGAATTTTGCCCAGTGTGTTGTCACACTAACACTTCATTTTATACTGTATTTCCTAAGACTATGTGCAGGACCCCAGCTTGCCTGGGTCTGTAGGACTCAGGAAGAGGTAGACTTCTGTCCCTCTCTCTCTGCATTCTTGGATCAGGGCTTACCAAAATTTTAGACAATAACATTCATAGTCATGATGCATTTTGTTCTTTTCTTAAATTTTTTTTAAAAAAACTACATTTACAAGTGTGTGTTGTGTATGTATATGGATATTCACCCACAAGCCATGGTGCCTGTGTTCTGGTCAGAGGACATCTCTCTCAGAAGTCTTGTTTTTCCTTTCCATCATGTGGGTCTTCAGGGGTGCCAGCAAGTATCTTTACCCCCTGTCTATTCCCCCAGCTCCATCCTTCTGTTTTCTGAAAAGGGTTACGTTTGTGCAGGGCATTGAGAGTGAAAGCCAGTTTCTCACCCAGCAGGTTACCATTTGTTAGACATGTCCTGTGTTTGGTCAGAGGTGGTACATACTAAGAACTTGGTAAATAACTTATTGACTGATTGGTAGGGAAGCCATCCCTATCTTGGTACAGCTAATCTTTGGGGATAATTGATATTTGTTGTGGGGAGACAGTTCTGTGTCTTGGAGGATGCTTGGCAGCACCAAGTGCCTCAGTTAGGTAATAGTGGTAAATAGTTCCCCAAAGGTGTATGGACTGTACCAGACCGTTCCTAGAGGAGCCGTTGGAAGATGGGTACCTGGTACTTGGGCCTCTCTGGGAGCAGGTTTCTGTGTAACCTAGCCATTTTCTCAGAATACCTTCCGTCTCTGCTGTCAGGTCTCCTGTGACACTGTGGCCTTCTTCTGTGGAGCAGTGTCTTCTGTTGTGATGTTGTCTCTTCCAGGGGAGGCTTATGTCCTACTGTACAGGAAGCACCAAAGCAAGGGCCCTCTGTGTCTTGCTCTTCACTCCACTAGTCCGTGCCCCTCAGTGTCTGGCATACAATATGTGCTCTGTGAGTGAGTCAGCTCCAAGCAAGACACAGAAATTCTCACTTGAGCGGGGGACCAGAGCTGGTGTGAACATGATCCCTAGGCCATGGGAGGTGGGGAGTGTCACTGCTCCCCCTCTTTCTGAGTTTGTGTTTACTGCTTTCTCATGATGAGAGTGGGTGGTGGCTCTGTGAAGAGGGAGTCCTAGGTCAGCCCCCAGGGTGCGGTGCTGGATTCTGGCTCTGCTACCAACCCTGTAGCTAGAAGCTGCCAGCCAGTGAGCCTTGGTTCTCAAGGGGTTGGCTGTGAGATAATGTGTCCTCAAAGGCTGTTTCATGTCTGTTTCAGCAGCATTTTTTTAATCTGGTATCTCTTGGAAGGCCTGTGCTGAATGAACACTGAGAGGGAAGGGTCGAGGGGGACAAAGGGATGTGTGAGCTGGGAGGTTCTGCATCTTGTTTGCTCTTGGGTTACTTACTAGTTTACTCTCTTAGCATAGGCAGCCACCAACCTGCTCCCATGTCACTGAGGCCTGTAACTTTGCGGATCAGGTAACAGACAAATTCAGTCTCATAGAAGTTTCGTGTTCTTTTCTGGTCTGCTTCACCCAGCGCCTATGAATTTAGTAATATGATTTCAGTATGTCAGAGCCTTGTACATTCTTCTGTTTCTCTTGCTTTTATTTATTTTATTTTATGTATATGTATGTCTGCTTGTTTATATGTGTGTTATGTGCATGAGGTGTTGAGAGAGGCCAGAAGAAGGTATTAAATTTCCTAGAACAAAACTGACAGGTTGTTGTGATCTCCCCAGTATGGTTGGTAGGTGCTGGGAACAGAACCTTTGTCTTTTGCATGAGCAGCAAGTGTTCTTAACTGCTGGGCCATCTCAGCTGGTTTCTTTTTTCTTCTTTAAATAACAACACATGCAGACATATACACATACACACTATAACATACATATGTACATACATACATACATACATACAAACATACATACTGTATGAGTTTTTTGCCTGCATGTCTGTCTGTATGCCACATTTGTGCCTGGTGCCTGTGGAGGTCAGAAGAAGACATCAGATCCTGGAACTAGAGATATAGATGTTAGTAGCCATGTGGTGCTAAGAATTGAACCTGTATCCTCTGCAGGAGCAGCCAGTGTTCTTAACTGCTGATTTGGGCTGGTAAGGTAGCTCAGCTGGTAAGGGCACTAGCTGCCAAGCCTGGTGACCTGAGTTCCATCCCCAGAAGCCACATGGTGGAGGAAAACTGACTCACCAAATTGTTCCTTAACCTCTACATGTGCACTGTGCATGTGTGCTGTGGCATGTGTGCCCCACTGAATGTTAAAAATGAAAAAAAATCTGTTTTTGTTTTGTTTTTTCAGTCCGAGTTTTAAAATAATTTATTTGAAGTAGTTCACAGGAAGTTGTGAAGAAATTGACAGGAAGGCCCTTGGCATCCTTTACTCCACCTTTCTTGATGTAACATCTTTTGTAACTGGTATTTTCAACACGGGAAAACTGATGTTAGTACAAACCACCGGGGTATTTAGATTTCATTATTTTGTTTATTTATTTATTTTATTTTTTTGGTGCTGGGAATTGATCCCAGAGCCTTGAGTATTTTAGCCCCTAGATGTCAGTAGTTTTACTTGTAATTATGTGTATCTAAGTGTGTGTGTGATGCTGTGTGGTTTCAGTTTGTGTAGCTTCGAGTTGCTCCCACCTCTGTGAGACTGTTCTGCTCTGTTCCATGGAGCTCCCTAGCATTAGCGCTCATAGCCACACCCACCGCCTCCCACCATGGCAACCACTAATCTGCTCACCAGCTCTGTAATTTTGTGATCTCAAGGATGTCACATAAATGGAGTTATGCAGTGTGTGACCTTTGGAGATTGGCTTTTTCATTCAGTGTGGTCCTTGACAGCCATATAGGCTGTTGTATTGATAGTGTTCCAAGGAAATGAAAACCCTCCTGACATTGGTAGTTTGGAATTTTTGTTGGCTTTTTCACAAGTGATGCCCACAAAGGAGAACCATGTAGAACTTATTTTGCACGTCTTCCTCATTAGTTTTTGCAGTGCTGAGGATGAACCACATGGAGCCATACCCCCAGACAAGTGGCACTTGTCTTTGTGCACTGCTGTTGACTTATCAACAATCCAATATGATTGGGATTACCAGTGATCCCAACTAAGATGGTTTGGCCTGACAGGAGTTTTTGATCTTATTAATATGCATAAAAGCATGCACATTCCATGAAAATCTGGCTTTGATTTTTTGTCTTTTACTGGTCTGCTTGTCGTATGATCCTTTCACAATCCTGAGCAGTGGCAGCCAGTGCAGCTTCCCCTCAGTCCCTGGTCACCACAGTAGACAAGTGTGATTTTGCAGTGTGCTGTGCTCCTGAGCCTGAGGCTCTGGGTTAAGTGTATTCAGTGCCTTTTCTGCTCAGTATTTTCATCTTGCTGTGGGTTTACTGGGCCTACCTTCATCACAAGTTGCAGAATATCTTTTTATACAATGCTGACTGAATGTGGCATACTCTGAGAATTGACTGTAGAACAGGCAGGACTGCAGCAGAAAGACAGAGGTCCTTGTGAGACTAATCATATTGCCATGGGCAGAAAATTGCCCAAATTGCCATGTATCCCTGTGTGTGGAGCTGGGGTTTGGAGACAGTGTAGGTGCTTTTATCATGCTTGGATGCCTTCTACTTAATCATTGTAGGAGCTCAAGTGAAGGAAGATAGGGGGTGGCCAAATGATGCCGCTTACGTTCTAAGAGAAGAGTGTGGCTTGCTGGACCCCACCCCCTATCTTCTTTCACTTGAGCTCCTACAATGATTAAGTAGAAGGCATCCAAGTATGATAAAAGCACCTTTGTAGACCAGGCTGGCCTTGAACTCACAAGATCCACCTACATCTGTCTCCCTAATGTTGAGATTAAAGGCATGTGTTACTATGCCTGACCACCCCTTGTTTTAATGAAAAATAATGTTATTTTTTACTTCTGTGAGATGGGGTCTCATACTGAGGTCCAGGCTGACCTAGAACTTCCTGTGTAGTTGTGTTTGTTACCTTAGCCCTCTAAGTACAATGTGAGACACCAAGCTTAGCATACTTATCGATTGTTTACGATCTTCCCAGGTAGCCTGGGCTGACTCTGCAGTGCTGAGATTATAGTCATATGCCATTAAGCCTAAGTTTTTGTTAAATTTTAAAAAGAACCTTCAAAGTTAAAAGCCCCTAAAGTTCACTCACTGTCTTCTTTCCCAATTGTCCCGTTGAGAAGTGCTGACTTTTTGAGAAGAATGCTTGTCTTGCACATTTTCTTTTGCAATCTTCTGCATAATTCATATTCCTTAGAAACCCACTTTAAAAACTTGTGACAGTATGGTGAGGGGTGAAGAAGGAAGTCTTCACTGCCAACACGGCTCCTGTGCTGCAGGGTTGGCTGGGGCTTCCAGGAGATGCCCATGAGTTCCATAGTACTTTCCCACCCTCAGGAAGGGTGGTTACACTGTTTCTTTTGTGACAAGTTGACTGTCCGATTGGTAGCATCTTCCTATGTCAGTACCAAGCAGTAGTCTCAATCCCTTTCCCCAACCTCCAACCCCCAACTCCCAACCCCCAACCCCCAGTTGAGACTGTTTTACTGTGTATCCCAAGCTTGCCTTGAATTCATGTGTAGTCCAGGTTAGCCTTTGGAGTGCTAGGATTGCAGGTGTACACCATGCATGGTACCTCTCAGAATGATTCTCTGTGCTTTGGCAACTGCTTGAGGCTGGGTTCTTAGAAAGGCTGTTGCCATGGGATTAAATGGCATTTCTTTGGCTCTTTAAAAAAACAAGTGAGTCAGACTAGAAGGGCAGACGAGCATCTGCTGTAGAAATGGTTATTTTAAAGCTTTTTAAAAAGTTTATGTATATCGGTGTTTTGTTTGCATGTATGTCTGTGTTCTGAATGTATGCCTGGTGCCTGAGGTCAGAAGGTGTTGGATTCCCTGCAGCTGTGAACTGCATGGCTGTGAACGCTATATGGGTACTGGGAGTTGAACCCTGGTCCTTTGCAAGAAAAACTGTTTTTAACCACTGAACCATCTTCCCAACCCTGAAATGGTATTTGGAGACAGTTTACAGAGTGTGAAGAGTATGAGAAGAGTTGAACTCTGTGGTGTCAACTCCGGAGAAGGCTGAACTCTGGTGACCTCACCTGTGGCAGCTTCTTGAGCATGGGCCTCCCTTGAGCTCAAACTTCAGGATTTATAAGGCTCAAAAAACAAAAGTATTTTTGTTAATCTGGAGTAAATTAGTCAGAAATCTTGGTTGAGTCTAGACTACCCAAATAGTTCAGAGGACTGAGGTACTTGCTGCCAGGACTGATAACTAGAGTTTCATCTCTGGGATCTTCATGATGGAAAGAAAGAATCAGTTCCCTCAAGTTGTCTTTTGACCTCCATACTGTATGATGGCACATATGTACACTCACATACACACACAAATAAGTAAATATAATTTAACAAGAAAGAAAAACCAAAAAACCCACTATGCTGAAGCTGTGCACGTATTGTAAGCCTTTAATTCCAGAGGCAGGGAGACAGTGTGTTTAATGTCAGCTTGAATTTCACAGTGAAATGCCATCACAAAGAAAAAAACCCCTGAATCTGAAAACAAAACCCACAGTGGACTGGCACTGCCGTTGGGATGGACAGGGTGGGCTCTTTTGCCTGATAGATTTCTCAGATCTGGAGGTGGAGTGAGACCGACACCCTGCCTGATGTACTTCTCCGATTGGAGGTGGGTGGTCCTACAGGAGACAGAGAAAGAATAGAGGTATAGAGGTATTTGGACACTACAAATCAGCAATTCCAAGGTAACTTTGGAGGACTGCGTGCTTGGGTGTGGCCTTGCCTAACAAGCATTCTTTCCAGATAGAAGTGTGTGATGCGGTCCTTGCCTACCTGCAGGTTAATACAATCTGGAATGTTCTCCTCCCATCCTCCCCATTTGGTCAGCAGTGAGTGGCACGAGGCCTGGTTTAAGGCCTTATGTGGAAGCTATAGGAGCTACAAAGTTGGATGGCCTCTTTCAACTTCTGTATGTAGAAGCTAAATAAAAATCTCCCAGCTGGGCAGTGGTGGCGCACAGCTTTAATTTTAGCACTTGGGAGGCAGAGGCAGGTGGATTTCTGAGTTTGAGGCCAGCCTGGTCTACAGAGTGAGTTCCAGGACAGCCAGGGCTACACAGAGAAACCCTGTCTCGAAAAACCAGTAAATAAATAAATAAATAAATAAAAAATAAATAAATAAATAAATAAAATTTCTCCCCAGTTAGAAAGAAATGCAGATTGAAAGGCATTCACTTAAAACACAAGTGAACAAAGTTATGTACACCTACAGTCTCTGTAGAGGCTGAGACAGGAGGATCATCAATTTCAGGCCTTTCTGGGCTACAAGAGGATACCCTGTTTCAAACCAAGCTAAAGAACAAAACCATATACAAAATCATATGATACCTTATGCTCAGATTACAAAACTGTATAAGGGTTTGCTTTCTAAACTTCCCTCACTTCCATGTGGAGGCCAACAAAGACTGACATGTCTGAAAAACAGTACCACATGTGCAGTTTTCCTCTGGTGTCTAGGATTAATTGGGAGTTCTTGTGCTGAGATGAGGACAGGGGCAGTGTTTCATAACTAGCCCTGGCATTGTGTGGATGTGGCATTGTTAGGCTTGGCCAAGATGCACAAAATAGATAGTTTGTGAGTAGACAACAGTTTCACTGAGAAATAGTGCCTCATACACAGAACATAGACCAAGAGAGTGTGGGGCCTGAGCTCACAAAGTCACTGTTGCTGTAACCTTCCAGGGAACTAGGTGGAGGAGAGTGTTACTCCTAGCCACACTGTGGACCCTGCAGCTATGAATTCCTTGGACAGCCTCACCCCTTCCCCTTCAGTGTTGTTGGAAGGGAAGGGCTAGGGTTGGAGGTGGGAATAAGGGTAGGTTAGACCAGAAGGGCTTGGTGGAGCACGGGGTACAGAGCTGTGCTGTGCTGGTGGAGAGCTAGTTTGTTACACTTGCAGGTTTTTTTGTTTTTGTTATTGTTTTTCAAGACAGGGCTTCTCTTTGTAGTGAAAATCTTTTAAAATGATGAAAATATGAGTATTTTTGAATATTTCTGGTTTGCATTTTCATAGTTCAAAATATAGTTCTGAGGCTGGGTGGATGGTCTTTAATCCCAGGATTTGGGAGGCAGAAGCAGTTGGATCTCTGAATTTGAGGCTAGCCTGGGCTACACAGTTCCAGGACAGCCAGGCTGTATAATAATAGAGAGACCCTGTCTTTTTTTTTTTTTTTTTAAAGATTTATTTATTTATTTTATTTATGAGTACACTGTAGCCTTCTTCAGACACACTAGAAAAGGGCATCGGATCCCATTACGGATGGTTGTGAGCCACCATGTGGTTGCTGGGATTTGAACTCAGGGCCTCTGGAAGACCAGTCAGTGCTCTTAACTGCTGAGCCATCTCTCCAGTCCTGAGAGATCCTGTCTTAAAAATCCAAACCAAACAGCAACAAAAAGCAAGTAAGTAAGCAAATATATGTCTGAAGCTCAGCATTGTGGTACATGCCTGTAACCCTAGCACTTGGGAAGCAGAGGCAGGAGGATCAGGCTAACCTTGGCTACATAGTAAGTTTGAAGCTAGCCTTAGATTACTTGAGAACCTTCTAAAACAAAAACAAAAACAAACAAAACAAAGCATAACAAAAACACCCTGCCCCCAACAATAACAAAAACCAATTCAATAGCTTTTTTATTTTTGGTGGAGGTGGCTTTTGCTGGTAACAAATCAGAGCCTTGTTTTGAATCTCATTGTGCCTATATAGACATTTGAAAGTCTTTGACCAGATCAAAGTTTATTGGTTCTGTGGACTGTGGTGAGTCTTTTTACAAGGAATCCTCTGTAACTTCTCTCTGATAGATTCCTCACCACTATTAATGCATACAGACACCCATGGTGATGGCTACATTGCCTAGACTGGCCTCCCATTTCCTAGGTTCAGTCATTCTCCTGCCTCAGCCTCAGCCTCAGCAGTAGCTGGGAAGACAGGTGCACCCCACCCTGTTGCCTACCTTCAGTCACTTCTCCGTGTTAATCTTTTGTTGCCGTATTTAACTGTCCCCTGAATTGTCCCTGCACAGAGTAGCCAGTCCCTCCCTCCAAGGAGTTGGGAGTGCAGCTGGAGGGAGCTGCAGGCTAAATATCCCACCAGGGAGCGAGCACCAGGTCCTTGTGCCCCTGAGGCTGGCTCAGCCTCCAAAGCTGGCATTCATTTTTTTAAAATTAAGTTATTTATTTACTTTACATCCTGACTGCAGCTTCCTCTCTCTCCTTTCCTCCTAGGTCCTCCCTCTCTCCTCCCTCCTTATCCAGTCCTCCTTTCTTTCTCCTCAGAAGAGAGGCCTCCGTGAATGTCAACCAGCCCTGGTGTATTAAGTTGCTGTAAGATTTGTTGCGTCTTCTGTCGAGGCTAGACAAGGGGAAGGGATCCAAGGGCAGGCAGTGTAGTCAGGGACAGCCCCTGCTCCCACTTTAGGAGTCCCACAGGAAGCCCCAGCTGGACAGCTGTTACACATGTGCAGAGGGCCTATGCGTCTCCCATTCCTGCTCCCTGGTTGGATCTATGGGCCGTTAGTTGATTCTGTAGGCTTTCTTGTGGCTCCTCCTCCACTGGATTCCCCATCTACTTAATGTTTGGTCATGCATCAGTTTCCATCTGTTACTGTGTGAAGCCTCTCTGGTGAGTTATGCTAGGCTCCTGTCTGCAAGTGTAGCAGAATATTGTCAATAGTGTCAGGGGTAGGGTCCCTCTCATGGCATGGATTTCAAGCTGGGCCAGTCCTTGGCTGGCCCTTCCCTCATTCTCCGTTCTTTTTACCCTTGCATATCTTGTAGGCAGGACAAATTGTCTAAGGTTTTGTGGCTGGGTTGGTGTCTCAATCTCTATATTGGAAGTCTTGCCGGATTACAGGAGATGGTCTGTTTAGGCTCCATACTCCCCATTGCTAAGGAGTCTTAGCTGGGATCATCCTCATAGATTCCTGGGAGTTTCCATTGTTCTAGGTTTCTGGCTCATCCCAGAGATGCCCCCAGTACTTTATCTTTCCCAGTACTTTATCCCTTCATCCCCCCATCTCATCCCTCCTGTTCCCATTCTTCCCCCCCCTCCCCCATCCTCTCCTTCCATCTACCCCCATTTTCGGTTTGAGATCAGGTCTTAGTAGGTAGCTCTGGAAGTCCTGGAGACCAGGCTGGCCTGGGATTCTCTGGGATTCTCTGGGATTGAAGGTGTTCACCCCCATGTGCACCCCCATGCCTGGCTTTTGAAGCTGACATTCTTGTCATTGTTGTCCTTATGGTGGGAGATGTGGATCCAGTTCTGAATGCTGTTCCCTTAATACTCTGTGATTTATTGCACACCTAATTTAATAGATTTATTATTATTATTATTATCATTATTATTATTTTGGTTTTTTTAGACAGAGTTTCTCTGTGTAGCCCTAGCTGTCCTGGAACTCACTCTGTAGACCAGGCTGGCCTCGAACTCAGAAATCCACCTGCCTCTGTCTCTGAAGTGCTGGGATCAAAGGCGTGCGCCACCACTGCCTGGCAGACTTACTATTTTTTTTAAGTAAGTAATCTAGAAAAAAAGTAGAACATGGAGGTGTGCTCTTAGGATCACAGTGCTCTGGAGGCCGAGGCAGGAGGATAGTGGGTTTGAGGTGAGACATCACACAGCTGTGTGTTCCCTTCTTGTTCCTTTGCTACACTTTCCTTCTTATTCTTTTAGCTTTGCTTGGGTGGAAGCTGGACCTGTGGAATCTGGAGGCAAATGCCTGCATTACTATATAGTAAAGTCCAGGTATTTTTCTTTCAAAGTAAGGTCTTATGCAGTCCAGATTGGTGTTGATCATCCAGTCTCAAGCCTCCTAAGTTCTGGAACTTGCAGATGCTACCACATTTGATTTGTGTTGCAGTGGTGGTGGCTGTGGTGGTGGTGGTGGTGGTGCTGCTGCTGCTGCTGCTGCTGCTGCCGCTGCCGCTGCTGCTGTTTCCTCTTCTCCTCTTCTTCCTCCTCTTCCTTCTCTTCCTCTTTTTTTTTTCTTTAAAGATAAGGTCTCTCTACATAGACTAGGCTGCTGGCCCTGAATTTAGACTAGATTTACCTGTTTCTGCCTCCTGAGTGCTGGAATAAAGTTTTCTTTGTTATGATTTTGGTACAACACCATCCTTGAAGGGTATTCTGAGGGTGTATATTTCAGATTTCTTTTATTTTTTTTCTAGATTGTATGTGTACATGGGCACTGGATGACATTTTTAAAAATTAATTTGTCAGGGATAGTGACACACCTTTAATACCAACACTAAGTAAATACATAAAATTATTATTATTATTGTAATTTTGGTTTTTCAAGACAGAGTTTCTCTGTGAAGCCCTGGCTGTCCTGGAACTAGGTCTGTAGACCAGGTTGATCTCAAACTCACAGAAATCTGCCTGCCTCTGCCTCATGAATGTTGGGATTAAAGGCATGAGCCATCACTGCCCAACCATAAAATTATTTTATTTTAGTTTGGATTTTGAGACAGGGTTTTTTTTTTTTACATAGCCCTAGAACTTGCTATATAGACCAGGCTGGCCTGAAACTCACAAGTCTGATGCCTTCGCCTCTTGAGTGCTGGGATTAAAGGTATGTACCACCACATCTATCTAAAATTAATTTTTTGGCATAGGTTATACTATGTAACCCCTACTGTCCTGGGATTCTCTGTGTAGACCAGGTTAGCCTTACGTAGAGATTGCTTGTTCTACCTCCCTAGTGCTTGGATTAAAGTTATGGGCCCATACCTGGCCTAACTCTACCATGTCACCATTCTGCCCTGTCACCTTATATCCTGAAATCAGGCCCTTGTCTCTTGACTATGATTGCCCCAGTTTTTTGTTTGTTTGTTTGTTTGTTTGGTTTTGGAGACAGGGTTTCTCTGTGTAACCCTGGCTGTCCTGGAATTCACTCTTTAGACCAGGTTGGCCTTCAGCTCAGAGAACCACCTGCATCTCTCTCCTGGGATTAAAGTCATGGTCTGCCACTGCCAGGCTGATGCCCCAGCTTTTAAAATTGTTTGAATTAGTAACTGGAGAGATTGATTACTGGAAACAAGCACTTGCTGCTTTTGCAGAGGGCCAGAGTTCAGTTGGTAGCACTCATGTTAGGTAGTTCAGAACTGCCTGTAATTTCAGCTCTAGGGAATCACACATCTCTCCGGCCTTCACAGGCACCCTCCCTCTCCTGTGCCCCCACATGTGTGCACATTTGTTCTTTCTCCCTTTTCTCTCTCACACACTATATGAAACAATAGACTTGTTTCTGCTGGGGAATCTGCTGCTGGGCTGGCACATCCTGTCTCTGGTGCCCCTATGGGATCTGCTGTTATCTTTGTAGCACCTCTGTGTCTCTCTGGTATTGTTCCTGTGTTGTTTGAGGCAGGTTGATTTTTTTTTTCTGTTAAAGTTTCTTATCCTTGGGATTTGAGTTTTTTAGGCCAGTGAGTTTATAAAGACAGATGAGATGATCTACTTAAATAGAGAAAAAGTTGATTTTTGTCTCATAACTTTGGAGTTTTTGATCCATGAGGGGTTGGTCCTATTGTCTGTGGGCCTGTGGCATGACAAAGGTGGCATGGCATCCCTTCATGGAGGGACTCATGGAGCAGAATCACTTAACCAAGTACTAGGAAGTAGTGGTAGAAGAGAATGGGGTCCACAGTCCTTAGGAGAGCAAGCCCCAGACTCAAGGACCTGCCCTGTGGTCCAGTTTTTATAGGTTGCTTCCACCTTTGACCTCCCAATAGCTCCAAGCTGGGGAAGAAGTCTTTATGGTTTTTGGGGGACATCCCAGATTCAAACAATAGCTGTAGTTTTCATCTGTTTGAAACTTGTGTCTGTACTTTCACTCACACTAGTTGCCTGCTAGTCAGGCCCCATGAGGATCCTCAGCCCTCACGGGTAGTCTTCTGTCTGTTTTCCTTCCTTCCTTCCTTCCTTCCTTCCTTCCTTCCTTCCTTCCTTCCTTCCTTTCTTTCTTTTCCATTTGCTTAAGTCGCAGTGTGGAATCAGATTCTCCTTCTGGCTGCCCTCAGATCATGGTGCTCTTCTAGTACCATGTCTGCCTGGACAGTGTCATCCTTCCTGCCTTGATGGTGATGGACTGAACCTGAACTTGTCAGCCAGCCCTAATTAAATGTTTTCCTTTATAAGAGTTGCCTTGGTCACGGTGTCTTTTCACAATAATGAAACCCTAACTAGGATACCATCCTAGCTTACATCTGACTGTAGATTCTGTGCATTTCCCTACTCTGCTTGAGCAAGTGAGGCAGCTTCTCTGGCTACTTCTGCTGTTGAGTGCTGGGGCGCAGAGTCAGATGCTACAGACTGCAGTGTATACCCTTCTTTTGAGCATGTTCTAGGTGTGTTGAGTTGAAGAGGATCATGGACTAGGGAGGAAGGATGCTTAGCTAAGTCTGGTGGGGTGGCTCATGGGACAACAATAGTTGGCTTAACCCTTCCAAGAGTTTTGATCTAAGGAACAGTGAGGATGGGTGGTGACTGCAGAGGTGTTGGGTGTGTTGGCTTCTGGTCACTTCATGACAGGTCCACTTTCAGCCATAGCACACTCAAGCATCACTGGGGCTTGGAAGATAGCTCACTTAATAAAGTGCTTGCCATATAGGCTTTAGTTCAACTTCCAGCACCCATGTAAAAAGCTTTGTAAAGCTAGAAGTGGTGGCATAGGCCTTTGATCCCATTATTGGAGAAGCAGAGGTAGGCAAATCTTTGAGTTTGAGGCCAGCCTACTCTACATAGTGAATTCCAGGCCAGCCATGACTACCTAAGGAGAGAGATGAAACTGTTTCTCAAAACTACCTCCTCCCCCCGAATCAGCCAAACAAAAAATTTCATGTGATATTGTTCTTTTGTGGGGTGGGGCAGGCAGGGACTCAGTTTGTATACCAGGTTATCCTCAAATTTACAGAAATTTGCCTACCTCTGCTTTCTGAGTTCTGGGATTAAAGGAATACATCACCATGACTGACTGTAGAGCACACTTTTAATACCAACAATGGGAAGGAGGAAATCCAGAATTTCTGGGGCTTGCTCGCTAGACAGTCTAGTCTACTTGGTAAATTCTAGGTTCAGTGGCAAAACAAAACAAAACAAACAAACAAACTGGGTGGTGTTGGCCTGTACCTTTAATCCCAGCACTTGGGAGAGAGGCAGGTGGATCTCTGTAGAGGGAGTTTTGTCTTAGGCTTTTACTGCTGTGAAGAGACAACATGAACACAGCAGCTCTTAGAAAGGAAAACACGTAATTGGGGGCTGTCTTACAGTTTTAGAAATTTAGTTCATTATTGTCATGGAGGGAAACAGGACAGTTTACTGGCAGACTTGGTGCTGGAGAAGGAGCCAAGAGTTCTACATCTTGTTCCACAGGCAGCAGGAGACCATGCCACATTGCTTGAGCACAGGAGATCTCAAATCCGGCCTCCAAAGACACACTTCTTCTAAAAGGCCACACTTTCTGTTAGTGCCTCCAGCTATGGGTGAAGCATTCAAACACGTGAGCCTTGGGGGCCGTGCCTGCTCAAGCCACCACATGCACCCCTGGCCCTCTTAAGATCGGAGCCACCACATAGTGGAGAATGCATTTGCTCCAACTTCAAAGTCTCCGTAGTCTATCACAGCCTCAACAGTTTTTAAAAGTCTAAAATTTAAAGTCTTTTTTGAGATTCATGCAGTCTCTTTAAATGTAATCCCCTATAAAATCAAGTAAAAAAATCATATACTTCCAACATATAATGGCACAGGATATACATCACTGTTCCAAAATATAGGGAAGGGAGCACAGTGGGGAAATAATGGATCAAAGCAAGACTGAAAACCATCTAGACATAACTCCAAACTCTGCATCTCCATGTCTGATGTCAAAATGCCCTTCAGATTTCCAACTGTTTCAGCTTTGATGGCAAAACCCTTTTTCTCCTGGGCTGGTTCCACTCCCTGTTAGTAGCTTTCCTCGGCAGGTCTCCCAGGGCTCTGGCATCTCTAACCTCTCGAGTTTCCCAGGGTAATCCAGGCTTCACCTCCATAGCTTCACAATGGCCTTTCTAGGCCTCCATGCAGGGATACCCCTGCCATACATCTGGCCTCAGTGGTTTTCCCTAATCTTGGAGGGACATTTCATAACCCCTTTCTTCTATCTCTGACTCTAAAGCCAGAATTCCATGACCAAAGCTTCCAAGTTCTGCTGCTTGCTGGGGCTGGAACATGGACCCCTCTTTCAATTAAACCTTCACCAACTTTCTGTTTTTAACGGTTTCCTTCACTGCCTGAGCTTGGCTGTTCTGGAACATGCTGTGTATACTAGGCTGACCTTGAACTCAGAGATCTGCATGCCTCTGTTTCCTGAGTACCAGAATTAAAGGAGTGTACTATATTACACCTGGACCTAAGCTGTTTTTTAATTCCTTTTCACAAGCTGGAAGCTGAGCTGGGTGGAGTCTCCCCTGAAGCCATTCCCTTTATTCCATTTCATCAGAGTTTGTCTCTGTGAACTCAGGTTTTAGCTCCATTCCAGTTTTGGTGCCCTCTTTCTCATCAATTCATATATTTTATATTTTTCCTTTCACATCCTGTCTCTTTTCATCAAAATGCTCCTCATAAGAGTGAACAGTAGTAACCACACAGCATAGTTGATACTAGACTGTTTTGAGACTTCCTTTGCTAATGCAATTAGTCTGAACCTTTTTAGCTTCAGGCAGACTCTTCTCACAAGGTAAAAAAGCAGCCACATTCTTCATCAAAATATCACAAGAATGATCTCTAGGCAACATACTAAAATTCCTTTCTTGAGCCAGGCTCCCATGGTTCAAATCACCCTCAGCACCACTTTCTTCCATGCATATACTAGTATGGCCCATTAAACAGCACTTAAAGCATTCCATTGCTTTCCTAACCCAAAGTCCCCAAATCCACATTCCTCCAAACAAAAGCATGGTCAGGCCTATCACAGCAATACCCAATTCCTGGTACCAACTTCTGTCTTAGGGTTTTATTGCTGTGAAGAGACCATGACCATGGCAACTCTTTGGTTTTTCCAGATAGGGTTTCTCTTTGTAGTCCTGGCTGTTCTGGAACTCACTCTGTAGACCAGGCTGGCCTCGAACTCAGAAATCCACCTGCCTCTGCCTCCTAAGTGCTGGGATTAAAGACCATGGCAACTCTTATGAAGGAAAACATTTAACTGGGGTTGGCTTACAGCTCCAGAGGTTTAGTCTGTTGTCATCATGGCAGAAAACATGATAGCTTACAAACAAACGTGGTGCTGGAAAGGGAGCTGAGAGGTGTATATCTTAATCCACAGGAAACAGAAGGAAACTGTGTACCACACCGGGCTTAGCTTGAGCATAGGCGACCTCAAAGCTCATCCCTACAGTAACATACTTCCTCCGACAAAGCCACACCCACTCCAAAAGGCCATACCTCCTAACAGTGCCACTCTATAGTTGAAACATTCAAACGGTCATGGGGGCCATACCTATTCAAACCACCAGACATCCTAGGCTACACAGAGAAGCCTTGTGTGTGTGAGGACAAGGTGGATGGTGCCTGAGGAGTGTCACCTGAGGGCGATCTCTAGCTTCTACATCACACATGGATAGGCACATCCACACAGACATACTACGCACACCTGAAACTCAACTTACCTGAATGAAGTTTACAGATAGTTCTGGCATCTGAAAGGGATCTGGGGTAAATTCTCTTAATTTACCAAGTTTTGTGTTGAATGTGGCTCCTGTGGAAGGACTTAAGTCCCCTTCTTGACTGGCTGTTAGTCTAGGGTGGGGGTTTAGTGTAATTATGGTCACCATATCTGTGAGGCATGTGTCTAAGAGAAAGGATTTGTATGTACAGAAACTTACGTGTGAATGTGACAGTCAGGGTCTCACTGTGTAGCCTTGGCTGGCCTGTGGGATGTTAATTTATTAAGGTTTATTTTTATTTTTTTGGTTTTTCGAGATAGAGTTTCTCTGTTGCTTTGGCAACTGTCCTGGAACTCTATTTATAGACCAGGCTGACCTGGAACTAACAGAGATCTGCCTGCCTCTGCCTCCTGAGTGCTAGAATTAAAGATAGTGTGCCACAACCACCTGGCTTTTTTTTTTTTTTTTTAAAGATATATTTATTTTTATGTGTCTGAGCAGTTTGCCTGCTTTGGAATTGGAGTTGCAGACAGTTATGAACCACCATGTGGGTGCTGGGAACAGAACCTGTGTCCTCTGCAAAAAACAAATGTTTTTAACTCCTGAGTCATCTCTCTAGCCTCATAAGTTTTTAAAAGATTTATTAGTTTTATGTCTATGACTGTTTAGACTGCATTTATGTATGTGTATCTTGTGCATGTGTGGTGCCCTCAGAGGTCAGAAGAGGTGTTACTACCCTCATGCTGATGTTAACGAATGATTGTGAGCTACCATGTGAGCATGGGAATGTGGGAACTGAACTTAGATCCTCTGTAAGAGAACAAGTGCTGTTTATCACTGAGCCATCCCTTTTGTCCCAAGAATGTTATACTTGATAGCCCAAAAGTAGAAACAACCCAAAAGCCACTAGGTAACAAAATATAGGGCACTGTAATGTCACAATAAAAAGGGCTGTGTTGGCTGCTGCTTGACAACACTGTGCTGAGGAAAGAAGCCAGACTGTAGTCACACATACTGTCCTTTCCCACTTAGATGGACTGAAAACAGGCAAGCCTATTGCGAGCCAGTTGAGGTTGCCAGGGGCTGGTAAATAACTGCTAATAGTTACGGCATTTCATTTGGAGAGATAAGGACACTCAGATAGGAGTACGTTGGAAGCCACTGATGTGCATGTTTTATGTGAGTGAACAGTGTGGTTTGTGAATCACATTCCAAAAAAGCTGCTGAAAAAGATGGTCCAGCCTAGTGTGTCAGCCACATGGGCTTATCCACTGGGGCTTATCTGCAGAACAATTTTTAGTGTTCTGTTAATTTCCTTCCCTCCCCCTTCTCCTCCCCTCCCCTCCTCTCCTTCCTTTGAAGCTCACTCCATATGCCTTTAGCTTCTCATGCTCAGAATCACAGATCTGTGCCATCATTACACTTTTACTTGGTTTTATTGGTGTGGATTTTGATCAGAGAACCCTCTTCCCATTAACACAGACCACAGAGGCATTCCTGAGCACAGCCATATCAAGCCTGTGGCCATTCACTGCCTCTGCCCATTATCTGAAATTATATTCCTCAGAGTTTTCTGGCTACTGGCAGTCTTGTCAGTAGAAGATCTGAGGTGGGAAAGTCCAGCGACCTGAGTCTTGCAGTCTGTGGGTGGGTTGTGAGTGAGTATTGTGGTGAACACCTTCAGTGCCTAGTAAGAGTCTTATCCTCATTAATGTGGAAAGTCCAAAGTGAAGAGGGTTTGTGTCTTAGTGCACATTTGACTGAGACTTCACTTTAGACACAGTTTTACTACACATGTCAAAGGTTCATGTTTTCATATCTCTCTGTGTCTTTCTTTCTCTGTCTCTCTCTTTTTGGTTTTTCGAAACAGGGTTTCTCTGTGTAGCCCTGGCTGTCCTGGAACTCACTCTGTAGACCAGGCTGGCCTTGAACTCAGAAATCCGCCTGCCTCTGCCTCCCAAGTGCTGGGATCAAAGGCGTGCGCCACCACCGCCCGGCTGTGTCTCTCTTTCTGTAAGGTCCAACTGCACAGCCCAGGCTGGCCATGAACTTGTGATCCTCCTGCTTTAGTCCCCTGAATTCTAGGATTAGAGGTGTCTGCCAACATGTCCAGCCTAGGCAGGTATTTTGTAATCGCTGCCATTCTCTACTACTGCCGTCAGGGATTCATCTGGCCCCTGGAGAAGAATGATTAACTAGTCTGTTGCTGAGCAATGAGCTTTTTCCCAGGTGCTCAATCCCAGCCTGTCCCCATTCTGTGCATTCTTTGAGACTCACTGAGGCAAATTACAGCTTGCTCCTGGCCAATGTCTGCAGCAAGTCTGGGTCACTGATTAGCCAGTGACGCTCTGAAGTCCATGCTGAAATTGCTGCTGCATTTCAGAGTGTTAAGGTAGCTAAGACCAGAATCCCACAGCTCAGACTGTCTGTCAGACTTGTTGACACAGGCCAGTTAGTTGCTCAGGTTGGTGGTTACCTTTTCAAAATTGATTTCTAGAGTTAGAATAGGTCAGTAGCCCTTGTCCTTGCCTATATCTAATTAAAAAAAATGTTGTTGTCATTGTTGCTGTTGTTGTTTTGGGGATAGGGGCAGAGTTCCACTTTGTAACCCTGACTGGCCTGGAGCTTTCTATGTAGGTCAGGCTAACCTCAGTGACCTCAGACTCAGAGTTTTGCCTGTCTCTGCCTCCTGAGTACTGGAATTAAAGGCATGTGCCACTACATCTGGTCCCAGGCTAAATCTTTGTCACATTAGCTTTTTGTTGTTGGTTTTGCTTTGTTTTGATTTTTTGTTTTTTCTAGATCTGTTCTTTGAGACCCTTTGCCTACGAGTTAGAAGTGTGTCATTAGTAGGGACCATGGGCCAGCTACTGCTCAGTGGCACATTTGTAACAGATGATGCAGATGCCACTTGTAAAACATCTGCTAGTGTCACCTGCATTTTAAATCCTGTGTATCATTTCACCTGATGGGAATTCCTCTGTGTCATTTCCAGAGTTGGACATTTGGTGACGCCTGTGGAGTGAGTAGAAGTACCATCCTGTGGAGGGCAGTGTTAATGGCCTGTGTCACTCTTGCTGTCTAGCCCTCACAGTAACATAGGGTTTTATGATGCTGTCTTCTGTATCAGACTGGACTTGGAGCCATCATGGCTGAGTAACATGAGCCAGTTTTGGAGCAGCAGTACTAGAGTCTGTGTTCATGCTTAGCTCATGGTTACTCCCTGTGTGGGAGCTTTTCTGACAGGTAGACCTGCTCTCACTCTTACTGAAGGAATCCTCTCTCCATCCCTTGCTGCTCCTCAGTCTGCCAGTCCCGAGCGGTATCAGACATTAGGCTCTGATCCAGGGAAAGGAGAGATGGCCTCACTTTTTAGTGGAAGAGGCAGTGAGGCTGTAGACAGACAGGAAAGCCTGAGAACAGGAGTAAATTAGGGGTCTTATCTCTTTGAGCTGCCCAGGAGTGCATTAGTAGTGGCAAGTGGACGATCTCTCAAGGAATAGGCTCATTCCTTGTTCTTGGAAGAGACTCAGGTTTTCTGTAGGGGAAGCTGTGGTCAGATGGATTGAAGGACTCAGATGAAGGCAGAAATATACACATATCTGACATAGGAAATGGCTTGAGCAGACCCAGGTGACTATTGAGGACCGAGGGTAATGCCAGGAATGGTAGGGCTGATATGGCCTGGCCAGAGCCCCATAGAGCAGAGACAGGGTAGATCAGAAACACAGGGAAGGCCAGGTCTACTAAGCGTGCCTGAGACCTCTGTCCACTTGGGGTCTACTGCTTCTCTGTTTCAGGACCAACTACATTGGGTTAGGACTGACCTGCTTTCAGGATGGTGTGGGTGTGTGGGCGCACAGGTCTCCCTTCCCACTGGGAACTACTGAGTCAGGAAACTATTAGGCTTTCTGAGTGATCACTCCCCTACAGTTAGTTAGGTGCTGCTACTCTGGGTGAAGGCTAAGCCGCTGCCTCCTCCTTGTCCAGCTCCTTGAGAGCTGTGGTTGACAGTTGCACATTGTTACATTGTCTGAACATAACACTTCTTACTTATGCACGCCTTCCCTTGCATACTCCCATCCTGTACACCGAGACTGTCCCCGAATACTTACGCCCACATATGCTCCTCTGCCCGCCTCATGCATGGATCTCATATTCATAGTTGATGTTTTCTGTGGTTCTTCATGTGACTGGATGTCTGAGGTTCATTTTCCACAAAGAATTTAGGGAGCAAGGTGGTCTGGACTTAACGTATGTAGTTGGTTTATGACATTTATACTTGATGATAACCTTGCTGGACATAAGGCCCAATGCCTTGTTTCTTTTGCTTGAATATCTTAGATATATTATAACCATTCTGATGTTCAACAGTGCTTAGTGTCTCAACCTCCTTGTAGAACTTTTTTTCTTTTTCTTTTTTTTTTTTTGGTTTTTTGAGACAGAGTTTCTCTGTATAGCTCTGGCTGTCCTGGAACTCACTCAGTAGACCAGGCTGGCCTCGAACTCAGAAATCCACCTGCCTCTGCCTCCCAAGTGCTGGGATTAAAGGCATGCGCCACCACCGCCCGGCTTCTTTTTCTTTTTGAGACATGTCTTTCTATGTAGTTCTGGATGGAACTTGCTGTGTAGACCAGGCTAGCCTAGAACTCACAGAAAGTCACCACACCCTGTTTTTGTTTTGTTTTGTTTTTGAGGCATTTCTCCACTTCCACTATGCTAGCCTTGGCTACTTGAGACCCTGTCTAAAGAAACTAAAGAACAACAAACAACTTATATATATAGCACCCCCTCAAAACAAGCTGTTATGCCAACAGTAGACCTTTAAAGCACCATGCTCTGGGACTTGGCTAGGTTTTCCCCAGGCTCCTACTGTCCACAGAGTCCTTCAGCAGTTCATAGTTTTAAAACTTGTGAGTGTGTGTACATGCATATGCTCAAGCAAGACTATCTTCTACTGGCATTCTTTAGGAGTTATCCATGTCTGTCTGTCTGTCTGTCTGTCTGTCTGTCTGTCTGTCTGTCTGTCTGTCTTTGAGACAGGGACTGATCCTTGACCTAGAGTTGGTTGAGTAAGCTAGACTGGTTGATTGGCCAGTCTCAGGACTCTGTTTTTCCTCTCTCAGATCGAAATGACAAGCCTGTGCCACCCCCACCTGACTTTTTCTTGTAGATTCTGGGGATAGAACGTAGGTCTTTGTGCTCATATTTTACATTTATTGTTCCTCTTTTTAAAAAATCTTTTTTCATTTTATCTTTTATGCTTATAGATGTTTTACTTACTTGTATCTCTGCTCACCATGTACAAGCAGTGCCTGCAGAGGGCAGAAAAGGGTATCAGATCCCCTGGACCTGGAGTTTGGGAGCTGCCATGTGAATGCTGGGAATTGAACCCAGGTCCTCTGGAAAAGCACTCAGTGCCCTCAACTATGGAACCATCTCTCCAGCCCCTTTTTCATTTTTATGATGCTGGAGATGGAACTCAGGATCTCACCATGCCAGGCAAACCTCTCCCCCTGACCCAGTCTCCTGAGTGCTGAAATAAATGATAGATGTCCAGCAGCACCCTGGGCTTCCCACTCTGTCTGTCTGTCTGTCTGTCTTTCTTTCTTTCTTGGGGCAGTCTTTTGAGAGCCAGGTGTTGTGACTGATAGCTGAGGCCAAGAAGAGGATTGTCATGAGTTCCAGTCTAGTTGAGGCTACATTCTTTGTCAGACCCTGTCTCAAAAGCAGGAGGAAGGGGTGGTAGTGGCAAAAAAACAAAGTATGAACTACTTTACAAGTTAAAGCTGTTTTAGTTTACAATACCCAAAACAATTTAAGAAGACCCTTCCATTTTTAAGAAAAATTATTTTTACTTCTTATTCATGGGCAAATTTTTAATTTTCTCCAGAAAAACCAAAGCTTCCCACATCACTGTCCAAGCTCTGCAGCAGGGAAGCTGCTTCTGGCTAGAAAGTAGGTTCACAAATGGGCTGCACCTCTCCCTTCCTCCTTTTCCTTTCTACATCTGCTGAAATGAGCCTCCACAGGTATGCAGTCATGGGCACAGCCTGGAAGGAGGAGCTGCCCGAATCTCCATTTCCTCAGCTGTTCTGCACAGGAGCACCTGCGTCACCACAGGAATTTACAGCCACACACCAAATTTTTTTGATGACCTTTAGGTGAAGCTTTGTGCTCCAAGAGCCTCCCTCTTAAGGCTGGGCCTCTGGCTAGGGACACCCTGATATCTCTTTAGAGCAGGATATGTCAGAGCCTGATGTTCAAAGGAGATGTGGAGATGAGGCCTATGCTAGGGTGTGTTCTACCAAGTCTGTCTTTTTATTAACTCTTTTTTTTCCTTTTTCTTTTTTGCTTATGTTACAGCCCAGGCTAGCCTCCAATTCACAGTAATCCTGCCTCAGCCTCCTGAATACTGGGATTATAAATTTGAACTACTATACCTTTTAAAGACAGGTTTAAAGAAAACTTCAGAAATAAAAGCTTCTTCTTACCTCATTCCTGGAAGTTTAGGAAGCACCAGAGCTAAGTCAGTACTTGCTGTGCCCACTCTGATGGAGCTTTCAGCTGCTCTAGTGTGGCAGACAGGAGTCAGGGTCCTGAGACCTGCTCCATCAGGGTTGGGGACAGTGATGTGAGGTTGTTGGGCTCTAGGCCTTGCTGCTCTTTGCCCCACCTGCATAGAATCCTGTTTTCTGTCCTTCTTACCTGGACATCTAGAGCTTGCTGGGTAGAACTGGACTCAAAAGTGCTCTCAGTTCAGCCATAGTGAGCCCTGCTCATGAGCAAGTGTTCACAGGAGGTAAGTGATGCTTGCACCTGCCTTGCAGGGAGGCAGGTAAGCTGGATAGCAGCAGTGTGAAGCTGGGCCCTGTTTGATGTAGGTCAAGTCAGTGTTGATCTGCCAGCCTTGGGCTTGGGACAGCCTGTGTTGTGGTTTTTATGTTGTAGATGGGTTGTTCCTTTTGGAAGAACATCTACTAAATCAGGAGTAGCCTGAGAGGATCCTTTATTTTTATTTTTTATTTATATTTTTATCATCTTTTATTGTAATTATATACATGAGTTTAATGTATTTCAGTCATATCTACCCTCACCTCATCTCCTGTTCCCCTCCACGCATGCCAATACTTCCCTTTCTCACTTTAACTGAGAAGGCTTCTTTAAGCTTTTTCTTTAAAACTTTTTACTTATTTTATGTGTACGTTTTTGTTTGCACATATGTCTGGGACAAACAGTTACGTGGGTGTGGGGGCATTTACTGGAGCTTGGGAACCTATCAGTGTCCTCCTGCATCAAGAGAGGAAGGATCCTCTACTTTTAAGCAGCGATTGGTTGTTAAGGCAGTGTTTTGTTTTGTTCTGTTTTGAGACATGGTCTCACTAATAGACCAGGCTGGCTTTACCTCTGCCTCCTGAGTGCTGGGGATTAGAGTTTGTACCACTGTGCTTGGCAAAGCTATTTTTAAAGTTTGAATTTTATTTATTTATTATTATTATTATTCCGTGTGTGTCAAGTGTGGTATGTGTGTATAGGTCAGAGAATAACTCTGGTGTCATTCTCATGAGCTTCTACCTTTACTTGGGTTCGAGGGACCAACCTGAGCTCCCTAGCTTGTGCTGAGTGGAGTGCACTGCTCACCATGCTGCCTGTGGGCCTGTTACATTGTTTTCCTTGCTGTTTCAAAGAGTGATTCACACATACAAATACATAGCATGTTTATCTGGTAAGATGTGTGTTTCTCATTAATTCTCCTGCCCTCTTTGGACTGCTAGCCCAAGTAGAGTTAAGACGGATGTGTAAGAAGCCAGTGTTTGTGGAAGGATGAGCAATGGTCCAGCAGGGGCATCACAGGTAGTGGAGGTTTGACTGTCACAAAGTAGCTGTTTTCCCTTTTCTTCTAACTTCATGTTCCATGTAGTTGGGGCCCTTCCTCCCAGCATCTCAGAAAACCATGAATCTGTCAACAGTTCTCAGTGTGGGCCTCAGCAGGAAGGAGTGCTTCTTTAGAGGCAATGAAACAATATATTTTTATTCTTTTCTCCTAGGTAAAAGTAAAGAAGCTGAAATAAAGAGGATAAATAAGGAACTGGCAAATATTAGATCAAAATTTAAAGGTAAGCGCTACCCTTTTCTACAAACTACTAAAGGCCTTGTAATGATTGTTAATCTTCATTGTCAAACTAATGCGATCTGAAATCCATCTGGACATGTTTCTGAGGAATTGTCTACATTATGTTCATTGAAGTAGGAAGACACCCTAAATGTGTGTAGTACCATTCTGTGGGCTGGGGGTGGGGGGTGGGGGTATCCTGCACTGAATTAAAAGGAGAAAGTAAGCTGAGCTCATCTGCTGCTCCCGCTCGGCCCTAGCGAGCCCTGCTCGTAAGCAGTGTGTGTGGGAGAGAAGTGAGTTTTAGTCCTTGAGTTCATCTGTCTTTTGTTTTCTGACTGGATATGACCAGCTACCTCAAGTTCTTGCAGCTGATGTCTTCACCCTTGAGCTATGAACCTAAGTAAACCCTTCTAAAGTTGCTTTACCACCAGAAAAGTAATAAGTACAGAAACAGTCTTACAAACAAACTTACAAACTTACAAACGAACAAAAAGCAACCTCCTAAAACACATCCAGTTCTTAGTCTAGTAAATCCAGCCATGAGGGATGCAGGTAGTGAGAGCACTTGTGTTGTATTGGTTGGGCAGCCTCTTCCTAGCTTTCACTTTGACCTTTCCCTGGGGCTGGGAGTAATACTGAGTCTTGTCGGGAAAGCGCTGCTCAGTGCTGTGCCGAGGAGGAGCAGCTTTGACAGATGTCCTTGTGGTTGTTTATCTGAAGATTCTGCATAACTCCAGTGTATCTGCCCTGGGGTGGAGGCAGAGGCCTGTCTTTACAGGTACTGTACTAAGAAGGTGTGTGCTCCGCTGAGCATTTCTGCCTTGAAGCACTGCTCAGCACCGCTCAGCACCAGATTCGAACCTGCATGTGGACACTGGGGAAAGCCCCGCTAACCCTTTAAGCTGAGAATTGTGAGAACAGCTGGAGTTTCCTAGAAATGATAAGTAGAGGGGAAGATTGGATTCGCCCTGAGAAGAGGTGCATGGTCAGGAGAGTTAGCCTTGTGGTCTCCTAGATCTCAGAATGGGTGATGGGGCCTTGAAAGTGGATTTCCCCCATGGTCAGACAGTTAGAAAACTAGTGGAATTATTAGAGTATTTGCTGTTGAGCTGGCAGAAAGTTAAATTTGGGTATTTTAAAGCAGGCCTCTAGAAGTCCTGACACTGAACTTGTAATGACTGTCTTATGACTTGCTTTTGGTAGTCTCTCTCTCATCGCTCTGTAAGGAGTGGGGCTGCCCATTTGTTTCTCTGCAGGCCGGGAATGTGAATGGTTGGTTCTTTAGATGCAGACCCCATAATGGGGTCGCAATGCCAAAAACTTAGAGGATACCAGTGCACTATAATGGGGAGAGAGGCCCTGGGTGAAGATACTGACTCATAGTCACCTGTAACCCATTGGGCAGCTGTGGAGTCTGGCCTGCCTCTGGGGTCTTAAGCTACCCCTGCTCAGGCTCAGGCAACTTTGAGCAGAGTTGGACATAGCCACCAGTCCAGCTCCTACATGCTAGCAGGTCTGGACCCTCACTGTAAAGGGCCTATGTCTGCTATTCTGTGTTATATAAGGAATACATATTGCTTACTTGATAAAAGATGAGCACCCAATATATTTTAATCTATATGATTATACAGAGTTTGTGATTGTCAAAGTAGAAAGAATCACATTTGAATGTTGAAATAAGAAAAAATATTATTTTATCCTGTGTGTATGGGTATTTTGCCCGCATGTATATTTCTGTAACATTTGTATGCCTGGTGCCCACAGAGGCCAAAAGAGGGGCATCAGATCCCTCAGAACTGGAGTTACAGGTGGTTATGAGCTGACATGTGGGTGCTGGGACTCAAACTTTGGTCCTCTGGAAGAGCAGCCTATGTTCTTAAGCACAAAGACATCTTTCCAGCTCCAAATGTTGATATTTTTATTTGTTTTAAGAACAATAATCTGGGACTGGAGAGATGGCTCAGAAGTTAAGAACACTGACTGTTCCTCCAGAGGTCCTGAGTTCAATTCCCAGCAACCACATGGTGGTTTATAACCATCTATAGTAAGATCTGGTGCCCTCTTTTGGTCTGTAGGCATACATGAAGGCAGACTACTGTGTACATAATAAATAAATAAAAAAATCTTTTAAAAAATAATCTAATTTGTATATATATATAACATATACACACACACACACACACACACACACACGTACGTACGTATGTACGTACGTACATACATGTTAAAGATTAAGAACTCTGGGGCCTGGGAGATGGCTTACTGATTAAAGACACTTCTCTAGTCTCACAGCCATCCCTGGAACCCACATTGTAGAGGGAAAGAACCAACTTCTGAAAGTTGTCCCCTGACCTCCACATGTACACCTGGCATATATATCCCCCATGCATACACACAAACACAAAATTAACAAATGTTAAAAACAAAGGTTAAGGACTTTAGCTAGGGATATATCTTACTGGTAAAATGTTCCCCTGACAAGTCCAAAGCCCTAGATTTGATTCCTAGCATCCCCCCCACCACCCCTCCCAGTCAAGGGAGGTGTTAAATGATCCACTCTACAGACATCTATGTGAGTGTTGCAGAACTAGGAATTCTTATGAAGCTAAGCTGTTCTGTGTAGGAAGGAAGTCCCTCTGTGCACTGGCCAGGGCCGTCTGCTGAGCAGAATTGGCTGTTGAAGGAGTGCATCAGTGATAGAACGTTCATTATCTGTTGTTGGTGAACTTGTAGCTCTGTTGTCTGCTCTGGTTAGAGTCCAGTTGTCTTGGGTCTGCACTGCCTGGAAGACTGCAGTAGATGAGCCCTGCCACTGGTGTCAGCTGGGGAGTAGACAGTTCCAAGACCTCCTGAGAGCATCAGAATGTCATGAGAAAGGAAACATTCTCAGGCCACCCAGGAGAAGGCCATGGCTTGCTTGTGAGGCCAGGGGCAGCACTGTTTGTGCCTTTACCTTACTGCTCTGAAAAAGGGAGTCCAGATGGTATAGGCTTAGATTTTTAAAAACCTACTTTAATAAGGGTTCTTAAACACTTCAACCTCCCTTCTAGCCCACCTACCAGAGGTAAGGAAAAAGAAGGTTAACAGGAACGGAGATTGTCGGAGATTGTGGACCTGCTTAAAAGTAGTTCTTTGGGGCGATCTAATCCAAAACACCAAAGTCAGTAACAACAGTCCAGTCCAATTGGTAAATACCAAACACAAATTGGTAGCAGCAGCTCCATTAATCCAGAAGAAACTAGGAGGCTCTGCCATATTGATATGAGTCTATGGAAGCGCCAAGAAGCAGTTGGAATACCACGAGAAGTTCTTTGGTGTGTTTATCTCTACAAAGTCACAAGCAAAGATCAGCAAAGACCAGCAACGTGTTGCAAGACAAAGCAAGAGGAGCATCAGCAAAGATCAGTGAAGCATTGCAAGGCAAACCAATGCAAGAGCTCTGTTCACTGTCTGTTAGTTACACTTCAGTTCTTCTCAAACGTCTCAAACGTGTTCTCTCAAGTGTCTGCCTCAGCAAAACATCCTCTCATAAGACAGCTTCCAGAAAAGCATCACATAACACAACTGAATCTCTAAAGAAACCAGAAATTTCCACTTCAAGATGGAGCTATGTTTTGATGGCTCTGAGGGCCTTAGAGCCATGACTGTTAGTTGGAATGATGTTGTCTCCCAAGTAAAGCATATTGCTTATCAGCTGGGAGTGGGCTATGGCTGACATCTGATAGGCAGAGGCTAGTGGTGTCAGACACTCTTAGGATATAACTCTTTTTTACCTGGTTCAAAATGGATCCCTGTGTAGACGGATAAAAGCCAAAGTCTATGTACTGCCTGGTTTTGTGTGTCAACTTGACACAAGCTGAAGTTATCACAGAGAAAGGAGCCTCAGTTGAGGAAATGCCTCCATGAGATACAGCTGTAAGGCGTTTTCTCAGTTAGTGATCAAGGGAGGAGGGCCCACTGTGGGTGATGTCATCCCTGGGCTGGTAGTCCTGTGTTCTTTACAAAAGGAAGCTGAGCAAGTCAGGGGAAGCAAGCCAGTAACATCATCCTTCCATAGCCTCTGCATCAGCTCCTGCCTCCTGCCCTGCTTCAGTTCCAGTCCTGACTTCCTTTGGTGATGAACAGTGTGGAAGTGTAAGCTGAATAAACCCTTTCCTCCCCAACTTGCTTCTTGGTCATGATGTTTTGTGCAGAAATAGAAACCCTGACTAAGACAGTCCGGATCCTACCTGATTGGACACCCTCTTTCACATCATACCAATCCCCTACAGCTCTGGGGATTGAGCCCACACCTCTCTCACACAGCTGCTGGGTTTTCTTGGCACATGGCACTGTGTACAAGCTCACAGTTAGACCAGGGTTGAGGTGAGGAGCACCAGTTCCTCTCGTAGGAAAGTGTTGTCTCCCTGATCTTGAATGCAGTTGGTTTTAATACACTGTTGCAGTATGTGCTCAGAGAGGGACAAGGGTGCTCAGAGAAATGAGAGCCTGTAAGCCGGAGTTCACAGAGGCCCAGGAGACAATATCATGAAGACTTGTAAGTCAGGTTCATGTTACAGCATTTAAAGGTATAGAAGACAAACTCAGTAGGAAACGTAGAAAGTGTCAGAAGTGAAAACAACAGACTTTGAAATAAAGACAGTTGGGGTGACTTAAATGAAGATATGGCAGATGACTGAGGTGATAGAGGAAGTTTAAGAAAGCTTTGTTCTGAAAGGCTGGGCGGATGAGAATTGTAGCTCACAGGGAGGAAAAGATGGGGTGTATAGATGATGGGAGGCACACACTAAAACTGAAACCTGGATGGTTGCTTGGTGTCTTGGAGGGAAGGTGGGGTGTGTGGTAGATGGGCTTTAGAGAACCAAGAATCTGGAACAAACTCAGACTATATAAAAGGGAATTTATCCTGAGTATGTTAGTAATCAATGTGTAGGCTCAAAGACTGGCACACTGAGCAGCAAGGGGTAGAGGGAGGCCCTGTCTTCACAGCTGTGCAAAGCTGGCAGCTTTTGAGCAGGAAGCAGGGAACAGGGAGCAGGAAGAAGATACAAAGTCCAGATATTGAGGAAGTCCACTCTGGGGGTGACTCTGGGAAAAATGTCTTATTCAAAAAACAAAAAACACCAAACCCTCAAGGAAAAAAGAGAATTAAAAAAACCAACAACGAAGGAGGAGAGGGAGGGAAGGAGTAAGTAAGAGAAGAGAGTGAGTGCCAGCTTGTATGTAGAAACACTTGGAAAGTTCAGGAGACAGGAGGATTGCCAGTTCAAGGTCAGTCTGGGAGTTATAATGAGACCTTGTCAACAAACAAACAAACAAACCAACCCAGGGCTGGAGAGATGGTTCAGTGATTAAGAACACTGTCTTGTTCTTCCAGAGGACCTGGGTTTAATTGGATTCCCAGCACCCACATGGTTGTTCACAACCATCTGCAGTTCCAGTTTCAGGGAATCCTCTTCAGTCGTTGAATGCACATGGCTGGCACACACTTTTAATCTCAGCACTTGGGAGGTATAGACAAGTAGACCTCTGAGTTTGTGGCCAGCCTGGTCTATACAGCAGCAAGTCTTAAAAAACAGCCTGTCCGAAACCCTATAGTAATAAAATAGTAATTATAATAAAGCTTAAAAAGATGTTTTAAAAACAAAAATGGAAGAATTTCTTAACAATAGGCCATTCTCTGATAGAGGAACTTTTGCAGACTCATGACTCCAGGTACAAGGTCAATTATACAGAAATGAATGATAAAACAGGATGCTGGGTAGTAAATTTAAATGGTGATTGTATGTGGTAATGTTTTGTGGCGTTTAAAGTCTACGTAGAAATTAAGTCCTTGATAGCAAGCAGATAAAACATGATAAAATGTGAGGAGTGAACACTGGAGAGTTGAATCTTTAACTTTTTTTTTTTATGGCAGTTTAAATTTACTGAATGATCGATGCCAAGTTCTACAAAAGTTTAATGAAGACTTAGGTAGAGTCTTACATGGACTAGGCTGGCCTCGAATGTCTGATATCATGGAGATTGAGTTTGAACTTCTGATCCTCCTACATCTACCACCCTAGTTCTGAGGTTATAGGTGGTTTCTACCACACGTGATTTCTGTGGTGCTGGTGATCAAACCCAGTCTTCTTGCATGTTAAACAAACATTCTACCAGTGAGCTGTTTCCAGCTCTCTTACTTTATACTTGGCCATCTCAAAATAGTTACAACATTGAGCAGTAAGTTGAGTTAAACACAGTGGCCCCCTGTTGGATAGACATTTAATCGGTTGTTGTTTTGAGACAGGGTTTGTTTGTTTTTGTGTAGCCCTGGCTGTCCTGGACCTCCCTCTGTAGACCAGGCTGGATTCACACTCAGAGACCCACCTGCCTCTGCCTTCAGAGTGTTGCCATTTGAGGTGCTTTTTTTTTTTTTTTTAAATAATGGAAACAAAAATATGCCTAAAAGCAAAGCTTCTAGAAAAACCATTTGTTCTTCTCTGTCTTGTATCATTCCTCAAACTTGAGTTTGGCCTCCCTCCTGGCTTTGTATTTCGAGCTGGCATCTGTGTTGCCAAGTTTTGTCCAGGGGGATATCGACAGAGTACCTTGTGGGCATGAGGTGATTTTACTTGTTTTTCTTTCTTTTAATATTTATTTATTTACATTTGGATGAGTGCTCTATTTGCATGTATGCCAGCATGACAGAAGAGGGCATCAGATCCTGTTAAAATGGTTGTGAGTCACCATGTGAGTGCTGGGAATTGAACTTAGGACCTCTGGAAAAGCAGCTAGTGGTCTTAACTGCTAAGCCATCTCTCTAGCTTTAGGACTTGATTTTTGATCTCTTGGTGATTTTTTTTCTTGTCCATATCAGCTGTCAGTTTTCAGGGATAGTGGTCAATTTTATCCACTAAGGCATTGCTGTGTGGGCAGTCTGAGGAGCTGTCATCAATGTTCTTTCTGACAACAGCTTTGAGTCTGGAGTAGTGTCCAGCCAGGACCACTTTCACAGGTTTCATGAATTCACCCATTTTGACAGCAAATAGCCAGTACCCAACAGAAAGGAAGAACATCTTTAAAATATTTTAATTAAATTTTTTTATTAGACATTGTCTCATATGGTCTAGGATAGCCTCAACCTTGATATGGCCAAAGCTGAGCTTGAACTTTAGATCCTCTTGCCTCTTGGCTCCTGCCAAGTGCTAGAATTCCAGGTGTGCCACTGTGCCATAGAGAAATTGCTATAAGTTCAAGGTCATCCTGGGCTACATAGTGAGTCCCAGGCCAGGCTGGGATATAGAATGGGGCCTTGTCTCACTTATCACCTTCCAAAAAGATGTCCATGTGAAACCTCACAGACAGGCAGAAATACCAAACCACTTATCTGATGTTGCGAACCACAGTTGTGCATGGACAAGCCAGGGATTCATGTAGGAGTCTACAGCTGTAGATGCCTGAGAATGAGTTACTGGAATTGTGGAATTGGAGTTGTGGGGTGTTTGTTCTGGACATTCCTGTGAGGTCAGTAGGTCTGTCCACAGAGATGCCACTGCCCATCCCTTAACAAGCAGGATAGTGTTGCTGTGATAGTCTTGACCAGTCACATCCTTTAGACATATATTTAAATTATATTTACATATAATAATTATTATCGTTCTGATAATCATATTTTTATTTTCATTTTATTTATCTTATATTCTGACTACAGTTTCCCCTCTCTCCTTTCCTCCCAGCCCCACCCCCGAGACGCCTATCTATTCTTCCTCCATTCCTTTCAGAAAAGGGCTGGCCTTCATGGATATTAGCCAACCATGGCGTATCAAGTTGCAGTAAGACTAGGCATTTTCTTTTCTTTTAAGGCTAGACAAGGCAGCCCAGTGGGGGGGAAAGGATCTTAAGGGTAGGCAACAGAGTCAGAGACAGCTCCTGCGCCTACTGTTAGAAGTCCCACCAGAAGACCAAACTACACAACTGTAACATATGCAGAAAGCCTCATTAGTCCCATGCAGACTCCATGATTGGCAGTTCAGACACTGTGAACCCCTATGGGTTCAGATTGGTTGATTCTATGGGTTTTCTTGTGGTATCCTTGACCCCACTGGCTCCTACAATCCTTCCTCCCCCTCTTCACAGGATTCCCTAAGCTCTGCCTAATGTTTGGCTGTGGGTCCCCCAGTCTGTTTCTGTCAGTTCCTGGGTGAAGCCTCTTGGATGGCAATTTAGACTGTACATATGTTCTACTGACTTGGTGTCACCAGGAGACCCAGCCTAGGGAGAAGAGTATGTGCCAGCATTCCCTCCTTACTGCTGCAGGATGGCTCAGGAATAGTCCTGTGCTTTAAATGGAGTGCCAGTGCTGATGACTCTTGGTTAGACGTGGAGCTTTGTGCGATATAGTAAGTCTCATGTTGAGCCTGCTTTGCTGTGATTAAGAGGGAGTTTAGCCATGCCCCAGTTTCTGGACTGTGTGTGGTTTTATGGCTAGGTGATTTGCCCTATAACTGCTGTGAGATGGAAGATAATTTATAGTAATACCTGCCTGAGGCAATAAGCTTGTTAAAGGGTTAGCTTGATGACTTGTGCAGAGCTTGCAGATCTGTCTCTTCAGGCTTTGGGGCCAAGGCAGGTTGAGAGAGGCCAAGGCCCCACTGGCAAACAGGCACTAGCAGGTATTTTTGGCTACAGAGCACTGACTGCCATGTATTCTGGAGTGTGGCGTGTGCCATACTTACCAAGCACAGTAGCTGCTCTACCTGTGTGTAGCTGCATGTCTGGCTGGAGGCCTGTGCCCTCTTTGAGGCTCTTACTACAATCTGTTACTGTGCTTCACAGTCTCTGCCTTCCTCACCTTGACTGCTAGATGTAAACCTTGTATTCACCGTTCTGTAGGTGACAAGGCTCTTGATGGCTACAGTAAAAAGAAGTACGTCTGCAAGTTGCTTTTCATCTTTCTCCTTGGTCATGACATTGACTTCGGACACATGGAAGCTGTGAACCTTCTGAGCTCAAACAGATACACAGAAAAGCAGATTGTGAGTATGGTTGAGGGGCAGGGCGGTGTGCCCTGTGTGCAATTTGCACGCTCCTCCTCCCTCTCTGTTTCATACCAACCACCTGTCCATCTGGCCTGTGTTACTGCTTGGTGCTGGTTCCTTGTAGCCACGCCCATCCCAACCTAGTTCTTTGCTTCTGAGGACCAGTGATGCCCAGGGTGGACTTTGATGGGGTCGCTCTCTTCCCACTGCTGCTTTCTGTTGGCTTAGGCTGGTACATTTTCTTTGCTCACACTCCTGTGTCTGTTGCCCACAGCCTTAGTGCCATCTTTTCACAGGGCCTTGTTAGTGAGTACAGTGACTTATGCATGACTGCTTGAAACAGTATCTATACCCACAGGGGCAAGAAGTAAAGCCAGAGAAGGTGCTGTCTCTTCTTTGCAGGCTGCTCAGACTTGCTTAGGTTTGGAGTTTCAGCTCTGCATTCTGTTATAGTAAGGGTGTTTGTCTGTCAATAATATTTCTCTCTCTCTCTCTCTCTCTCTCTCTCTCTCTCTCTCTTTTCAGACAGGGTTTCTCTATGTAGCCCTGGTTGTTCTGGAACTCACTCTGTTGCCTCGAACTCAGAAATCCACTTGCCTCTGCCTCCCAAGTGCTGGGATTAAAGGTGTGCACCAGCACTGCCCGGCAACAGCTTTCTCTTTTGGTTAAAAATTTAACTTACAGAAATTAAAAATAAGCCAAATATCTTAGGATTTTTTTGTTAAGGAAATTAGCCTTTTCTATTTTCAGGCTCCACATCCTCACCTTGTAAGTGATAGAATGGTGATATGAGACTGGGTTTGAACAGATAGTGAGGTGACAATGGGGATAAACCTGAGAGAGGAGTGGCTAGCAGAAAACTAGATTTTAGACAGATAGACATATTCATTAGTGAGTGGTGCCATGCTTGGTTCTTGCCGTGACAGCCCCCTCCTGTCCTGACATGAAGATGATGTGGCATATGAACACAGATAGGTGAGCAACTGAGAGGAAATGAGATTTGGGGAAGGAATCAGTGGTTTGGTTTCCTTGTGCCTCTGACTTTGCACGTATTTTAGTGGGAATGCTGCATCAGTGCTGGATGGTACAAAAGTGCCGGTCACTGGTACATTGTCCAAATGTCGGCTGCCTTCAGGGATGAGTCTCTGTCTGTGGTACCCATTGGGATGGTACTAGAGGCTTTCTAGGCTTCTTTCTGTATGCATTGTGTGCTTAGGTGTCTTGTCATGAGCTTTTTGTCCCTGCCTTCTGGAAATACAGGGCTACCTTTTCATCTCTGTGTTGGTGAACTCGAACAGTGAGCTGATCCGGCTGATTAACAATGCCATCAAGAACGACCTGGCCAGCCGCAATCCTACGTTCATGGGCCTTGCCCTGCACTGCATTGCCAATGTGGGTAGTCGGGAGATGGCGGAGGCCTTCGCCGGAGAGATCCCCAAGATTCTCGTGGCAGGGTATGTATCTGGGTGCTGTGGATGGGCAGTATGCACTTCATGTAAACACACTCCACTGTGTGTAGAGAGGGATGTCACGGAGTCCTGCTGTAGAGCTCAGAGTCACAGCTCTCCCTGTGACCACTGAGACCTAATCATAAAAGCAAACCCTTCTTAGCCTGCCAGCCTAGAAAGGACTACAGGGAGAAAGAAACAAAGTTGTTTGGTATAACCCTGAGCCTAATCCCCTGCCTAGAAGCATTGGAGCAAAAGCCAAACCCTTGTATATTGAGAATTCTTCATCATTTTTCCCCTCAGTTCATTTGGAGAGCTGTCAAGTGGTCTTAAGGGGTTGTTCTGGAAGAGTTTGAAGCAGCCCAGGGCTTTTGGGTCTCAGGGTTGGCAGAGTCAAGGCCAGCTTCTTCTGTCTTGTCATGTTTTATGCTGTTGTGTAGCCAGTCCACAGACATAGTGGTTACACTCATCATGGTCCAGGAGACAGGACAGACAGCACAGTTGTTAATGAACTGGACACGATGTCAAGGCCCTGGGAGCAATGGCTGCAGCCTCTGTTACTATGAAGCTGGAATATAGGTAGGCCAGAGCTAGCCTACATTATTCTCTACCTAGTCAGCTATCTGGGGGGAAATGGGTGGGCTGACACAGAATAAAGACTTGGTGAATTTACCATGTTCATAGGTGCCTTCCCCTATCATCTAGTAGGCAGAGGCCAAAGATGCTACAAGTGTCCTATGCATGGCCCAGGCACAAAGCAGAGAACACTGCAGCTCTCTGTCACTGTGCTCTGGTGCAGGAGCTTTAAGGCAGCCCTGGCCCCTCAACCTTGAGCAGTGTGAAGCACAGGCAGGTAGAGGGTCCAGACCGGAGAGAACTGTCCTGTGGAAACAGGCTCAAAAATACAGATGTGGGTCACAGGATATTGATGAAGAGAAAGAAGCGGCAGAGCTAAGTGGCAGCGGGAAATTCAAAGGCTTAGTATTGTAGACTGTAAGCAGAAATCCTAGAGAATACTGGGGTATTTGAGGCAGGAGATCGCAGTGGTTGTTGGGATAGAGGAAGGGCTAGAGTTCAGACCAGAGAGGAAGAAAGTTGGGCGGGATGCAAGTGTGAGCTCCTAGCCAGGCCTCCCTGGCCATGTTCTCTAGTAGTCACTATGAAGTCCTGTGATAGGACACCTGAGTGTTGCCTGCTGTGCTCCATCAGCAGTCCTGGCTCAGATGTCTGTTACATTGCTGCCTTCTGGCATTGCCACAGGGCTAGTCTAATGGAGGAAGTGCAGACAGGGTGATCCTTGAAAAACGTTGGAGGAACAGGAATATTTCCTGAACTGCATAAGAGTACGTGCAGAGTGACCACAAGGCCCAGTGCTGAGTAAAGGTTCTTTAGCAGGACACAGGTGCTATCTGCCATTTAGAGCATGTTGCGCTATAGGGACAGTTCATGGGCAAAGCTTACCATGCACCCTTTAATTGAGTGATGGAACCCCACTGAGCACGAGGTGATTCTGTGAGTGGTGTCTGAGCACCATGGTTGTAAGGTGCTGGTTAGTGTGGCGTCTGAGATGGAAGGCCAGTGGCTGTAGATGGTGGAGTGGTCCTGTCAGCAGTCAGGATGTCAGGCTGGAGAGGTTGGTGATGTTGGTGCCTCAGACACTGTAGAGGGTCAGAAAGAATACCTTCAACAGCTGAGGCTGCTCTGGGCTCAGTGGATTTATGAAGGTGCTCTATGTCCTTACCTCTGGGATGGCAAGTGCTTGCTCCTTTTCTCTGAGTTGTCTGTTAACATCAGCCTGGAAACAAGAGGAGATGGCCTCCTGGTTCAGTGTCCTGGTCCACAGGCCCTTCTCTTTCTTCTCACCACAGATATATTTCCCACCTTAGTGCCTTAAGGATTCCAGCTGGTTCTCTACACACCCCTCCTGAAACAAGGTTTCACTGTGGAGCTTTGGCTGTCCCTAGATCTCACTATGAAGACCAGGCTGGCCTCAGAGTCACAGAGATCTGCCTGCCTCTCTCTCCTAAGTTCTGGGATTAAAGGCATGCACCATTATGGCTGGCTTTTCAGTTGGTCCCCATGGGGGAATGTTCTGACGTGGCCTCCTCCAACTAACATCTTTTGGTCAGCCTGTTTGTTTTGTTTTGTTTCCCCTCCACTGCTTCTTTCTTTGACTGTTTCTGAAAGAGGTTCTCAGGCTATAGTCCCCTTTTTCCAGGATCTCACAGAGATCATTCTGCCTCTACCCCCTGAGTGCCAGTATTAAAGACATGTGTCATCATACCTAGCCTCTTTCCTGCTTCTTGGTAGGGTCTAGTAGGGTGAAGGAACCCCCAGAGCTCCTGTCTTCAACAGAGCAGGAAACAGCTACCTCCCTGCTTGGTGTCTGCACTTACTTAAAGCTTTGTTCTTCTGGCCTGTGTGGCCTTGGAAGGGGAAGAGAGAGAGGACAGCACTCTCTGACACCAGAGCCTGCCTCAGGGCCTCGCATGCACACTTTGGCTGGAAGGCAGCAGCTGTGTGTGAGGAGTGTGTGTGAGGTGTGTGTGTGTGTGAGGTGTGTGTGTGTGTGTGTGTGAGGTGTGTGTGTGAGGAAGGGAGAGCAGCATCTGCATGTAGGTGCTGATTCGAAGCTGCAGGCTGGGCCAGGACACAGCATGCTTTTTCTTAGACTTTATAGTTAGATTTGGACATAATGACTTATGCTTGTAGTCTTAGCATTCAGGAGGTTGAGACAGGAGAATGGAGTTTGAGATGAATGTATGATACATGATACCCTGTATCAAATAACATCAAAAATCCAAAACAAAAGAGAGAGACCCACTTCTCACCCACTTCTCAACGGCTTGAGCCTACTTCCTCAGCATAGTGGAGTAGGGTGAAGTATGAGGAGCAGGACTCATTTTGTAGGCAAGAGAAGAACCCACTGGTATTTCTGTTGTAATGAATTGGGGTGGGGCTGGCGTCATCCTATGGATGAGAGAGGAGCATCATTGACATGACTTGCCTCTGCAGTCCATTTGTAGTCAGTGTTCAGGAGGGAGATGAGAATTTGATGCCTTTGGAAGCCAGACAACAGATACTGCAGACTTTTGCCTGTGGGTTGGTGTCCTGCTTGAAATGTGTCCTTCAGAGTCACATGTGAAGGTCTAGCATGTTGAGCTGTGTAGGCCTTCCTGATCTCCTGCTGAACTTCATGTGCTCCCCACACAGCTCCATTCTCTGCTTGGCTTAGCTTGTGGTACCTGGAGAGGCCACCATTTTCCTGAGTGACTGAGGATGTCTGTTTTCTAGAGATACCATGGATAGTGTGAAGCAGAGCGCAGCCCTGTGCTTGTTGCGCCTGTATAGGACATCACCTGACTTAGTTCCCATGGGCGACTGGACATCCCGTGTGGTCCACCTCCTCAATGACCAGCACTTGGTAAGTATCTGAGTTTCATTCCATTCTTAATCACCCAGTAACCTTTCCAGAGAGCATTGTAGAAATGGTCCATCAAGAGTCTCAGGATGATAAAGGTCATGTACTGTCTCCTGCAGCATCTCCCTGCAGCAAGGCAGTTCTGAACCCAGGGATTCCATCTAGCAGGGTGATTCCCACTCAGCTCCTGTGTCCCTTGTGTAGGGCTATGATGTGTGTATTCCACCTTTGGCTAAGCTCCAGTGTGTAAGTTTTACTAAATTACCTATTTTATAGAAGACTGAAAGGTCTGTGATTTGGTGAGTATGGCTGGTCAGCTGGAGGGGAAGCAGCTGTGAACTGTGACCTCTGCTGCTTAGACTGTGTTGAGCAAGTGAATCGGATGATCTGGCTGGGGTCAGGCAAGTATGTTAGATAGTTACCCCGGCCTCTGGGAAAATCTGCTGTGAAAGTTAGAAGATTGCTAGATACACATCTAGGCAGCGTACATGGGGCTTGCATTGGGCATTCTAGTGTGGAATGACAGCTGTTCCTGTACTGTGACTTCTTGTGCTTGTTGAGATAGTTGGAATAGATCTTGGAGGGAGTGCAGAGAAGGCAGAAGGCCTGGAGGGAGCCAGTAATGCTGCTTTGTGAGTGGCCCCCGAGCACTTAGACCCTGAAGTTTAAGTACTGCCTGGGGTCAGAGGATGTGCTGGAAGTCATGAGCTGTATCAGATAAGTGGGAGTTCACCATTAGTAGACTTTGTTAATTGTAAATAGTCAGAATTTCCCAGTTTTATAGCTGAAAAATCCACAGCTCAAAAAGATAAAGATTCTCATAGTCATACTGTGCCAGACTTAAACCAGGTTTTCAGAGGCTGTAAGAGTTAGGTGTCACACCAATGTGCAGGTGAGCCAGTTGTGAGAAGCATTGAGCAGTGCTTGTATTCAGTTTGACTGTGGCATCAAGTCATTTCCAGATAGCAAGGCTGGGTCTTTGGTGCCAGGACACTGCCTTTCTTTGGATACTGATGCTGTGACCCCAGTTTCTTAGTTACTTTTGCTTTTTCACATTACATTATTTTGCTCGTATCTTGCCTTGTGACAGAAACTTAGTTCAAAGTAGGAAAGGTCAGGGCATTATGTTCAGACCCACGGGCTTTCCTTAGTAGCCCAGTATACTCGCCTTTTAGCTGCTCCAGACCCATGCTCAGCTTTGCCAATGTAGGTGACCTGAGACACTGCTCTCCCAGCTTCATGGCTAGGGACTCTATGGTGTCAGATGTTTGCTTATATAAGTGAGCCTGGTGGCCTCTTCTGAGAACAGTGAATAATTCCAAGGCCAAGGCCAATGATGTGGAGATGAGATTAGGAAAACACAGAAGCCATCAGTAGAGTAATATATGGTAGGGAGAAAGGACTCAGTCCATAGCAGGGGTTAGGTGGAGCAGATGATCTATAGCTCTGAGGACTGAGATCTTTGGGAAAGAGATTTAGAGAGGGAGTAAAAGGCTGGAGTTGTCCTATATCTACCTGGAGCCAGAGGATACCCGAGTTCATATGCTGCTGTACCATAGTGTGCTTTCAGTAAGACCACAGAAGATGAGCAAACCATGATGTGGAAGGATGACAAATGACCAGCCAACAACAGTGTATGTGCACATAGCTTGAGTAGCTGTATTCTTGTGTGTTTGGCCTATTCCAACCTCATGGAATTTACTTTTGGTTTTGAACCAATATCTTGCCATATAGCTAGGGCTAGCCTTGAAATAATATTTCTGCCTTTTCCACTAAAATACTCTGATTACAGATGTGCCATACTGCCAAGCTAGAGATTCCTTTACTTAACCAAAATCTTTCAAGAGATATGTACTGGAAAGAGCTATTTGTTATCCTGGGACAGTGGTAGACCTAAGGTCTTGTGGAGGCCTGCCATGCTGCACTGAGGTCTGAGCTGCTTCTGAGCCCACACAGTCTGTGGGGACTCTGCAGGGAAGCAAGCTCCAGCCCTGGGGCTGGGTCCCATCTAAGTTAAGACACAGCAAGATTGCAAAGATTGAAATAAGTTGGAAAATTCTGTCTTCCACTATAGTAGGCATTGAAGGCAACTAGAGTAGATGGGGACAGAGGTACACAGGTGACAAATAGAAAATAAGGATCTCAACCTTCCCAGTTGCAGCCTTCTTCACCTGCACATACCATGGCCAAGCTGGACTAGATTTCCAGTTTCCAGAGAGAAGCTAGACTCAGAAAGAGCCAGTATGTCCTGCTGCAGTTTTGTAAATCTCATGGGTCAGTCAGAGCAGGCCTGGGGACCAGGTGTTATGTACCATGGGGTGTACTTTATATGTATTGTCATCTGTGATGCCTGTGGGCCTCCTGATTAGAGTCTTTGTCTTTCAGGGTGTAGTGACTGCTGCAACTAGCCTCATCACCACACTGGCCCAGAAGAATCCTGAGGAGTTCAAGACCTCTGTCTCTCTAGCTGTCTCTCGACTGAGCAGAGTAAGTCCATGGTGGGGATAGACAGCAGGGTAGATTTGATTTGCCTTGCTTGACTGAATTATTACTTTGCATTTAGAAGCAGGATATTTGGCCCACACTGTAAATTCCAGAATAAAAACCGCCTCTGCCTTGGGCTGGAGAGATGGCTCAGGTTAAGAGTGCTGGCTGCTCTTCCAGAGTCCTGAGTTAGCCTTAAGTTAGCCTCTTAGACTTATATGTCGTTGTGATATGTCCTGGTAATCCATTGAGCCTGGGAAGCATTCATATGCATTGGCACTGTTGGCTGCATTGGATTGGAACATACAATTTGCTCTTCTTATCCTTTGCTCTTCTTCAAAGGTAGTGGGTTTATATGGCCTTCCCTGATCTGTGTGTAGTTGGTGTGACTTGCTATTTGGCTTTCTTGTTGCTTTGAGACAGACTTTCACTTTGTAGCCCAGACTGGCCTTCAACTGACAGTCCTTTCTCCATGGCTAGGTATATTGCCAGTGCTGGCCATTCACTGTTTTGCAGACTCTTCTGGTCAGAGACTAAGTTGCTGAGCCTCCTTTGGTCAAAATGCTAAATCCTGCTTGTGAAGCCAGCTGCTCTGAGGCCACATCTAAGTGGCACAGCTGGCACTGTTCTGATATGAGGAGCCCAACACTGGACTACACTGGAAACTGTTCTGCTTTCCCCACGCTGTTCTCTGGAGCTTTGCCAGACCTGTTGTGTCTCTGCTCTCTATCCCCAGAGTCCTTTGCAAACAAAGTGTCTCTGAAGGCTTTTGTAGCTTTGTAAAATTTAAGATTTTTGAGATACAGTACCACTGCTGAGCTATATAACTAGTCTACAATTTGGACTTTAACTATTGTACTATTATCTTATGCAACTAAATGAAAAAAACAAACAACCTTTTTTTTTTTTTTTTTTTTTGGCCAGGTTTGGTGGCACCTACTTTAATCCTAGAATTTGGGAGGCAGAGGCAGGTGGAGCTCTGTGAATTCAAGGACAGCTAGGGCTACATAGTGTGACCCTGTCACAGAAATAAAAATTTTAGTGTTGTGGATTACACATAATTTAAAATTAGTCTTTTTAAAATGTATAGTTCATTGGTATTATATAGATCCATAAGCTGTGTCTGTTGCTTCAACTTTGTCTTTTAGTATGTATTCATGCATACATGTGAGCATGTGTTGTCATGGCATGCATGTGGAAGTCAGAGGTCAGCTGTGGCTGTCAGTTCTCCTCTTCCATGTGGGTTCCATGGGTCACACTCAGGTCCGTAGGCTTAACTGTAGGCACATTTACCCCTTGGGCCTTTTCTCTGGCTCTCTATGTCTCTTTTCGCCTTGTAAACCTGAAACTGTCCTCATCAGACACTGATGATGTCCCACCTGTTCTCACCAACCCCTGGCACCTTCTACATGACTGTCTCTGACTTTGACAGCACTAACTACAAGCAGAATCACATGGTATTATTTCATTTAGCATAATGCCTTAGGGTCCACCTGTGTTGTTAGACTTCTCAGTATTTTTTTTCTTCCTAGGGCTGAATAATCTTTACTTATTAAGATGTATTTATTATTATTTGTGTGTGTATGTGTGTACATTTGTATGCACATGTGCCTATTGAGGCCAAAGAGAGAGATGGATCCCTGGCAGCTGTAATTACAGGCAGTTATGAGCCACCAAACATGGCTGTTGGGAACTGAACTCAGGTCCTCTGGAAAAGCAGTATGTCCTCTTAACCACCAAACCATCCCTTCAGCTCTGAGAGATGAATAATTTTGTCTCATATGTATTTTGCTAACGCCTCAGCCTTGGTCTACTTCCATATTTTGGTTGCTGTGGATAGTGCTGAGGTAAATGTGGCTATGTAAATGTCTCCTCTAGATGCTTCTTTGTCTTTTGGGAGTAGGATTGCTGGACTATATGCTAATTTCATTTTTGTAAAGGAACTGACAGACTGTTTGATATTCTACATGTCCATCAACAGTACACAAAGGATCTAACTTTTCTGTTGTTTCCTCCCTGCCGGGAGGCAGTGTTAAAATTAAACCCTGAGCCTGTGTCTAGGCCTCTAGTCCCCCACTCTGAACTGTGTGCTGTTGACTGCACTAAGACTTGCCAAGTCTCTTCTTAATACTTCTCTATTGTGTTCTCCTACTTCATTCCTGTTTGTGCCTTCTTGTTGTCTTTCTTCATAAACATTTAGAGTTTTCCTTGCCTTTCTGTTGTAAATAAATGCATTTAAAGCTGCAGGTTTCTCTCTAAGCAAGATGTAGCTGGAAAGTACACATAGGAAAGACACATCATATTGGGCCCGTCTCTGCATTTTCCAAAGATGGTGTGGGGCTTGTTTTTGCCTGGCTTGGCTGTTTGCTGTCCACTTCTTTCCCTGTCTAGTTCTTTCCTGACTCTGTTACTTGTGGCAGGGCTGTCCACAACCTGAGTCCAGGCTAGTCTCATCAGCATGAGCTTTCTAGAATGTGCTCACTATGGCTGAAGGAATACACAGGTACACTTTTAGGGAGGGAGCAATCCTGAGTCCCTACAATAAGAAGTAACAAGCTGCTGGGCATGGTAATGCAGGCCTTTAATCCTAGCACTTGGGAGATAGAGGTAGGTGGATCTCTGTTCAAAGCTAGTCTGGACAATAAAGTGAGTTCCAGGACAGCCGGGGTTGTAGCACAGAGAAACGCTGTCTCAAAAAACAAAACAAAATGAGGTGGAGAGGACATGGGGCTGTGTACTGATGAAATAGCTGTGGCTGCTGTGGTCATAGCTAGGCTGGGGCCATATTGAATTAGGAGGTAGAGACTGTAAGTAGAGCAAGTGCTGTCTGGCTCAGTATACTCAGCCTGGCTCAGGCTAGGGGCTTTGGGGTGTGGGTCAGAATGTTTATTTTCCAGCTCATGAAAAAAAAGACTGAATCCTTCTTCAGGTATCAGTGTCTAGTACTAAGGGATGGTTGCTGTCTGTTGCTTGGAAGCAGCCTTGGTTTTCTGTGCCTCAGGGCACTATAGACCTTGTGCTGGCAGCATTTGTATGTGTCTGTCCCAGAAGGGGGTGCATAGTCGCTTTCAGTGTGAGCCTATGTGGCCATGCCAGCTTCTCTTTGAGGGGAGACAGGAAGCAGCATTGGATATACCTAACACCTGAAGACTATTGTTCTCAGAGGTATGACCCAGGAAGCCAGTGTGATTTTTCTTCCTTCCTTCCTTCCTTCCTTCCTTCCTTCCTTCCTTCCTTCCTTCCTTCCTTCCTTCCTGATTTTTTTCGAGACAGGGTTTCTCTGTGTAGCCCTGGCTGTCCTGGAACTCACTCTGTAGATCAGGCTGGCCTCGAACTCAGAAATCCACCTGCCTCTGCCTCCCAAGTGCTGGGATTAAGGGTTTGTGCCACCACTGCCCGGCCAGTGTGATTTCCTGTAGGTCCCTGTGGCGTCTTCTGAGGACAGCTGCTTACTCACCTGTCTTACAGATTGTGACATCCGCGTCAACAGATCTTCAGGACTATACTTACTACTTCGTCCCAGCTCCTTGGCTGTCAGTCAAACTTCTTAGACTGCTGCAGTGCTACCCACCCCCAGGTAATGTTCCCCGAAAACCTTCTAGGTGTTCTTGTAGCACCGCCCACAAGTGACATTCCCACACCTGCTTCCTCGGTGCTCCCTGCAGCACCTACTCCATGGTCACAGATTCAGTTCACCTGAGATTCTTCTCAGGGGAGAATTTATTTCTGTAGTTGGTTAAAGTCTTTGTTTATTAGGTTATTAGATTATTAGGAGGTGTTTCAGAGAGAGGTCAAGTTAGTGAACTGTTAGCCTGGCAGACTCAAGAACCTGCGTTCAGTCTCAAGTACCAGCATGGAAACCCAGGCATTCTCCAGTACAGAGAGGCAGATACGGAGGGTCTAATGTGAACTACTACAAGTCTCATGTTCCAGTAAGAGACGCTGTCTCAAAAATGTGGGTGTGGGTGGCTCCTGAGGAATGGCACCCGAGGCTAACCTCTGTCCCCTCACACATGCACATATATCCACACGCAGCTACTTGAGTATCACACACAAAGTTCATTGGGAGTCTTGATTCTGTTCTCTCCTCCTCCTCTTCTTTTAAAATAAAATTTTTTGTTTGTTTATTATTAATAGTTTCTTATTATGCAGCTTAGACTATCCTGGAATTCACTATAATCCTCCTGCCTCAACCTCCCAAGTGCTGGGATAGCAGGCTCCCACCACTGTAACTGGTTTTTGTTTTAATAGCTTTTACCCTTACTGTGCGTGCATGCACTGTAGGTGCTGTGCCACAGCATGTGTGTGGAGGTCAGAGGGCAGCCTGTGGGGGGTTGGGTCTTCCTTCCATATGTAGTTTCTGAGGATTGAATTTAGATCATTACACTTGATGGCAAAAGCCTTTATCCACTGAGCTGTCTCACTGGCCCTTTTTGTTTTTAATGAGGCAGGGTCTTATGTAACTTAGTCTGGCCTTGAACTTACTGTATAGTAACTCCGAATCCTCCTGCCTCTGCCTTCTAAGTGCTTTCATACCGGTGTGTAACACCATGGCTGGCTTTAGTTTTTTAGCTCATTGTCTTTTCCTTCTGCTTTGAACCAAATTAAAAATTTTCTTTCTCTTTATGTTGCTTTATATTTTCTCTGTTTCTGGGGCTGATAACAGAACAAAGCCTCCTTGTCTCTGAAGCTCCTTGGATGTTTTGTCCATAATTCTTGGATTTTATGACTGACACATTCTGTCTCAGTGGGAGGACTTTGTGCCATCTGACTTAGAAGCAGGTGTAGTGACCACATTGCTTCATCCCCACCTCGTGTTTATGACACTGGAACAGGGAGCTGTCCCATGACAATTTACAAATGCTCCCAGACATATCTGCAGCTGAGAACAATTGTCAAAGGCACCCATAGGACAAGCAGCATGTCGGAAGCCTCCTGCCCAGGTGTGGGGTGGGGCTGGTGGGATGAGTGCCTAGGAGCCCAGCCGACAGGTGTGTCTTGCCCAGAAGACCCTGCTGTGCGCGGCCGCCTGACTGAGTGCTTGGAGACCATCCTGAACAAGGCCCAGGAGCCACCCAAGTCTAAGAAGGTCCAGCATTCAAATGCCAAGAACGCTGTGCTGTTTGAGGCCATCAGCCTGATCATCCACCACGACAGGTGAGCCCTGTTAGCAGCGCATCCCTCTCAGAGACAGCAGTGGAGGCTGGCACTTGGTGTCTGTTGTTTGTGCAGATGCTGACAGGTGCCTGTCCTCGAGCCTTGGTCTGTGCTCCTCTTGCTTCTTGAGCTCATGTGCACTTGCTGGCCCCAGGACATTACCCTGATACTTTTATACTATGTCATGTTCCCTAGAGCTGCTTTTTGCTTCTGTGTATTACAAGAAGCTTCTCTGAAAGGAACGGACACCCGTGTGATTTGCTGCTCAGGGAGGCAATACTTGAGTATTCTGGGGTCTCCTGGGGCAGTGGTAGTGATGCCTCCCAGCTTCCGTACAGGGCCATGGTTGGGTCACAGGCAGTGGTTGTACACAGTGCAGGCATCTTGCTTCTGCTCTTTTATGCTCAGTCCTGGTTGTGTGCCCTTATGTATGCCCGTGGTACTGCTCTCTGGGTCTCTGCAAGAGGCATGAGGCTCAGGAGCAGGGCTGTAGCAGACAGAACTCTAGCCTGTTTGGAACCAGCTGGTTTTGCTCCATCATTAGATAAGTGTTGCTGTGACAAAAAGCAATCTGTCAAACTGGAGCAGGGTTGAAAATGAACTGTTAAAAAACAAAACTTGCGATGTGAGGGGGAGCATAGTAAGAAATGTATGTAAGAAGGAATTATGACAGTTTAGCCCATGTTCCACAGTCATAGCCCTCGTCACTCACTGTCTGCCTTAGCCTGGTCCAGTTTCCTGCACAGCCTTGCTCCAGGCTGGCTGCTGTCCAATTCACTTTCTTGGATACAACAAAAGAAAGTGAAGCCTTGGCCTACCAGAGCTTTCCAGAGTCCACTCTGGAGTAGAGGAGATCCTGCAGACTCATTCATTAGAAGTCACCCCTTCCTCACTGCACCCTCTTTACAGCACCTCGTCCTCTGTCACTTCACACTGCACTTCTTACTCTCCTGCCTCTTTCCCAAGCATCCTTCCGGCACGCAGTCTTTACCAAGCCTTCCTTCCTGGACCTGCCTTACTGCATCTGTCCTTACGTACCACCTCTTCTCAACACGGCACTGCCTTCTCGCCACGCCTCTCTTCACTGCGTCCGTCCGTCCTTACTGTGTCTTCTTTTGTAGCTCACAGCCCTCCCTGACTACTTTCCCCTCCTTACCATGTCCTCTGCTCCTTGCAGTGAGCCAAACTTGCTTGTCCGCGCCTGCAACCAACTGGGCCAGTTCCTGCAGCACCGGGAGACGAACCTGCGCTACCTGGCTCTGGAGAGCATGTGCACACTGGCCAGCTCTGAGTTCTCTCACGAGGCCGTCAAGACCCACATTGAGACTGTCATCAATGCCTTGAAGGTGTGCTCCTTGTTGGTCATGTGTGGCTGCCTTCATGTGGAGGCCGGAAGACTAGGAGGAAGATGAGTCCCTTTAAGCTGTTTGGATTCTAGAGTGTTTTCCTAGCTCCTGTCACTTGCTGGCATTTGGGGTGAAAGCAGCAGTTGGGTGAGAAAGCTGTCCATCTTCCTGGAACAGCCCTGCTGTTCTCAAAGACAGCACCTGGGAACAGAGCTCCGGCCGAGCACCTTTAGCTGAGTGTCTCTGACACCTGAGTACATTCCCGTCTCATGCAATGATTTCATGTGACACCTGCTTCGAGTCCACATAGTGTAGATCAGTAAACAGAAATAGTTTTCTTTGATAGAAAGATGAAATATTTTGTTTTCATCTCTAGGACCTTTTACAAAACAAAATTTCTTGTCAAGGATTTTAGATCTTTTTTTGTTTCGTTTGTTTTGTGTTTTTGAACAGGGTTTCTCTTTATAGCCCTGACTGTCCTAGAACTCACTCTGTAGACCAGACTGGCCTCAAATTCAGAAATCCGTCTGCCTCTGCCTCCCAAGTGCTGGGACTAAAGGCGTGTGCCACCACTGCCTGACTTAGATTCTTTTAAGGATTAGAATTCCAGTACCTAGCTGAGGTTACCTGATCTCTTACCTCCTTCTGAGTGTGAGATGACCTTGGTAGTGTGTTCCTCTGGCATGGCACACACTGTCTACTGTGCCTGCATGTTAACTTACATGTTACATGTTAGCTCATTAGTGAACTATACATGTAAGACCCTTCATCTTGGTGAGTCTTAAGCTGTCGTGAAGCAGGTCTGGCCCTTATCTGTATTTTTATGTAAATCAACAGGCATTTTGGTGTCTGTCTTGAACATGAGGGAGGCTGCATTCTTCTAGTCCTGGTTGGGTGTCTCCAGTCGTTCTCTTCCATCACAAAGCCAGCTCTCACCTCAAGCTTCTCTAACCTTTGTTAGGTGCCCTCTGTCCTGTACTGGGCATCCTGCACTGCTTACTGCAGGGGGCTACAGACAGCTGCACCATGCTTCTCAAGCACTGTGTGTGGGGTCTCTCTCCTATGCCACTTGGAGAGGGGCTCAAGAACCTACCTTGGAACCAGCTCCCAGGCAACGCGGAAGGTGCTGGTCTGTGCCCACACAATGAGAGGCCTTAGTGACCTGCTGAGTAGGCCTGAGTGTGGTCCTCAGAAGAGCTGGTTAGGGAGGAGGCAGAGTGAACAGACAGAGCTAGAACTGGGTCACTCTGATTGGACTAAGTATGAGGGGACAGGGCTTCGTGTTGTGTGTGGGTTTCAAGTGCCCTAAGATGTTGGGTCTCATATATAGATCGTAAGGGGCCCCAGTAAGGAGTGTGGGGATAAGGCAGCACCCTGCCTGATGGGGGCAGTGCTGTGGGGGGGGGGTCCCAAGACAGCTCCTATAGAACAAATAGATGCTAGACTCCTGGACTCATATATAGCAGGGATTAGCCACTGTCCACCAACCTGTGATTTGTAGAAGTGGCTCTGACTCTGTCTTTTTTCTCAGACGGAACGAGACGTGAGCGTGAGGCAGCGGGCAGTGGACCTGCTCTATGCCATGTGTGACCGAAGCAATGCCCAGCAGATTGTGGCTGAGATGCTGAGCTACCTAGAAACGGCTGACTACTCCATCCGAGAAGAAATTGTGAGTCCTGCAGCCCGAGGGGCTGTCTAAGCTGCTCCCTACTCAGGACATGAATTCTAGTGGATGATTGCTGGGTGGTTTTCAGTGCCTGACAGGCTTGCATGAGTGTCTGTGAGACACTAGATAAAAGATTCCTTGGCATCAGCTTCCTTGTCTAGCCTTCCAGTATAGACATCTGGCAGTGTAGGGTGTGGTCATCTGTGCCAGGCAATGAGCTTATATTTATTCAGCAAGATATTCTTATATTTTGAACGTGTAGTTGCTGCTGGTTAGGTTTTCTTGGCATCTGGCATATTAGAGGTTAATGTTTAAGCTGTCGTCAGCTCTATGCAGTGTTGGTTTCCAGTGGACTCTGGTCAGTCAGAGAGGGTCATGCACACCTAACCATTGTTGTAGTCTAGCATATTGCTTGCATGAAACTACTGTGTCTTAGAGAAGAAACAGGTAGGTGCATGACTACAGACGAGAGGCTCTGGCTTGCCTCACTTGGTATAACACTGGTCTCTCTAAGTCGTCTCTGGACCTAGAGTGACGGTAGATAGGGGATAAAAGTGGGGTAGCAGCTGGTACTGTGAGCATAGCCTCTCTATGTGTCACTCCTGGAAGCAGAGCGCAGTTGGAGGCTTCCTTAAGAACTAGTAGAAAGAGGAGGCAGTGTGGGCACTGGCTGGATTGCCTCACAGGGCCCTGCGGCAAGGGTCTGATGAGGAAGGGGTGAGCAGTCTAGGCGCTCATGCCCGAGTTGTTTCATGCCCATGCCGTGCTTCAGGGAAAGCTGGAAATAATGAGAGTCAAGAAGACTTCTTGGAGGTGGTAAGTGGCTGAGCCATTGACTAGGAAGTGAGGTGCTAGAAGGAAGGACCACATGGGATTGAAGCTGCTGCCTCACTTCGGCAGGAGGTGCTGAGGGCAGGAGCCTTGGCTACTCAATGAAATCCTTTGAGTTTTTAGTTTTGTTGTTCTATATTTGGGTGCTCGTGTGTGTCTTCTGGCATGTGTGTGGAGGTCAGGAATTATTTTTTTTTTCTACATGGGTTCTGGTGACTAAACTCAGGTCATCAGATGAGACAGCAAACACTGTCCACTGCTGAACCATCTTGCTGTTCTCTTTGAGATGGTTCTAAAAGATTACAGTTTCAGAGTTTCTGACCCAAGATTGAGTAGACTGTGAGCTTTGGGCCTCTGTGGGCAAGCCACATGCTCTAACACATTACATGTGACAGTAGCAGGGAACAAGTGGGGGAGCAGACTGCTCACCCTGTGTTCACAGTCTCACATCCCCCCTTCAGTAACAGCAGCCCCCTACCGATCCCCTTCCTTCAGAGTCTCACCTCCACCTACTGTGCTGCTCTGAGTCCAAGCCTCTAACACTTGGAACATTGGAGAACAATCAAGATTCAGGCAGGTAGGCAGGCAGTGTGGGCAGTGGGCCCTTGTGTGTAGGGAAGAGCTGGCCTTGTTTGAGATATGGCTGGGCATGTAGCTTGCAGCTTTGGCCAGGTTCTCAGTCACCCTCATTGGACTGCTCCTGGTGTTCTCAGCAGAGGTACGGTGGCATCTGTCAGTATAGTTGTATTGGTTTGCCCTCTAGCCCCCTTTTTTCTATTCTACTGAAAACAACTTTTCCCCCATATGATATAATTTGTTAATGTTTCTCTTTCCTCCTGTTCCTCCCAGACCCTTCCCCCTCCTTACTTACCCAACCAACTATGTTCTGTTTTTCTCTTTCCACTTTTTTATCTTTTACTTTTGAGATTATAATTACATTTTTTCCTTTCCTTTTCGCCTTCTCAGCCTGCCCATATACCCCTCTCCATCCTTCAAATTAATGGCCTCCTTTTTTTGTTATTGCATTTATGTGTGCATATAAATGCAAATATATTCTAAATATATATATTTCTAAAGACATACACATCCTAAATAAATCCTGTTAAGTCCATATAATGTTGCTTGTATGTTTTCAGGGCCGTCCCCTCAGCACTGGACAGCAGATTGGTGTGCTCCTCCTGGGGAGGACCATCTCTCCCATTCCCAGTCTCCCAGGGAGGACTACCTCCCCTGCTTCCAGTTTTCCTCAGTTGTGTATAGTTCTTTGTGTAGTGTTGAGGCCTTGTGGGCTTTTATTTTGTCCACGTTGGCATGTCTTTAGTGCTGTCATTGTTCAGCTCTCACTTGGGCAGTCGTGGTGGTGAGACGTGATGGGTGCAGCTTTTGACATCACTAGGAGACACACTCACAGCAGACTCCTGACCCTCTGCTCTTACGATCTTATCTCTTCTCTCCTGTGGTGCTCTCTGAGTCAGCAGGGGTGAAGCTTCTAGTTAGGCATCAGCCTGACCTCTCTGTGTTTAAGGACATATGTGAGTATTGTCTTCAGCAGTAGGGCCTTTACATCAGTTGTAGAGAGCAACCAGTAGATGTTTGGGGGCTTTCCTTTGGCCGACAGCTCAACAAGGTGTAACCCATTTCTGGCACTTGGTGGCACAAGGTGTCTAGTTGGAGCAATGTTCCTCTGTTGTTTGGTGACTTCATTTAGATTCCTTTTATATGTATATATTTTTGGAGGTGTCTACAATTAAATCTCAATAAGCTTTTTCAAATGGCCTTTAGTGTTAGTTGTCCCTCCCCATATTTCCTCCTGTCCCCTTCCTTCCATCCCTGCCTTGTTTAACCCTACTATTTCAGTTTCCTCTTTATCTCTTCATAGCATTATATTCTTTTTTATTGGTTATTTTATTTATTTATATTTAAAATATTATCCCCCTTACCAGTTTCCCCTTACAAACCCTCAATCCCTTCCCCCTTCACTCTGCCTCTATGAGGGTTCTCTACCTCCAGCCCAACCACTCCTACCTCAGCGCCCTAGCATTCCCCTACCCTGGGTCATTGAGCTTCCATAGGACCAAGGGGCTCCCCTCCCAGTGATGCCCAATAAGGCAGTCCTCTGCTACATATGCAGCTGGACCCAATGGTCCCCCCCCACCCCCCGCTGTGTGTACTCTTTGGTTAGTGGTTTAGTCCTTAGGAGCTTTGGGGAGTCTGGTTGGTTGATATTGTTGTTCGTCCTATGGGGTTGCAAACCCTTTCAGCTCTGTCAGTCCTTGCCCTAACTTCTCCATTGGGGTCTCCACACTCAGTCTGATGGTTGGCAGTGTGTATCCGCATCTCTATTGGTCAGGCTCTGGCATAGCCTCTCAGGGGACAGTCATGCTAGGCTCCTGTCAGCAAGTGGTTCTTGACATCAGCAATAGTGTCTGGATTTGGTGTCTGCAGATAGGATGTATCTCTAGGTGGGGCAGTCTCTGGAATGGCCTTTCCTTCAGTCTCTACTCCGCTCTTTGTCCTTGTATTTCCCTTTGACATGAGAAATTCAGGATTAATATTTTTGAGGTGAGTGGGTGGCTCCATTCCTCAACTGGGGGCTGTGCCTATCCACTGGATATGGTCTCTACAGGTTCTATCTCCCCTTTGTTGGGTATTTTGGCTAATGTCCTCCCTTTTGCATCCTAGGAATCTCTTGGGTCCCTGGCATCTGTGACTTTCTACTCTCAGGCCCCCCTTCCCATAATGCTATATTCTATCTCCCCTTCCTTGGGAAATCCTGTCCTCCCTCTAGTCCTTTTGGTGTGACTAGGTACCAAAACTCTGTCATTATTTGGAATGAGCATGCATATTGCATACTGAAGGCTTAAAAACTAACATGAGCATATATAAGTGAAAGCATGGATGTCTTTTGGGGTCTGGGTTGCTTTACTCAGGGTGATTTTTTTTTCTAGCTCCATTTACCTGTGAATTCATAATTTCATTTTTCTTACCAGCTGAATAATACTCCATTGTGTACTATAAATGTACCATCTTTTCTTTATCATCCATCTGGACATCTAGGTTGTTTCCAATTCCTGGCTATCATGAATAGAGCAGCAGTGAACTTGAATATGTCTTTTGTAGTAGGACATAGGATCCTTTCGCTGTATACCCCTATAGACTTAATGGCGGTATAGCTGGGTCTTTTTTTTTTTTTTTTTTTTTTTTTTTTTTTTTTTTTTTTTTTGAGATATACCTTCTCTCTGTAGCTCTAGCTGTCCTGGAACTTGATGTAAACCAGGCTGTCCTCAAACTCACAGAGATTGAGTGCCTCCTGAGAGCTGGAATTCAAGGTTTACACCACCATGCCTTGCTTGTATAACTGGATTTTGAGGTAGAACTATTTATTTATAGTTTCTTGAGGTTCTGAGGAACTGCCACATTGATTTCCTTAGTGGCAGTATAAATTTGTACCTTACTAGCCATGAATAAGTGCTCCTCTTACCCTGAATCCTTGCCAGCCTGAGCTGTCATTTATTTTATTGATCTTGGATATTCTGACTGGGGTAGATGAAATCTCAAAGTACTTCTAATTTATGTTTTCTGGATGGCTGAAGATATTTATTTCTTCAAGTATTTCTCAACTATTTGTGTTTCATCTTTTGAGAACTTTTTTGATTCCTGTTTTTAAATTGGATTTTTTATTTTTTATAATGTTTTTGTTATTGTTTCTATATTTTAGATACATGCTATCCCAGTCTGTAGGCTCACTTTGCTGCAGTGATTGATGGTGCCCTTGACATAGAGAGGCCCTGCTTATTAATTATTATTGCTTTTAGTGCCCATACATTTAAGTTTGAGAGGGTTAGTCCCTGAGCATTGTGGGGGAGAGTGGTGGCAGGCAGGCATAGCCACTGGTGCAGTAACTGAGAGCTCACATGACCTGCAAGTTGAGGGCAGACTGGGCCTGGCATGGGCTTTTAAAACTTCAAAGCCCATCAGCAGTGATGCCCCTCTTCTAACAAGGCCACACCCAGTCCAAGGCTTTCCCATGCAGATTAACTGAAGACCAAACATTCAAACATAAGAGTTTATGGGGACCATACATAAGCTCATTCAAGCCACCGTACTCTGGAAGTGTCCTGGAGTCAGGGGGAGGTTAGGAGATTCAGGGTTGGGGTGTGGTTGATCTCAGCAGATCGTCTTGAGTGTTAGCATCTTGTTTCAGGTGCGGCTGTTGTGCTCAGTTGCCTTGTTCTTGTGTCCCTCAAGCTTTTCTTTCCTGAGTGTTTCTCTTCACTCTCTGGGCTGTGGTCTCTGAAGATCTGAAAGCATCCTGGCCACCCTAAGCTTTAGGTCCTTCTGCAACCTGGCATAGACTTGTGTGGCAGCCTATTCTCTGTGTCCTGGGTAGCATCTGCCTGAGGGCCCTGTCTTCCCCACAGGTGCTAAAAGTGGCCATCCTGGCTGAGAAGTATGCAGTGGACTACACTTGGTATGTGGACACCATCCTCAACCTCATCCGCATTGCAGGGGACTATGTGAGCGAGGAGGTGTGGTACCGTGTCATCCAGATTGTCATCAATCGTGACGATGTGCAAGGTTATGCTGCCAAGACGGTGTTTGAGGTATGGTGGGGGAGGCTGGGGAAGAGTTTAGTCTCTCACTGGGACACAGTGCCTTGAGGGAACAGATGGGTCTCGGGCATGGTTACTGATCTCATCTGCAGTTCTGTCTTTTTTGCACTAATGCCCCCACCAAGCTTCAGGTTCCTCTCGGCTTAATGTCCAAAACCATATTAGGGCTGAGGCGATTGGGCTGTTGAGTGGCCTACTAGCTGTCCTGTGCATAAGAGAAATCATGTCTGCTTTATCTCAGGGGTCTCTAGGGACAGCCATGTACCTTACTACTGGCCCTGTTGCTGTTGGCACTGCAGCAAGCTGTAGGAAGCCAGGGTCTGCCAAGGCTTTAGGGGAGGCTCTCAATGACATAAAATACACCTTGCAAGGAAGCACCCAGCTGCCTTTGCTGTGTCTTCACTTTGTGTCAGCTGGCTTTTCCATGGCCTAGCTTCTGGTGTTCCCTCTTTCACAGGCATTGCAGGCTCCAGCATGTCATGAGAACTTGGTCAAAGTGGGCGGCTACATCCTGGGGGAGTTTGGAAACTTGATAGCTGGGGACCCACGATCCAGGTAAAAGACCCCAGGGAACCAGGGGTATGTACTGCACTGGACTGCCCTACTCCTTACACTGCTTTGACAGCCTGAGGGAGGAGGAGTTCCCTACCCTGGGAGCTGGCATTGTGTCCTCCTCAAGGAGGCTCTGCTTTACATACGGTCCCCATGAGAGGTGCAGGCTGAGCACGAGGCAGCCCGTGGGACAGATGAGATAGTGTGACTCCCCATCTGTGCTCTCTGCCCCTCTTAAGCCCTCTGATCCAGTTCAACCTGCTCCACTCCAAGTTCCACTTGTGCAGCGTCCCCACTCGGGCCCTCCTGCTGTCCACCTACATCAAGTTCGTGAACCTCTTTCCAGAGGTAAAGGCTACCATTCAGGACGTGCTGCGCAGCGACAGCCAACTGAAGAACGCGGATGTGGAGCTGCAGCAGCGGGCTGTGGAGTACCTGCGACTGAGTACTGTCGCCAGCACTGACATCCTGGTGCGGGCTCCAGGCGGGGCTGTTTGGTCCTGGGCCACTGGGCTGGTGCTGGTGTCAGGATGGCCACACTAACTTCTAGTCCTTCCAACAGGCAACCGTCCTGGAGGAAATGCCACCCTTCCCTGAGCGTGAGTCTTCCATCTTGGCCAAGCTAAAGAAGAAGAAGGGCCCAAGCACAGTGACTGACCTGGAGGAGACGAAGCGTGAGCGAAGCATCGATGTGAATGGGGGCCCTGAACCTGTTCCAGCCAGCACCAGTGCTGCGGTGGGTCCCTGCCACTGCATACCTGGAGCCCACCAAGGCCCCATATCCCCAGGGTTAGATTAGCAGGATGCCTTTGAGAAAGCTTGTGTTTAGATACTGAGAGCCCAGTGGAGTCCAGCCCTGAGCATGTGGTCAGGTGTGCCCCTGAGCCTAGGATCTCCAGGACAGCCTATTCTGTGAGACCAGGTTATGGCTTCTTGGGACAAGGCCAACACCCGTGGTTCTCTGTGGTAACTTATTTTTAGACTAGAGACTACAAACTTTTTCTGTCAGAGGTCTGGTGTGTTCTGCATTGATTTAGAACGGCTTGCCCTTTGCCTCTTGGAGGTTTCCTGTACTGACTGAAATGGAACTTCCCCTTTATGTGGCAAAATGAGAATATTTCTGTGGATGGTAGTAAACAACATCTGACATTCACTGGTGGGAAATGCCACTTGGAGAGCTTCATTACTGTCTTTCTCCAACTAAAGCAGAACTAGGAATGTGGTCTTGTGATCACCTTGGCCCCAGGCTACTGTAGATGTGGTTCGTCAGATGTGGTTGTAGGCTTTTCTGGTGGTTCTTCTCTGCCAGTCTCCGTGGCCCTGTCCCATCTGGGAATACTACCTGAGAAAGGACATCTGTGTTGTTGCCTATGGTGGCCCTTCTGAAAGAGTTATGTAGCCACATGAGAGGGCCCAGGAGCTCACATTGTCCCTAGCGTCCCCTTCTTTGTGTTGTCCAGTAGCAGCAATTAGGCCTGAGGCCTGCCAGGTCATCAGTCACACTTGTGCCCTTTACATGACAAAGCCTTTGGGTATGTCATTTATTTGAAGTAATACTCATACAAACTGTCACATGCCTGCACGTGCACCTAAAAAAACACAGCATGTCACAGCCTTTCCACACAGACAGCATTCTTTGCTGAGGCTCGGTTCAAGGCCTGGTTCTATTGGAAGGAGTTTCTGTAGCTGGGATAGACTGTCAGTCCCTGTGTGCAGGGTTCATGCAACCACTGAGTATGTACTACTGTGCTGTATTAGAATGGATTCGGGATCTAGTTTCATGATGTTTGCCTTTGTGAATACCCAGTAGGATATTTAAAAATCATTCACAGTGACTCTTGAAGGCAGGGTCTCATGCCAGCAGGAGCCCTCATTTATAGACTAGCTGGGGAGCGCTGTGGACCACACACGGGTGTGTATGTCAGCTGTGGTGTGGCATGGGCACCTTTGGGTAAGTCAGGTCTGAGAGTGAATGTGGGGTGACAAGCTGTGCTGTGCCCTTGTCCTGTGTGGTGCTGTGACTTTAAGGGCTGTTTGTTTGAGACAGGGTTTCTCTTGTAGCCCTGGCTGTCCTGGAACTCACTGTATAGACTAGACCTTGAACAGAGAGATCCTCCCCTGTCCCTGCCTTCTGAGTGCCGGGATTAAAGGCGTGCGCCACCACTACCTGGCTTCAAGGACTCTTTCCTTGTACTTTTGCCTACATGGAAAAGTAATGTAAGAAGCGTGTGTGCTTGTTTATCTGCCTCCTTTCATAGCTGCACTGGACTTAGTCCCAAGCCAGAGATGCATCTGAGAAGGTCACTTGTTTATCTTTGCATCTTCTTATTTTATTTGCTTTTTTTGAATCTTAACAGGTTTATTGATTTGCTCTTTTATAATTCCATGCATGTGTATAATTCGTACAGAGTACTCTCCTTCACCTTTTACCTCTGCTCTTCCCTTTTGTACCCAGCTTCCCCCTGCACACTTCTTCCTTTCATTCCTGTTACCAATCAGCTGTGGATGAGGGAAGGGAGGATTGACAGGGCTCTAAGCCTCACTGATGACCTTTTGGCTACCGATAGATGCTGGGTGAGGCGGAGTCATTGTCTTCCTTGTACACCACTGCTGAGCCCACCAGGCTTCACTAGATGACTCCAAATCCAGGGTTAAACAGATGGCCCACAATCTCTTTAAACCAAGTCTTCATATTGTAGCCTGATTTACTATGCAGCACAGGCTAGCCTAGAACTTGCTGTATAGCAGAGAATAACCTATAACTCACTGTTCTCCTGTTTGTACCATGTGCAAACTTTATTCTCTTTGGGTAGTTGAAAGTAATGTGTATGTACTTATTTCTTAAGCCATACTTTTTTTAGAACTTTGGTTTTTTTTCTTTCAAATAGCCATTTGTGGGGAAAATATAGGTGATTTTCAAGTTGTGTAAAATTATGATGGTATTATGAATTAATGTCTTCATCTGGACTCGGGGGCAGGCTTGCTTTGTAGGCAGGTAATCCGCAGCTCTCACTTGCTCTCTGCAGTCTCTGGATTGCCTCCTCTCTGCTCCCAGTACCTGGCCTTGGAGTAGACACAGGGCTCTGTGGGGCTTAGGCATCCAACTGTCCATGCTGATGCTCCCTTTTCTTCTCTTCCAGTCCACACCTTCTCCGTCAGCAGACCTGCTGGGTCTGGGGGCTGTTCCCCCTGCTCCCACAGGGCCCCCTCCCTCCTCTGGCGGTGGGCTACTGGTGGACGTGTTCTCAGACTCAGCTTCTGCAGTTGCACCTCTTGCACCCGGCTCTGAAGACAACTTTGCCAGGTAGCCCAATTTCTGAGTACTGCCTGGAAGACGGGGTGGGAGCTGTACGTCATTGGTGATGTTGTGCTTAATCCCTTGCACCTAATGGATGCTCTTAGAGAGGGGCCTAGTGTTCTTGCAGGCAGAGAGCACGTGGGTGGCTGTGCTTTGTTTGGGGGTTGATGGCACAACTCCTATTTCTTTTGTATGGAATGTTTGGTAAATACTGAGCTTGTTTCTTCTTTCCACTTACCCCTCCCCCTCCCTGAGTGCTTTCAGCTCTGTTGGTCTTTTTTGTCTGCCTATGGCATCTGCCATCTTTAAGGAAATCTCCTCAGCTCTGGGTACCACTAGCTCTACCTTGTCACCATAGTCTCAGGCGCTTGCTAATTCTATCGTGTCTTCTGCTTACATGCTCCTTGTCCAGCTACTTTCTCTGGTTTCCATTTTTAAAGGTCTGGGATTACTTCTTCCTTGGCTGATTCTGCCAGCTTCCCTGCTGCTCCTTACCCTGCTTTTGTTCTGGTCCATGGGTGGTGTGGGGCTCCTCACTTGTGCCCTCCATTGGCAGTGCATTTCTGCCTGGGAGAGATTAGAGTGTATCATGGGACGGCCTTTGTTTCCTGGAGATGATACCAGCATTCTTGTGATCTTAGAGTGTTTGTTTCCTTGTATTCATTTTGTACATGATCCTTCCTTCCTGTTCAGAAATGTGTGTTTGCAGTGTGTGTTGGGAGCAGGCTGCCTCTGTGGGCTATGAACAGACTTCTGGTGGCTTCACAAGTGCTGGGCTTGGTGTTTGACAACTGTGGAAAACCCAGCTCCCAAGCCCTTGTGCAGAGACATTGTGGGGTCCAGCCAGGTACTCTTTTTGACAGGGTCTGCATCCAGAAATACCTTAGCCTTGCTCTGTTGTCATTTTTCCATGACAGCCATAGGCCCTGGATCTGCTGCTCTCTGCTTGGGGGTGGGGAATGTGGATGGTAGTCATTTGCAGACAGTCTTCCTCTGTTGGTGTAAGCTTCCCAGCTCCATGCACCTTTACTTTTTCTTTATCCTAGTCTGCTGGCCTGGTCCCTGACACTTCTTATGGTTCTAGGTCAGTTCTTATAAGCCAGTGAAGAGATTTGCCTGTCTTGGCTTTGATGTGGCCACACAGGGTTACCACTTGATGCTTACTTGGTGCATTGTGAAGAACCTGTGGCTTTGGTCAGTGCAGCAGGCATGAGGGACATTGAGTCCTCCATAAGCCTACCATGGTTGTCGTTCACCTATGAGTTCCCTGGGTCAAGGTGCAGTTGAAGTGACCTTTTGGAAATAGCCAGTCATACAAGGATGGCAGGGGCTTCTCTATCATGTGGATAATAGATTGATACCCAGATCCAGGGGCATAAGCCCCACAAACTCTGCTTAAGCTCCTTGAGTAGCATCCAAGCTGGCTTGGGTAGAATGCTGACCAAGGTTTGGGTTGTGGGGTCCTGTGCCAGTGTTTGGAGCCTCAGGCTAGGCTGCGGCTTTATTGCCCAGCCACATCCAAAGAGCATTCGTTCACTTGTGTGCTGTTATATGTTCTCAGAAGTGTTGGGGAATGGTCTTACACATTGAAGAGACAGTGTTTTATTTGGGAGGTCTCACTATATCCAGAGCCAGGCAGACAGCTGGTGAGTTGTAACCTGGGTGACTTGGAAGAGCTGGAGGTGTTTGGTGTGTTCACAGGAGACTCTGTCTCCATTACTCTTGTGGGCAGGCACAATGTGATGGCTTTGTGCAAGGCAGCATCTCTTACCACTGAGAGGTGACTGATGTATGATCTAGGGCAGAGGTCATTCATGTTGGTTCCTGAGTCTGCTCAGGTAGCCATTGAAACCCTTAGTTGTGCTACCATATGTGACAATCTCAGGCACAGAGGAAGTCTACCTAGTGCATACCACCATCCCTAGCCTCCCCAACTCCAGGCCTCCTTGGGTGATAGTCACAGGAGGCACCCTCTGTTTCTGAGGGTTACCTGAGGAGGCTTGCCACAGGCCCCTGGCTCTGGCTCTAGTTCTAGCTCTATGAACTATGATAAGGTCCCAGAAGCTTTTCTGCTTTGTCTTTCGTTGTGTCCATAGAAGTATTTTAGCCCCAAAATACTTTAAGCCCTTTCTAAAATAGATTCTTCTACTTTGTGTGGCTATGAGTGATGCTTAACTCTTCTTCTTTCCTAGGTTTGTTTGTAAAAATAATGGTGTATTGTTTGAAAACCAGCTGCTTCAAATTGGGCTTAAGTCAGAATTTCGGCAGAATTTAGGTATGTGTTTTATTTTACTTAATGAAAATTTCTTTAGAAATTATTGGAAATGGCCAAGCATGGTGACACACATCTGTAATCTCAGCATTTGGAGGCAGAGACAGGAGAATTGTGAGTTTGGGGGCACTCTGTGCCAAATAGCACGTTCCAGGTAAGCCTAGGTTACACAGTGAGACCTCCCGCAACCAAAAAAATTTTTTTTCTTAAAAAGTTGACATCACTAGACCTATCACTTGGGAGACTGAGGTAGGTTTGTCATAACTTTCAGGCCAGCCTTGGCAATAGTGTAAAATCCTGTCTCCCAAAAAACCCAAAACAAACAAACAAAAAGCTAGAAAGAATCAGGGGAAATCATATAATGAGAAATGTTTGTAATCCATATACTGGCAGCTAATGTGGAATGTTAGGGTTAAGTTAATGTAGAATGTTAAGGTTGGATGGTGGAGATAGCTCTTACTAAGCCATGCACCTAGTATGACTAAATTAGGTTATACATTCTTTACCACAATTAAAAAGGGAGAAAGTTTTCTTGAGTCTCAAAAGAAACCATTTTGCCTACCAAACTTTGGAGTTGCTCCTTAAGTGGGCTCGAAGTCTCTGCCAAGGGGGGTAGGAGTGTGGAAACTGAGAGCACTTGGCTGTCATGCGGGAGCTGTGGGATGCTGAAGACCAGTAGTGTCTCTGAGAGATGCCAGGCCGGTGGGAATGCACCCCAGTGCCTGCTCTGACTAAGGCTTTACCCCTTGCCATGGAGACTTCACCAGGTTTGGTTAGAGTGTTTGTTTCTCTGAACTCTAAGGGTATAAGTGTCAGAATCTGGCCAGCTGATGCAGGGAGCATGTTCTGGCTGGTCACTACAGGAGCATGGCATGTTTGAAGGACATGCTGTTAGTGTCAGCAAGTGGGCTGATAGACTCAGGCAGAAGATATGAGTGTATCTAGGTGCCTTCAACAGAGGGTAGGCTGGTCCCCAGAAGGCTCCTCGAGACCTACTTATGCCCCTGTGAACCTCCTGACCTGTTGTCTGTGGTTCTGGTTCTAGTTTGCAGAAATGGAGCTTTCATCCTTGAGTAACTACAGGAGGAGGCTCTAGGCAGGTATGAGAGGCAGAAGAGAAGATATCCCCACACCCCCATTTCTAATCTTGCCATGTTATTTTTTACTTGTCTATTTGGTTTTAGTTTTATTTTTGAAACAGGTTCTTATGTAGTGTGTAACTGAGGCTGGCCTTGAACTCCTGATTTTCTTGCTTCTACCTCTCAACTGGTGGGATTACAGATGAATGCTTCTGTGCCCACCTGCTGAGCTACTTTTAAACTAGAAACTTGGTGTGATGGCTCATGTGAATGGTCCTAGCATTTGGGAGGCTGAGATAGGAGGACTATTGTGAGTTCAGGGCTAGTCAGGAAGTTCTAGGCCAGAGAAAGCTACATGAGAAAACCAAACAACTGTTTAAACCCCACCCCCACCCCCAAATAAATAAATAAATTAGAAAATTCTTTTCAACTTTAGCAATAGTCATAGCTCACAGTAAGCACATTTGGCTGAGAAATGCAGGGATCACTTTAACTGATGTTCATGGTGAGTGTGGCATAGTGTGTAACCCTCCTCTGTCTCCTCCTAGGCCGGATGTTCATATTTTATGGCAACAAGACTTCCACGCAGTTCCTCAACTTCACTCCGACACTAATCTGTGCTGACGACCTTCAGACCAATATCCTTGCTGCTTCTAGGCTTGCAGACAGACAGACAGACAGACAGACACCGGGGTTAGAGGAAATGTTGAGGAGGGGTGCGTTTGTTAATATGGCAGTGTTTTCTAGTAGCTAGGTCAAAGCATGGGCCTTCCCTTTGAGTTGACCCGATGATGCATCAGACACCACCCACACATCTGTCACTGTTTGTTTGTCTTGTTCTCCTGTGATATCCGTCCGTCCTTTGCTCTGTGAAATCCCCTAAAAGGAGCTGTGGCCAAAGGCAGAGTGATCTTGTGGTAACTAGCTGTATGGAACATCTCAAGCCTGCTGGTTATATGTGTGTTGGCAGCCTTTGCTCAGGCAGAGGAAGGATCCATGTGACCCACCAGGAATGGGCTGGAATGCTGGATTCTTTCAGTTGAGGACTATCAGAGAGGGGCGGCTGGCATCAGCTGCATCGTGCAGACAATGACCAGGGATGCGTGCCTTGGACCCAGCTCACAGTGTGTAGAGCAATGAGTGTCATCTTTGTAGCAGATCTGTGTTCATTTGGAGATGATCTATTTAAACAGAACCATTTGGAAACAAGTAAGAAACAAGAAATGTGGTGTTTAGGGATGTGTCTTGGTGGTAGAATGCACATCATAAGCAAGAACCTGTAACATCTCTAGCAGCCCCTGCTGTGCACACAAACTCCGTTTTGTGTTTCCTTTTCCTGGCCTCCATGGGGTCATGGTCATGAGCTGTGGGCACAGGGTGCCACACAGAATGCAGTGGGAAGCAGAGGCTGCCCATGCCCAGCCATGGTTGCATGGATCCTGGATGCAGCGGTGTTGTAGAGAGCCTAAATGTTCCTGTTGATGTTGCAGTTTCTTCCTTCCGTAGGTTCAGAGCTGCACTGATCTGTAATGCTGTGCCTTTTAGTTAGCAGGCATGGCTTCTGCTGACCACACCTAGTTCAGAGCTTGGTTCTGCAGTGCTAAGTACAGTATGCAGCTAGTGTCCAAATTCTAAGGTCTTTTAGGAAAAGAGACTAGCCAGGTACCTATGGCCGTGGGTAGTCTGGGCCAGTGGGACCTGTTGAATGATGGAAGGGCAAGCTGGCAATAGCTCTGGGCCTTGATTTACTTTTGATGTTGGCAAGTTGATGTGTGAGAGCCCCTGCTGCCTTCTGTGGTGGGCTGGCTGGACTGGTCCCACTCTCCCTGTCTGCCTGGACTCCTTAATGCACTCACATCTGAACCTGCAGACTAAGCCTGTGGACCCAACTGTGGATGGGGGCGCACAGGTGCAGCAGGTGGTCAACATTGAGTGCATATCTGATTTCACAGAGGCACCTGTCCTCAACATCCAGTTCAGGTGAGTGCTGTGTGCCTCCTGTGTCTTTTCCCAACCAATGTGCTTCTCTTCAAAGTTAGTTAGTGCTGTGTCACTGTGCATGTGGACAGAGTAATGCCAGGCCTGGAATTCTAGACTGTAGGAGCAGGTGGAGAGGGGAGATGGTTTCTGTGACTGTGACATGGTGCCCATGGGGTGTGAGTCTCCTGTGTGGTCTGTGGGGCTAGGCTGTTTCTGACCTAGATGATTTTGTGAAGAGAAATGGAAGGGCTTGTCCCCCTTGGAGTCTGAGAGCCAGGTTCTCCATGCTGCCTGTTGAGGCCGACTTAAGAGGACAGCTTAAAGGGAAATGGTGGTAACTTTTTTAGTGACCACAGTAGAGTGGTGAGGATCATGGTTCCTTCTTGGGGAGCTACTAGGCTAATTGGTTTGATAGGAGTTCTACTTGGGCTTGTTCTGGGTCTTCATTTGCCAAAGGAACAGGAATAAAGGGAACTGGTCCACTGACACTTCACACAGAGCAGTGGTTTGGTCCCTTGATCACCTGTAAATGGAGGGTGTGGCTTAGCCCCTCCAGAAATAATGCTGGTATACAGTCTATGTGGCTATTACTGGGGTGGGTAGCCACGTGACCTTTTTCTAAGCCCAGAAGACTCACCAACTGAAACATTCTGGCTCAGTGTTTGTTCTCCATAACATGACTCTGTTGTTATAGGTATGGTGGTACCTTCCAGAATGTGTCTGTTAAGCTTCCCATCACTCTCAACAAATTTTTCCAGCCCACAGAAATGGCTTCTCAGGATTTCTTCCAACGTTGGAAGCAGTTGAGCAAGTGAGAAGGGTGAACTGTGTGGAGAGGGGCATGGGGATGCTGTCTCTGGATAGGACGCTGAATGGGTTCAGTACAGCTTTTCGTACTAACATGCTGTTTGTGTAGTCCACAGCAAGAAGTGCAGAATATCTTCAAAGCAAAGCATCCGATGGACACAGAGATCACTAAAGCAAAGGTAACGGGTTGTATGGTGATGTCCCTGAGGCCAGTGCTGTGACCAGTGAGTCTTGACCTGCCTGTGCATTCTGTGTAGATTATTGGATTTGGTTCTGCGCTCCTGGAAGAAGTTGATCCGAATCCTGCAAATTTCGTGGGTGCTGGCATAATACATACCAAAACCACCCAGATCGGCTGCTTGTTGCGCCTGGAGCCAAACCTGCAAGCTCAGGTGAGATCTCCACAACAGGAGGATGGATATGCCTGTGTTGCTATTCACTTCAGTGCAGTTTGTTTATAGAGATACTCTAAGATACTAAGTGTTGTTGGACATGGTGACAGTGCAGACATTTAGACATCTCCTGCCCAGCGGAACACAGCATGTTTCTGTCTCCTCACAGAAGGCCCGGCGTGCTACCACAGTGCCTGTTGAGCAGCGTAGCCCTGAACTGTGTCTAAGCAGTGCTCTCGGTGCTGTCTGGTTCTCGTCCCTCTCTGGATGTGGTGTACATTGCTGCTTGCTTCAGCAGTGTTCCTCTAGAGACCCCAGGCTGGGTGTTCTGTTCTGCGTATGGATTCTCGTTCTCACAACCCTTGGGTGGTTTGGGGAGTACAGTGGTCAGTTCACAGGGTGGTACACAGTTAACTTGATGAGAAGCTGCCAAGCTGGTTGTGTATGCCTGTAATCTCAGTACTCGGAAAGAAAAGGCAGGAAGAGTACCAGTTCAGGGCCAGCTTGGGCTACACAGTTAGACTGTGTCTCAAAATACAAAACAAAAGAGCTTTCCAGAGTGGCTGACTGACTCCTACCTCCATTAACAGCCAGTGCGCATGCTGGAAACACCAGCTTTTATTAGACTTTTCTATTTTTACTGGTGAAACAGTGGTGCTTTGGGAGGGACTGCTGTGAGTGGTGAAGCCCTGGCCACAGAGGTACTGCTAAGATTAGCCTGAGGCTTAGTGCCGCTCACCCTGCTGCTGTCTCTCTTTCAGATGTACAGACTCACCTTGCGTACCAGCAAAGACACCGTCTCTCAGAGACTATGTGAATTGCTGTCGGAACAGTTCTAATCCACAGACCAGAAGATCAGGCTCTTTGTTTGTGCGTCTCTCTTGTTTCTCGTTTGTCTTTGTACCACACTGCAGATAAACACCCCTTGTCTGAAAACCGCCATTCATGGCACCTTCAGGCCTACACCCACAGCCAGCCCCTGGGTGTGGAGGGAATGCAGGACACAGTTTGAGAAGGGCTGCAGCAGGCCTGCCCCGTCAAAGAAGGGTGCCTGGGGCCTGGGACATCAAGGCAGTCCTGTGGTTCAACCTACAAATTAAAGGGAAATTAGAAGTTTGAACGAAAGTGGAAATTTTGTTCAAATTTTATTAAAATGCCACTGGCTCAATCTCAGAATCCAGAAACAGCGCCATGTGCTTTTAGGGTAATAAACACGGGCTGTGTGGCCATGCTGGATGGTGACAGCAGTGGCTTAGAGGTCTGTGACCTCATGGGCTGGGCAGTGTCCATGGAGTTGCCTGTAGCACTGCCTGATGATGCGGAAGTGCTTGTGTTTATAACTGTCAGCAGAGTCCATGTCCCACATCAACATCACAGAGATGTCATGGCATGGTCCTGTGCCTGAGAAGCCAGTGTTCTTGAAGGGACAGGCTAAACATTTGACCACTTTTTTTGAGATCTTAGGTTTACAGCATGGTGGGCAAAGGGCTTCCTCTTGACTTTGGAGGACATGGATATCACCCATCTTTTGTTTTTTATGAATGTACTATCCCTATGGTACATTCTGGGGACCTGAAGGCTAAGTGGGTGGGGTGGTGAGGTAATGACCAGGAGACATGCTTCTCTCCAGAGGGTCTTGGTTGGTGCCCAGTGTTGCATCCTTACTTCTGTGAAGCCCTTGTGATTAGATGGAAGAGAGAGACCTAAATGTGGCAGTAGAGTGACAGGCTGGGGCGAGAATGGCAACCCAGGCGGGTGCTACGCTAAGGATGCACTGGATTTCTTAGCTCATGGGCCAGTTAACCATTTGTGGGCATTGGACTGTATGCGCAGCCCATCAGGGGAAGAGCATAGGCCACATCAGAAGCTCAGGCTTGGGACCTTGCACTCTGTCTTGAGGTGATGCCTGGATTGCTATAGACTCAGCTGTACAGGGCCATCTGTACTTACGCAGCAGTGTTGATGTCCCCTGCCCACTGGAGCACTAGGTGTGGATTTTTTTTGCCTCAGTCTCAGGCTGTCAGCCACCATGGTGGGTTTGAGGACTGTAGCAGGGTTCCAGCCTACTCAAGCTCCCGCAGCCCCACTCTGTACAGCCCAGGCAGATAGTTTCAGAACAACCAACACCTGTGGCATTCCATGAAGCCCTTGGTCTGCCTGTCGTGTTGTGACCCACACCTGCCATGGCACAGACTTATGTTCCAGATGGATGGATGGTCTAGCTGTGGCCACAGTGAGCCTCCGAAGTCCCCTTGCTCTATAGCTGTCCATTATGTGCAGTCCACGCACTATTGCATGGGCCATGTGGATAGCTTAACCTGTGTGGCTGTGGCTTATGTACCATGTGCTGCCCAGTGATGGTGTCTGTATCAGTAATGTCCCAGCACACTGAAGCTGCTGGGGCACAGGCCCACTCTCCGTGACTACTGGGCCTCCATTAGTCCAGTGTGCTTGTTCTCAGAGGAAAAAAAAAATAAATGATAGGACAGGAAACTGGAACATGTGTGTGGTTTTTGTGGTGTATAGCCCTGAGTCCATTCCTTGAAGAATTGAGTACAATTTAGAGCCAAGGACCCTGGTGTGCTACCTGTCTGTCAGTTGAGGAGTACCTCAGGAAGTGATTGTCCTGACTCTGTCTGTGTGATGCTGGGTTTACCCTAGCCTGGGTCCACACACTGCCCTAAGTGTGTGACTGCAGTTTCATGAAATCCTGTCCCTGGAGGCCTTGGCCTAAGCATATAGGGCCTGTGGGCTCAGGACTTCCTTCTCTGCCCCAGGCTGGGATTGCACATGAGAGATGGTCCTTGCCTGGAGAGCCCAGAAGATGGTGGGTTTCACCAAAGACTTGGCAAAATCCTGGGTGGGAGCAGCTCATAGGGCTGGTGGTCTTTCTGTCCTAGCCCCACCTAGGACATGGGCCTCCATAGTTTCTGATCTTGATGGCCTAGCCTGTGTAAGTGTATGTGATATCATGCTTAAGATTCTGGAAGACTGCAGCAATATGTACACACCAGGTTCTGCGTTGAAAAGAACCAGTTTATTTGGAATCTGCTCATTGTTGGGTGACAGCCTCCTGTCCAGCGAGTACCAATGCCTTTTTTTTCCTTCTGTGTCTGGGGAGACCTTTCCTTGTGTCTCTCTGGTGCTTACCTTGCTGCTTGTCCCCCACCCCCCACCCCCTACTCCCCACCTACCCCTGCATCTTCCTCCTGCTATTCTCCACATCTCCTCAGGTGCCATACCCAATCTTAGCATCTGCTTCTATGCTCTGATCTCTTGGGTGATATAGCCAGAGGCTGGGAGGTGCTGTGCGGGCAGACAGGAAATTCCCAGTGCGTCAAGATTAAAGGGATGTCAGTTTATTTCCACCGAAGGCCTGTTTTGCTTGGTTGAGTTGTGCAGGAGATGGTGGTGGATGCTCTGCATTGACAGCTGTTTCTCTGTAGCTGCCTCAGGATGAAACATCGTCAACGTCTCTTTGAGGCCATGCCTATGGCCAGCAAAGGGATTGCATGTTACAGGTGTTGGGGAGGTATCGTGAATGGCATTTCTTGTACCCAGAAACCAGTTGCTGTTGTTCAGTTGTTGCATTGCAGGGGCTTGCACACACAGTTGTTGAACATTTGGAGGGTGAGTGTGAGCTGCTGCCCTGGCACGTTGGGATCTGGGCAGGGCAGCGAGACTTGCTTCTTGTAGGTACTAAGTGGCTGACAGCAGCCACAGTGGGTCTCCAGCTGCAGGGTGTCCATATTGAAACTGCCAAGAAGCAGAGACCAGCAAGGTCAGGATTGCCCTCTGCCCCACAAGACCAGGCCCTCTGAAGCCAACACCTGCTTATGGGCAAGGCAAGTGTGGCCAGAGTGACCTGCCTAGACCTCTGTCAGTCAGAGAAGGCATGGGAAACATTGAGAGCCCATCTCCTGTGAGGCTTCTGGCCCCAGCAGAAAGGGGGGTGTTTGCCAGCAACTCACCTGACAGAGGAGGCGCAGAAACCCTGGCAACGAGTTAGAGTCACATTTGCCACACAGCCCTGGTAGGTAATCTGGTGCTCTTCTTCCTGCAAGCTGCAGGCTCCTGAGGATGGAGGCCCAAGAGAAGGTCTCGGTCACTTCCTAGTTCCCATCTGACTTGTCCTATGTAGCTCCTTATCCTTCCAGTATTCAAAGCCTTCTTAAAGGATCTGCACTGAGCCAGGCTCAGATGGATCTGAGTCAGTCCCCATAGTCCCAGAAAAAGTGTCTTAGGCCTGTTGGTTAGAGGACGTACTAAGGGACAAGGAGGGTATCGAAGGAGAATGTCCATGTCCCTCACAGGAGAATATACAGGATCTGAGAAGAAGCGCTGTGCCACCTGGGTTAAGGGGCACAGCAGAGAAAGCCTCTTCCTCTGGGCCTCTGCAAAGGTTTCAGAGGCCATGACACTGGACAACAAATGGTGGTGACTCCTCAGCAGGCAGGCTGTACTGTTGACCTTAGGATCTGCCTGTGTGTGCAGGGTGAGATGGTGCACACTTATAATCAACTCGCCCTCAGGAGGCATATGCAGAAAGACTGGGACTCAGGAAGAGCCTGGGTTGATACTGCCCATGTGGAACTTGGGTTAAGAAAGATGACCCAACAGGTAAAGGGGCTTGCCACCAAACTTAGTGACCTCTTCAACTCCAGAACTCACATGGTGGAGAGAACTGGCTCCTGCAAGTTGTACACACAACACATACATTAAGTTAAAAATTGTGAGCCAGGCACAATCATACAGCTTTTATCCACTGGGAGGCAGAGGCAGGTGGATTGCTTGTGAGGTCAAGGGCAGCCTAGTATACAAAGTGAGTTCCAGGACAGAAACCTTGTCTTGAAAAACAATTATGAAACTGAAATAAACAAACAAAGTATTTGTGGGTGACAGATGTGCTCCATGTATTTTCTCTCCGGTGTACAAGTTTATTCCTGGCCTGCTTCTCCAATGGGTTTTGCGGGAGGGCTTGGTGATCTCTTTCTATCCTGTGACACTACTTTCTCCCCTTACTTCTTGAGGCTATTTTCTCAGGAAACAACCTGAACTTAAAATGACAAGCTGTAACCACAAACAGGAACTGACTGCTGACTCTCTGAAGACTTCCTGCATGAGGGAGGCCTAGAGCTTGAGTGGGGAGCCTGGCTCCAAGTTGTGTGCTTGGAGTGGAACATTCAAAGGTGTCCTTGGGTACATGTTGAATTCATGTTGCAATGCAGGGGTCACTTTGCTGTAGTGAGCGCCCTGGTCAGAGTTGGGTAGGAAAGCTTATGGAAGCCATGGACAACAAGTGTGCATACTAATTTCCAGGCCTTGCCTGGCCTCCGTCTCAACCCCCAAGCCCCACCCCTGCCTCCTGCAAGTCACCTGAAATGAGCTATATGCCTGGACTAGGCTATCATTTTCTTCAGCACTTGAGGTACTTTGAGTGCCTAAATTCAAGGGCCCAGCCAGACCTCACACGCTAGCTTTCCAGGGGGGAAGGTGTGGAGGGCTACTTAGAGTGTTAGGACCAAGGTAGGTCAAGACTTACAGCAGGCACATGGGGCACAAGTGAACCCCTTGCAGGAAGCAGTAGAGGGCCAGAGAAGTCAAACGTGCCTAAGGTGTATGGGGGTTTAAGTCTCTAATTCACCCGGACTAGGTGAACAGAATAGCACTGAGAGGTGAAGAGAAGGAAGCTTGCACTTAGGCTCGGGAACACCTAAAAGAAGCTTCAGGACCTGCACAGAGGTGCTTGTGGGACCATGGGAGGAAAACACTGCCCAGCAGACTCCTGTGGAGTAAACAGGAACCTAAGTAGGCTAGGGACCAAGGACCCAGCCAGTGACAGTACTTACCAGGGTCAATGGGTGGCGAGGAGACTGAGGAGTCCGGGTTGGAGGGTGATACTGGGGTAGAAGGTGAGGAACTTCCAGTGGGAGAAGTGCTGCTGCTCAGGAACACAGATGTGGCCAGTGGGCTGGTACCAGGAGGCCTAGTGGTGTGGTTGGTGTCTGGGGAACTTGGCAAGTTTGTCATGCCCATGGTTGAAGACTGTAGCCCTGATGTATCGGCTTGGGTAGTAAGGGAGGTAAAGTGGGAAGTGGTAGACTTGGAGGAGAATGAAGAAAATGTGGGAACGTGAGATGTCGTCTTGGAAGTGGACAGAGGGCCAGTGCTGGAGGTTGGCCTACTCGATGGGCTGGGAGTCATGTGGATGGTGGGAAGAACAGAGGAAGAAACAGAAGATGTGACAAGAGGGGAGACAGAGGAATTAACAGGAGTAGAGGCAGCAGTTGGAGAGACAGAAGCGGATGAAGGAGGTGATGCTGTTGGTTTAGTAAACAGGGAGGAATGGGACACGGAGCTGGGAGTGGGTGTAAACTGCAGAGTAGACGCTACAGAGCGAGAGGCAGGTGTGAGAGTGGATATCATAGAGGCAGATGGAAAAGAAGCTGAGGAAGGAAGAAAAGAGATAGTGAGGCCAGTGCTAGGTGGAAAGGGGGTGGATGATGTCACCAAAGGAGAATGGGGGGCATTCGTGAGAGAAGCCAAAGTGGATGGGAAGCTTGTGGGGTGAGAGAAAGCAGTTGTCAAAGACGAAGAGGAAGGGGCAATGGTGGAACTGTGGGGAACTGAGGAAGGACTCCAGGCTGAGAGAGAAGTTTTTGCTGTTGTGAATGAAGAATAAGTTTGGGAGATGGCAGTAGTAGTGGAAGGCATGGGTGGAGTTGATTGGTGGGAAAATGTGGGCTCCATTGCAGACGTTGGAAGAATAGTGGTCAGTGGAAGGGATGTGGAAGTTGATGATGCTGTGTGCTCCCTGGTGGCAGTGCTAAGTATCTCAGGAGTTGGTGTCAGAGAGGACGTTGAAAAAACCGGGAGTGGTGTAACCAAAGAGGTCTGAGGAGCAGATGACATTAGAGAGATGGTAGTCTGCACAGATGTTCCTAAAGGGAAGCCTGTAGTGGGTGTGGTGACAGACACAGACAGAGTAGGTGGAGAGTGTGGAGTATGGGGACTGCTAGGAGTCACTGAGGACGTGGTGGATTTAGTTGAACTGGTTCGAGGTGAAGTAGGTGAAGACTGATAGGCTGTCACGGAGGAAGGCTGTGAAAGGTGGGAAGTAGAGGTTCTCTGT
>JANHMN010000003.1:128714105-128732831 GCA_030674055.1 Rhabdomys pumilio
ATCTATCTATCTATCTATCTATCTATCTATCTATCTATCTATCTATCTATCTATCTATCCATCCATCCATCCATCTATCTATCTATCTATCTATCTATTATTTATTTTTGAGACATCTCACTATGTAGCGCTATCTGATCTGAAACTATGTAGCCCAGACTGGCTTTGAAGTTACAAAGATTCACCTGCCTCTGCCTCCTAAGTGCTGGGACTAAAGCCTGCACCACCAGTGACGGGCCTAATTGCTCTTTTTGATGTGGAGATCCTTGTCTCTGTCCCGGCTCCTGCCCTTTTCTATCTTCCCTACTGCCAGAGACTCTCCAGACCAGCAGCAATCCGTCCAGCTGTAGGGTTCCTATGGCGCCTGTTTTAACTTCTAATGTGGCAGGCAGGTCATTTGACAGTTCTTTAACTCCTTATTTTGGTTTTTAAGGATTTTTGCCAGGCCAGAGAGCAGGACTAGTTTGTGTGAGGCCAGGTCCCCAACTGAGAACAGGCCCTGGAATTCAGTACACACTCGCTGAGTGTGTGAGTGTGTGCGTGGATGAGTGTGCATAGGGGTCAATGCGTGCTGAGGGATGTGGGTGAGTGGATGCAGGAGAGTGCATCTGTGTGCAGACGAATGAATGCACTGTGAATAGATGTTTGCCTGAATGGATGGATGGACCTATGAACGACTGAACGCACATAGCCGCATACATGGCGTGTGTATCCCAGTGCCGCGTACCTTCAGTGTTTGTGTCCGGGAAGCTTCCCAAGCTGCCAGGGCAGAGACAGGGCTGGTAGTGCCACGTGCAGTTGGCCTCCTGAGCATACTGGTATTCATTCTCACCCACCAGTGTGTGGCTGTTGTAGAAGTCACAGTAGATGGCTGAGAGAAAGGATGCTATCAGCTGGCATCAAGGCCTCCATGCCAATATGAAGGACTTGGGGTCTGTTGGAGGCCTCCTCTTGGTGCGTCTGGGAGGGGAGAGCCTGGGGAATAGCTGGTGACCCAAGGTTGCACTGCAGGGGTGCAGCCTGGTGCCTACCTGGAGAGAGGGCTTCTGGGGTAAGCCCCTGGGTGGAGCAGGTTTGAGCATGGGGTGAGACACTCACGGCAGAAGTCTGGGGTCCTCCAGTCCACACACACGCCCTTGTCCAGACAGGCCTTGGCGTAGGCAGCCACTGCGTCACACAGACACTCGCAGTCCCCACCTGTGTCGCACCCACAGGCATCACGCACGCAGGCCTCATAGTAGGGTAGGTGGTACACCTGTGGAGTGGAGGGTACCGTGTTGGCATTTGGCTGCTGCGGTGGTTGCAAAGTAGAGTTTAGAATTTGCTGCTTTGGGGCATAGGCTTTGGGGTCAGGTATCTTGGCACTCTGAGATGCATCTTTTAGTGTTAGCTACAGTTCTAACTGGCTGCCACTTTCCAGAGGTGGTTGTTGGTGCTCAGTCAACCCTGCTCTGGGGTATCCATTAGAGACAACTCCTACTGGGACCAGGGTGTGGCAAGCCCAGGCTGGGTGTCTCTCACTTGCATGCCTGATCCTCTCAGGGTCTCTGCTCCCTTCTCCAGCCCCTCTAGAAATCCCAGATGGCCCCTGGCTATAGGTACTTTGCCTCACGTGAGGTAGTCTCCTGCCATTCTTCCTGAGCACCAAAGATCAGGGGCTGTACTAAATGCTCTGAGTCCAGAAAGCTCACCCTTGCCCCATGGCTGGGTCACTTATAACTGAATATCTCATCTCTGGGCCGTATATCCCAGAGCAGTCTGCCTGGGTTGACACTTTTACTCAGTGTCTTATCTGCTATGGTCCTTTAGTGGGCAGAGGTCTGGACACTGCTTATAATCTCTAGCTTGTGGGTGACCCTGGCCTCAGGCGCTGGGTACTCCCTGTCTCACACCTGATAACCTCCTGCCAACCTGGAGAGCCCCATGGTAGGAGGACTGTCTGATGTCCCTATGTTGGAGGACAGGACCCACCTTGCTGTGACAGGCAGCAAAGGTCTGGCTGTTAATAATGTTGCATCTACGCTCAGCCCAGGAGCGCCGGAAGGTATTCAGACTGCAGGGATCCACTGCGTAACTCGCGTCCCCACACAGCGGACTTTCCTTCCACGAGTTCACAAACTCCAGTTCACTGGACGCTACATACTTGCTGCGTGTTTCGAAGTCATCTTTCATGTTTCCATTGGAGTTGCCACACAAGCCACAGAGGGCATCCTGATAGGGAGCAGTTGCTGGGGAGTCAGTCATGCAGGCTTTATGGTGGACCCGTCACCCAGAAACCAGCCAGGACCTTGGTTCACTGGCAAGCGTGTGGTGAGTACCTGGGTAGTGCGGCGGATCTTGATAGAGACACTCATGTGTTTGTTCCACACAAGTGTCAGGTTGAGCCTTCCAGGGATGTCTATGTCCAGGACAAGATTCAGAGGGCTAGGCTTCACTTGCAGGTGCACCAGGGGCTCTTCCCCGCTGACTGTGTAGTTACTGTCTGCCATTGTGATGGACAGCCCCTGTGGGGGGAAATGTTGTCATCCTGCTTTCATTTCCTGCCCACCCCAGTACCTAGATCAGTCAATGGCTTGAGTATTTAGAAGGGAGAGGTGTAAGCCAACAAAGATGGTCTGATCCACCTTTGTGAGGATCAGTTCAAAGCCAGCCTAAAAGGCATGATAACCTTGAGACCAGCCCTGCTGCATGAGACCCTGTCTCAAAACAACAATGAAAGACATGTATAAGAGTATCTATTAGAAGCCAGTTCTGGACAGAAAGTTCTAGACACGTGGAAACAGATTCAGCTTCCTGGAGAGCAGATTTCTTTCTGCCCACGGAATGCTATGCAGCCCTGGGAAACTGTTGGAGACCATGTAACCACTAGTTCTGAGTGTGTAACCACCCAGCTGGCCACCAATCTCTGGTCACCTCTTCCTGTCATACAAATGAGGAGGGATGGTGGGAGGGTGTTCAGGTGGAAGCTGGGGAGACCTGGAAGCTGATGATCAAAATACAGCCAGCTCTTTCCCATCCTGGGGGACACAGCCACTTACACCCAGGGAGATCTTGATGGCTCTGGAGCAGGTGACCCCCGACTTCCCACAGATGACATTCTCTGTCAGGACCTTGAAGGTAGGCTGTGAGCTGTTGGCACCACAGTCATCCTGCAGGGAAAGGGTGTTGAGGAGAAGCCTTCGTGGTCCCCACTCTGGTTCCTTTCAGGCTTTGGCCCCAGGCTCAGTGGTTACCGTTGCCAGTGTGTATTCGCAGTTGCCGTCAAACACAAAGCGTTGTCCATCAAAAGTTATGATGTGGCCTTCGCCATAGAGGACACAGGTGGATGGACATTGTGTGCTAAGCTGGCAGGTCCACCTTCCCTGTGAGCAGGTGCTGGGGAGATGGAAGTGAGCAGTGGTTAGAGGCGGTCTTTCCAAAGCACAGGGAGATGGACTGGGCTGTGACCCTAGGATTCCCCACCTCTGGGAGCCCTACCCTGGGACAACTTCCTTTTGGGCATCTTTGCCTGCCCAGATGGTCCTAGGGGTCTGGGTGTTCATGACCTACCAGGTCTTACAGTCTGTATGGAGCTCAGAACCACCAGGGTAGGACACCCCTGCATAGTCACATGGACATTGCTCTGCAGGCACACACTGCCCGTCGCTGTTCTCATAGAGCCCCTTAGGACACACGCAGCCAGATTCACACTTGGTGGGTACCTGGTGGGGAGGCAGGGTAAGTAGCTTCTCAGCACTCCGCTGTCCAGCTCCAGCCCCCTTGAGACTACCCATGTCTTTTCTTTTGTCCAGCCTTCTCTTAGGTCTCTGTGGGCAACAGAGTTTTACTCCTAGAGAAGCCACCCTTCTGGTAACATTTAGGTGTGTGTGTGGAGGGGGCTGCTACATACACAAGGACAGGTGGCTGAAGTTCCCAAGCCGGGAGCCAGTCAGTGTCCTCAAAGGATCCCACAGACAAGCACCCTGTCCTCTAACTACCTAGCTACCAATCAGCTCCCGACTCAATCCCCAGCACTAGCTATTGAGACAGAGACATAACTAGAGGGACACTGTGGGTGCAGCACGGTCCAGCCCTGCCCTGGCTCCCGTAGGGTTGTAGTACCCCTCTCCACCCTGCTTCTTACACAGGCAATGCCTGTGGCCAGCATCTGGCACGTGGGGGCACATGCAGCTCCGAACTTGTCCTCTGATGACTGGCTGCAGGACTGGAAGGTCTTGGGCTCTGGGCAAGTTGCTGCAGGGAAGAAAAAGACAAGTCAGGTGGACTGGGGGACACCAGGTGGTGCAGGGGCTTCTCTACAGGGTCTCATGGCCATCCCCTGGTATGCACTGACCAAAGAACATCTCTGATTGCCGTGGACAGCTCAGGCGTCCATTGATGCAGTAGCTATAAGAAAAGGGCAGGGACATATGAGCACACTGGTGCGCAGGCCCCTCCCTCACCAGGCCTTGCCCAGCCCTTCCCTCCATACCATATGACCCCGTTGACCATGGTTGACTGGTCAGCCTGGACAAACTTGTAGCTGTCCAGCAGACAGGGGCACTGGGCCTTGTGTACGCATTCTGCCTTGTGGTTCAGGTAGGTGCCCTCAGGACAGTTACAGCCATCCACTGGCACAGGACTTGCATGACACTCTGTCTCACGGTCCGACAGAGACAGGCAGGTACGATCACAGGCCTTGCTATCGTAGCTGAACGTGCGGTTGCCGGTGCAAGGCACAGCTGTGGGAATATAGGGGCCAGGTCCTCAGGACAGGAAGTTGTGTGTGTGGAGGGTCTGGGGCTTGGGGGTGTGGTGACTAGCAGGCAGAGGAATGGCTGAGCAGAGGTTAAGGCCCTAAAACCCCTTAAGCTGACCACGGGAGCCTTGTTGTGGGCTAGGCTCACATCACTCCTAAGCCCTCGACGCTGCCTCTTCTGACCCCTCCACCCCTCCCACCACAGTCAGCACTCACTGCAGTTGTCCACACTGTCCCTCCAGCCCCAGAGCAGGACACCGCGGGAGGAGCAGGCATGGGCATAGGCCCCCAGTGCAGAACAGATGTGAGGGAAGGTCTCCTCGTAGTTGCAGGCCTGGTACACACATCTCTGTGGGGAGGGTGGGACCCAGGTGTCTAGGACTGCATCTGCTGCTGTCATCTCCCCTCATCTCCTCCTCAAATGCCCACTGGACTCACCTTGTAGAAGGGCTGGGGGTTCACCACACTGTGACACTTCTCAAATACATTGCCCTTCCTCAGCAGCATGGAGCAGTGGGTCTCCGCACACACCTCTGGAGACAACAGGTGTAGCTGTGGGTGTCCTGTTCCCATCCCAACAGGCTCAGGTGACTGAAGGTGGGGATGCAGGGAACTAACTCACTGTTGAGCTGGCTCATGGAGCAGGGGTCCGTCTCACGCTCAAGGGCAGCTGGACAGTTCCCCGCACGCCAGGAGTCCACAAAGAGTGAGGCAGTGCCTTCATCAATACCCATGCTGGTTGTGAAATCATCTGTTGTGTCTCCATTGAAATTGCCGCAGAGCCCTGAGTGGGTGGAATTTGTGAGCAACTGAGTCCTGGTCCTTCCATCCAGTTCTCCATATACCCAAGAGCTCTCCCCTCTCCAGCTGTGCCCCTTTGATTAATTATCACTGGCCTTATATGGCTGGAACTACAGGTTCCCTGCATGTGGAGAGCCAGTCTAAGGCACTTGTAGGTCCCCTCTGCATCTAGCTGCAGTGGAGAGGAGACAGCTAGGCTGACTCTGGGAGTGACCAGCAGGACAGTACTCACCTCTGGTCTGGCCTTTGAACTGGGGCGCAACTGTAATGTACACTTGGAAGACAGGCTGCATCTGGAGCACAAGTTCCAGCCCAAAGGTGGTAGTCATCTGGAGGTGGGTGGATGTCTGCCTGAAGACGGTGATGTTGTCTGCAAGATTTCAGGGCTAAGAAGGCTGTCCCTGCTGCCATGCTCCAAAGAAATGGCAACACAAAGTTCCCAGTGCTGGCCCCAGAAGGACTTACGTGTCTTGTATGGCAGCACTTTGGTGTCCCCGTTGTTGGTGATCACTTCATCCTCTGAGATGACAATTTTGTCCTGGAGGGACAGACAAGAGGGAATAGAAAGTAGGAGAGGCAGGAGCCAGATGCTGGCCTGTGGGCAATGGGACACAGCACATGCTTGACTGAGGGCAGGTAGCCTTACCTTCTTGGACAGGTAGATGATGGACACTAGGGAGGTCTCTGAGTGTGAGTAACCCGACTTGTCATACACAGCCATGAGAGTGCCTTCATTGGGAAGCTGTGGGCTCTGGGAAGGTGAATAGGTCAGGCATGGATGGACTGTTCCCTCCCCCACAGCCCTGGGGCTCCTCCTACCTGGAGAAGAGTGTAAGTGCAGGTGCCATGGAAGCGGTAGGGTCTGGCATCGAATGTAGTGACAAAGGAGCCACCTTCTAGCGAGCAGTGGCCAGGACACGGCTGCTTTGTGCATGTCCAGCGGCCCATGGTACACTGGCTGCAGATAGATATTGGGGTAGGGAATTGTGAAGCCCAAGGTGAATAGCGTGCCACCCTGGGTTCCATGCCAGCAGAACTTCTTGTTTTCTGTACTCACCAGGTTTGGCAGGCTGTCCTTGTGATCTCCCCAGGGCCATAGACTATACCATTGAGCGTGCAGGGACACTGGTTGACTGGCACGCAGGAGTGGTTTCCAGATATATCATCGAGCAGTGTACCTGAGGGCATAGGGTCAGGTGGGACAGATGTTCCTTAAGCAGCCTATCACTGTGGGGACTCCTCCTTTCCTTCATCCCTGCCAGCCTGGGGGAAGGTGCCTTGAACAACTCAAAGCCCACCTCTACTCCCCACTGCCCACTCTACATGGAGTCCTAGGTTTATTGGAAGTTTTGGGGTCCATAGATAAGGCCTGGACCAGGGACTCAGATATAGAATGTCTAGGCCAAGCAGCCGGAACAGAGCGTGAGTTCTGGGAATAGTGAGTGCTGGTATGTATCCTCACCATGGGGGCAGAAGCAGCCGAAGGTGCAGAAGCTGGAGCAGCTGTGCTGTGGGTTGGAGCAAGTCTTGACGCAGACCTCACCGCACTCCTGGTACACTTGATTGGCCGGGCACTGGCTCATGGCTGCAGGCAGCAGGCATGGGATCTGGTAAGAAGATCTTGCCTGCCTTCCTGAGTTCCTACTTTATTTTTGCTTAGCTTCTTTCCTTCTCAAAACTGCTTTCCCTTTCACCCTGCCCGGAACTCACGGCAGAGTCCGGGGGTCCTCCAGTTTCGGACAGGTTGGCCGGTCATGCTGCATCGCCGGGAGTACTCAGACAGTGTGGCGCAGCTGCAGTTTGGCTGGCCTGGCTGGGCACAGTCAGCCATGTCTGCCTGGCAGCTCAGCATCAGTGTCTCCTTTGGCACGTCACACCCAGGGGACACCAGGGTCAGTAGCTGGTTGCAGATCTGGGCCTGAATAGAGAGCCACTCAAGGTCAAATGGGTGAGGCCACATCTTATATCATACCCATCTTGGAAGGCCAGATTTGGGGGTGGCATTGGCCCCAGAGACCCTTACACAGCCCCCGTGTCCACCACATTATGGCCCTGGGTTATGAGCCACTTCACATACGTATCTGGTCTTCAGGATGGTGGGGCTGGGAACGGCTTCATAGGCACAGATCTCACTGGGATCATCTAGCTTCTGAAGTGTAGCATATTTATGGGGTTCTAGAAGTTTGCCTGGGGGGCATAGGACAGAGGTCAGCGTGTGAAACTGACTACAAAGGGGCCCGACTACCCACCCCGACCTAGCTTACCGTCCTCACTCAGAAATTCATTGTCTGTCTTTCCATCGAAGTTCCCACACAGTCCACAGAGCTTGTCCATGTACTTCTTCTCTACCAGGACCTGTGGGTGGTATTGTTGGTCCCGCAGGAATGCATAACAAGTTCCCCGCCAGGGCTGGAATGTCCTTAAACTCTTGCTTCAAGGTTCTAGGCATTCCCACTCCACTACCCTGCCCTTCCTGGGGGAAGGGTGTGTGGTTCTTTCCTGGCTGGATCCTCTTCCTTTTCAAATGGGGAAACTGAGCTGCTATCTAAGCTCAGGTCCTCTTGGGTTGCTGGCCAGCAGTCAGTGCTGACCTGCTAGTCAGGGCTCCTGGGACTCACTCTGAGGAGGGCCCTTCCTGAATGCTGTTTGTCAGCTCATGGATCTCACCATAAGATGGGCATCTGGACCCCACATGACGACTAACTCCAGCTCCAGCTGCTTGGCCACCAGCTGCACGCTCTGGCCATATGGTATGATCTGGAGGCCATTGCTGGTGTAGGGCAGGCTAACAACCCTGTGGGTAAGACAAGTTAGCAGCTGTCCCTTCTGTCCCTCACCCTAGTTGCCCTGCCCAGCTTACCCAATGTCCCTGACAGAGATGGTCTCCTTGTTCACAGTAACAACAGAGGGCCCCAGTTCCATGATGATCCGGGAGATGTTCCCATCCCTATCTCTCCGCAACTGGATGCTAAAGGTGGTGGGCAAGTCATCCCCACAGGTGGCCGTAAAGATGTAATTACACATCCCTTTGAAATTATACTCATGGCCGTCAAAGGTGGAAAAGTGGCCAGCTCCCCACGTGGAGCACCAACCCTTTTCTGGGGCTGAAAAAGAAAATACACTCTCAGTTCCATTTCCTATATCCAGGTAGGGCATGTCTGGGGAAGCCTGGTCCAGAAGCTGTGGCCCTAGAGAGCTCACCATAGCCCCAATCCCACATGCCCACCCAGCTCTGGCCTGGGCTCTGCCTTCTCTCTAGGCCTTACAGGACTTCAGGTTATCCTCAGTGTCAGAGTCTGTGGCATCTCCAGTCCAGGCACCTGTAAGGCAGGAAGCTACAACTCAGCATCCCCCAGCGTAGTTCCTCCAGCTACTCTAATTAGGGCAGGGCCAGGCATGGAGGTCACAGTTCTCAAATACCCATCACCCAGCTAGTGCCTTGGATGAGAACTCTTGGCTGAAGCCTGAACTGTAGCTTTTATTGTGGATCTTTTCTGTGGAAACCCAAAATCACAGCACCCCAGGACCTGCATGCTGTGTGTGTGTGTGTGCGCGCGTGCACGTGTGTTGAGGTGTGGCAGCTCCGTCCTTCCTGCACACAGGACCACTGGGCCTCTAATACTCTGGTCAACAGGGATGCAGTTGCTGATGGCTCTTGTCTGTCTGGAAGTTCCAGCTTCCAGGGACTTAGGCTAGAAAAGGAGGCGGTCCAGATCTGCATGGTTGGGACTGTTATCCCAGGCTGTTCCACACCACTGTCATCCCTGATGAGGTTTGTCCACTGAACTCCAAGCCTGGTGCATGCCCACCTATCACCTTTCCCTCCCTGGGACCCAACAGGCAGTGAGAATGGAGGAGCTAAAGTAACATCTAGGGAAGTCAGTAGCATCTGCCCCTGTCCAACGATCCTTAATGGTGTGGAGAATGGGCCAGGCTCCTGAGTAGCACCCTTGGTAGGTCAGATTTCTCTGTCTTCCAGACAGGACAGGGATACCGGGAGCCACCCCACTCTATGTGGTATAAACTGCATAGGCTCAGCTCCTGTACCTCTTCATCCCAGACCTGGGTCTGGCTCTATACTGTGCTCCTGGCCCTCTCCTGACAAATCTTCCCTCTCCCTGGCCCCAACCTGAGTCTGGCTTCCTTTTTTTTTAATTTAATTTTATTTATTTATTTATTTTTTGCTGGCTTCTAACTGGAGGTCCTTTTGAAGATATCCAGGAGATTGCCAGCACCCCAGCTCCTCCTACTGGGATCACCTGCATCTCAGCCGTTGCCCATGGGAACTCTTGGGATTGTTTGATGGTCTCTCCTGTCCCCAGTTAATCCCACTGCCTCAGGCATCTCCATCTCCTTCCCAGTTTCTGTAGCCTTAGGTCCCACTTGGCCTTTCTGACCTCGTACTCTTCCACCTCTGCCCTCCCTCCCTCTAGGCTGCACAGAGGCTTCTTGTAGCCCAACACAGTTCCCTAGACCTCAGCCTTAGTCCCCTCTGGGCTTTTTCCTGTGTAAGACCCTCCTGTGACTTACACTCTCAGTCCCATTTCCCAAGGGACCTGGTTCCAGCCAGCTCCCCCTTCTCTTCCTGCCAGGCATGCTAGGTAAGGGGCAAGACAGGGTCCCAGGTGACCTAGTAGGACCTATAGACATTGCTTTATGATTTTCAGGGTTACCTTTGGTGTGGATATACGCTAAGGGTGGGCTCTTTATGGCCTCTCTGCCTCAGGGAAGGTCCCTGATCGCTCTGATTGGCATACAAGCTGTGGGCTGTGGTGACGCAAGATGCCTTCCCACATACACAGAAGGGGAAGTTGAGACCTGGAGCCAGCCATAGAGTTCTGTTGGTGAGTAAGGTAAAGAGTGGAGGCTGGGTTCTGCCCAAAGAAGCAACTCTATTGGGCTGACACATGCACCTCCCCCACATACCTCAGCCTCTCAGAGCTCCCAGGGCCAGAGCCAAGGGAGAGAGAAAGGGAGTATCAGGTTTGTCTTGTTGCTAGCTATCACCAAAACTGCTGAGACAGTGCAAGAGGGACCCTCATCCCCAGTTCCAGTTGAGCCCATTCCTTTCCTGGCCACCATACCCAGCTCATAGGAGGTGAACCGGTTTGAGCACTTTGCTGGACCCCTCCTGCCTTCTATTCATCAGTGTTCATATGGTTAGCCTGCCTCAGGCAGTCCACGAGGCAAGACCTGAGGACTTTCCCATGCACAGGAACCTGTGGAAAGCATTGAGTACTCAGACCACCCTGGGCACTAGCCACTGCCCACTCACCAGCATCAATTAGGGGTCCCCTGAAGAATAGCAGCAGCAGCAGCAGCAGCTGTTGGACCCTGTGCATGGTGGCACTCCTGGAGCAAAGAGGTGGCCACCAGCCCTGGTCTTCTACTGCTGGGCTCTCAGGCAGTCTTGCTGCTGCCTCTGCTGCAACTGAGTGTCTAGCTCTCTAAAGCTTATATAGGGGTGGTGTGCCCACCCCCTGCCGCACCTACTTGTGCCCCATACTCCTGGCCTGTGATCACCACCGCCTGCCTGGCACAGCAGTGGCCAAACAGGATATTGGGTTCTGCTTTATCAGGACTCAGACTTTGGAAAATTCTGCAGTGGTTGTGGCCTCATTATCTCCCTGTTCCCAGTGGGGGGCTGACACACACACTCCAGGGACCCACAAACACCTCCTGCATCTGGCTGTCCTGGAGGCCAGGGTGGGTCCTGCCACAGCCTGTCCTAACTGCCAGATCACTGTGGACACTATCAACCACACAACTGGGAGCCCGGAATGGGGCTAGTTCAGAAGAATGTCAGAGAGGCTGGGCCTCTTCCTGATCCTCTCAGACAATCCAGTTTCCAACCTCGATCCTGGTACCTGACCAGAGACATGTATTTTCTGGGTTTACTTCACTTATTGTGAGTTTTCCTTCTAGGAAAAAGACCATTTGGGGAGAGGTCCTGCTGCAGGGTACTGGGTGGGGGTGGGGTGGGATGGGTGGGGGTGGGAGGTGGGTAGTTTCATGCACTGTTTGCTATGCTCTGTGCTCTTGTTCTGAGGGTGAGTTACTCACTTTTTCAGCATCTCAATGGGTTGACTGATCTGTGGGTGCCCTTAGACAACTGGCTAAACCTACTTGAGATATGGGCTTCTGGGAATATGAGAGGCGGGGGCAAAGGTGGGGTGCATGCCAGCCCTTTAAGGAGCTAGGACAAAGGTCAGGTTGAGGGCCAGAATTGGAGTTAAGGCTTGTGTGAAGAAAGGGCAGGCTCTTTCTTGGCACTGTCTCTCAGCCAGGAGATGAGATGGAATCCAACAAGCCTCTGAGTCCACCCAGTCCCATTGGGAGACTGGGGTGAGGGACAGGGATCTCCTGATGGTGGTTTGGGTCACTCCTGGGCCAGTGAGTACTGAGCGGTGGCCCTTGGACCCCTGCAGAAACCAGGACCAGCCTTGTATCTGTGTTCATTGCAGGTTTGGTATTGGCTCTAGCCTTGTTTGAGTCTGGATTCTCAAATGGGCCTGTATTCACAGCCAAGCTAGGCCAAGCCCCCTACCTTGGGCCTAGCATATCTCCTCTGGTCCCCCACCTCATGCACTGGGAGCTCCCAGATGCTGTCCTCAGTTGGCTCAGAATATACCCAGCAGATCCTGTGAGACAGCAGTAGATGCTGTTTTCTGTAAATAAACTAAAGTTAACAGGATGTTTTGGGCTTGAATGTGGCACTATAATACAGTGTGTGTCTAGCATATCTGAGGCCCTAGGATTGACTTTAGCTACACAGCCCCCCAAAAGCTAACAATTCTTCCACATCAAACCAAACAGAAAGAACACGATCTTTATAGAAACTCTGAGTTCTGCCTCAGTGAGTGGAGTGGTCACCTAATGCTGTGCGTGCTGCTGGGTGCCTCTTCCTTCCTTCCTTCCTTCCTTCCTTCCTTCCTTCCTTCCTTCCTTCCTTCCCTCCTTCCCTCCCTCCTTCCCTTCCTTCCTTATTTCCTTTTTTCTAATACATTATCTACCTTGCTTATGTGTGTGTACATGTGTATGTGATAGTGTGTGTGTGTGTGTGTGTGTGTGTGTGTATGCACACATGTGTGCATCTGTGCATGCAGGTGCCTGCAGAGTCTAGACAAAGGTTGGATCCTCAGTGCATTACAAGCAGGTGTGGGCTGCCATGTGGGTACTAGGAAATCAACCTGAATTATTGACAAAAGCAACAAATGCTCCCCTTTAAAAATTTTTTTTATTCTTTCTTAAAAATGATTTATTTATTTTATGTATATGAGTACACTGTCACTGTCTTCAGACACACCAGAAGAGGGCATCAGATTTCATTACAGATGACGGTGAGCCACCATGTAGTTGCTGGGAATTGAACTCAGGACCTCTGGAAGAGCAGCCAGTGTTCTTAACCACTGGTATATCAACAGGTGCTCTAATGGTTGAGCTGTTTCTCTAGCCTCTCTGGTGATAGTGATTCCTTTCTCTCTCTCCCTCCCTCCGTCCTTCCCTCTTCCTCCCTCCCTCCCTCCCTCCCTCCCTCCCTCCCTCTCTTCCTATCTCTCTTAGATTTCATTATTTTTATTTATATGTGCATTTATGTGTAGGTTATGTGCATGTGAGTGCAGGTACCAGCAGAGGCTCGAGGAGTCTGAGTTTTGGAACTAGAATTCAAGTTACAGGTGGTGCTGAGCTGCTTAATGTGGGTGCTGGGAGTCAGACTCTGGTCCTTTGGAAGAACAATAAGTGCTCTTAACTGCTGAGCCATGTCTTTGGCCCTCTTAGCAGTTCCTTAGAACTCAACAGTACTCATTCAGGTGAGAAACTGAGGAACAGTGAAGTTTCACGCAGGCTGACACAAATGGAGCTTGTCCTAGCTCTGGCTGCATTCTCTTGGCTGGGCTTGGGCAGGTGAGGAGGGACTTGGGATGGACCCTAACACAGAGCAGTCATGTAGAAGGGGGCTTACGACCCTGTGTGGCTAGGAGCCTTGTGTCTGCTTGGCTGGCTGGCTGTGCTTGTCTAACAATCTGCAGGGGTGTGTGCGTGCACACACATATGTGTGGCTCAGAGCTGTGCCTTCCAGGATCTTCTGGGCTCTTTTGGGCTGCATACAACTGTGGCAAGAAGGTAGCTGTAGGGAGTGGCACTGCCCTTGCCCGGGTCGATGACTCCATCCTGTTGAGAAGGGGCCACAGGAGGGCATCAGGGCCCACCTTCTGCAACACGCTTGATTAGTGGGAAATCAGGGCTCAATAGTGGTTTTGTCCTTTGACTTGGGAGAGCGAATGCACTGAGCAAACAGCTCTGACAGCCGAGATAGCCCTGACAGGGAGTTAAGTGTGTGAGCGCCATTGTTCCCGCAGCAATCACAGTGATAAGCTCCAGGTCCCGCTGGCGGGTCAGGAAAGCGGAACCTACAGCTGGACAAGTGTATGATTGTCCATTCTCAGATCCAGCTCAGACCCTTGCCCTCCACATCCATCAGTGTGGCCGAGCCCTGGACAGTAGCCTGCCAGGACCTAGGCTTGGCTATGAAGTGGGGCCCAAGCCAGCTGTGGTCCTAGAGCCCAGTGTCCTAGAGAAGTGGTTCTTGACTTTACCAATGCTGTGACCCTTTAATACTGTTCCTTATGCTGTGGTGACCTCCAACCATGAAATCATTTTCATTGCTATTTCATAAATGCAATTTTACTACTGTTATGAGTCTTAATGCAAATATCTATGTTTTCCGATGGTCTTAGGTGATCCCAGCGAAAGGGTTGTTCAGCCCTAAGGGGCTGTGATCCACGGGTTGAAAACCACTGGTTTTAGGTGGATCAGGGTCCTGCACAGCTAAAAGTAGGTTTTTGTGTAGGGTTGAGAGCTTTCAGCAGGTGCTTCCAGATGCTCTTCATTATGTTTGGGTCCTCACTCCTGTCACGGGCAAAAGGTCCCAAACCTTGGGTTTCCTAGGTCTCATTCATAAAGGCACAGGAGTGGACATATTTATCAGACCATCTGGACCACCTATCCCTAACTGCTGGGGCCATCTGGGTCAGGTGTGACATTCCCAATGGGAAGAGCTGTTGTCTTCCCCATCAAATTGACTTGGAAGCTGTGCACCATCAGATGAAAACTGGGAAGAGCTTGGGAAAGATGTCCACACCAGAAGTAGGAATTCTCCCCAGTGGCTGAGCCATGCTCTTGGAGGGGTCCCAGCTGTGGCCAAAGTGAGCCAGAACCGACCATCTAGTGTAGAGTTTCAAGCTCTGAATTTCCAAGGACTGGAGCTGCCAGGCCTGATGTTTCTTGAAGGTTTGGGGTAGGCTGTTTGAACCTTTGGTGGTGAGTGAGCTTCAGGGCTGGTTTATGGGCACTTATGTTGTGGGGAGAGGGTGAGAACTGGTGACCCTGGACACAAGTGGCTGAGGGGCTTCAAGCCTTGGAACAGGAGGCATGCCTGCCATGGCTGCTATGTCCTGTGTGTAGTAGGTGGCAATCAGTCTTGGACTCTGTGGCTCAGTGAGACCTGGTTTCATTAGCTGTCCCAGAAAGGGCTGTTCTTCCCTCTTCTCCTTCTGCCCCTGACTATCACTGGTGATCCACTCCCCTAATTCTCATGTGTCCTGGTCTCCCAGTGGCCTTGGGAGTACATAGAAGACAAAGTATTCATGGTCCACCTTCTCCAGGGACCTGGCAGCCCTGCCCTAGGAACCTGCTGCTACTCCTATCTGAAACTCTGTTGTTCTATAGCCCAGCTGACCCTACAGAATGTCCAAGATCCTATCCAGCTCCTGGCCTCTGCTCTCCTACTCTTGCCAATTCTTGTTTTTCTGACTCTTGAAGAATTTACCCTAAGCTCTGGAGTCAATTCTGATGAGGTAACAAAGAAGCCAGCAAATCTCCTGCTATGAGCAAGGCCCCACAGCTTGAGGGTGTATGTGACCTCCACAGCCCCGTTTCTCAGTTTCTACCTGGCAAAGTGGGTAGACTCCAACACTTGCATGATCAAGCTTTGGCTCTTGGGCTGGGGTTTGGTTGTGATCAGCCCCTCCCTCTGGACATGGGCCCTGGCCTCCAGCTTTGGCAGGAAGTGACTGTCTGATGTAAGTTCTGCCTGGGTAGGGAGGAACTGTGTTCTGAAATGGGTGAAATGCTCACTATCATGTTCTCCTGACCTGGGGCTTTTAATCCTTTTTGTTCATGGATGTCCTATATCTGTGCCTAATGGAGAGACCACAGATAATAGGCGTGGTGTCAGGAAGGGGGAGTAGGTGGACCTGAACTCCCAGGGAGCTGATAAGTCTTACCCTGGGATGAGGGTGCCTGTAGCTGCACATCCACTCCTCCTCACCTTCCTCTTCCTCTTCCCACCCTTCCTCCTCCTCCTCTTCCTCCTCCTTCCTTTCCTCTTCCTCCTCCTCTTCCTCCCCCTCCTCTTCTTTTCCTCCTTTTCCTCCTCCTCCTCTTCTTTTCCTCCTTTCCTCTACCTCCTCTTCCTCCTCCTCCTCCTTCTCCTCTTCTTCCTCCTCCTCCTTCTTCTTCATCTTCTTCCTCCTCTTTTCCTCCTTTTCCTCTTCTTCCTCCTCCTCCTCACTCTCATCTTCCTCCTCCTTTCTTTTTTCCTCTTGAGATCTGATTTGATGCAGTCCATGCTGGTGTTGACTTGCTATGTAGCCAAGGATAATCTGAACCGTCCTCTACCTCCCAGGCGCTGAGATTACTAGTGGGCTACCATACTGGATTTATGAGATGCTGAAGATCAAATTCAAGGCTCTGTACCTGCTAGGTGAGGATTCTACCAATGGAGCTACACTCCCAGTCTGAGATACCAATCTTTTGACAGGAGAGTGTCTGCCTCAGCTGTCTCTTCAGTTAGGGGACACTCTACACCTGTTAGTCCTATGCTGGACTTTTTAATATCTTTCTTCCTTGCAGAAGGATGGGGAGCCCTGAACCTTACTGACCATCAAACAGAAGCCCATAATGGGACTTTCTCTATTACTTGGATGCTTCAACAAGCCTTCCAGGACTGATCCCCCAGTCTCACTCATAGCTGGTATTCTAAAATCACACAGGTACCACTGAACTTAACCTCTGGGAGAGTTCAGAATCTGGAAGGATGAGCTGCACCCAACCCTGGATAATGTTAACACAATTCCAGCTTCCAGGCCATATGTAAGGGTGCCCTCAGCCCGGCAAGCAGGAAGCAGTTTAGGATTGCCAGAAAGCCCTCACCAAGCTGCTGCCCTGCCCCCCTTCAGTGCAGATCCAGTGGATGGATGAAACATAGATAACCTGATTGGCAAGGACACATGGCTCAGCCCCTGGGCTGTCCCAAGTGGCACTGTGAACCAATTCCTGTCAGGCTTTGGGTGTCTGGGCTGCCTTCTGACATGTGAAAACCTGTGGTATATGTAGACTCAGTGCATATATGTAGAGTCAGTGCAGATGTGCCCACTTCTGGGAGCTGCAGAGAGGGATTTGAGAAGTGCAGGAGGGTCCTAGACTGTGAGTAGGTGACTTTGGAAGCTGGAGATCAGATGTTGAGCTGGAGCTTACAAGGGCACTTCTCTTCAGACATCTTTGGTCTCTGTGCCAGATAATGTTACGGATCCAGTGGGGTCCCAGAAACATAAGTCAGATGCATTTCAGAGCAGGGTAACAGTAGCCCAGAGTTACACCATCTGGGGACAGAGCCATGACTATGGAGGCCAGGCCCAGCCAGCAGCATTTACTCAAGGGTATCCTGGACATAGAGTCAACTGGGAGAAATGGGTAAAGTAAGTCTGAGATCTGACAGTGATGAAGGGGTTTTGAACTAGTCACAGGAGTAAAGGGGTCAGTATGTACTTACATGGGGTCTTGGTGGAGTCTGGCTCTGTTACAATGTGTTGGCTCTGTTAGTAGCATGGTAAACAGACATGCACAGAGGCCATAGCACAGAGGCCACAACCTGAGGCTGCAGATCCTGCAGGGAATTCCTGGACAGTTGTGGCCTCTCCCCCTGAGAAGCATGGCTACCACAGAACAGTGCAATCCTCAGGAACTTCAGGAGCATGCCAGGCTGTGGGAAGGGGAAGGTGGGTGTAGCATAGGCAGGCAGCGCTTGAGAGGGAGGATCTGGGCACAGAAGGGTTGTAGACATTGGCAGTAGTTGGTTGTAGCTTGAGAAGGGCTAAGTGAAGGAGAGACTCTGGGAACAGGTGGAATTCTGGGTTCTTGAGGGAAACAGGGGCTTTAGCCTCTCTTGCCCAGTGTCAGATTGAGCAAGACTGACACTGGCCTGAGAAATGAAATGCCTAGGTCTGGGAATGCCTAGCTCAGTGGTACAGCGCCTGTCCCGTATGCATGAGGCTATGGGTTCAGTTCTTAGCACCAAGGAAGAAAAGAAACGTTGTGTCCAGGGGCAGCAAATTGGCTCAGCATGTAAAAGCTCTCTTGTGATCCTGACAACTGAGTCTGAACCCTGGCATGCATGGTGGAAGAAGGACACAGACTCCCAAAAGATGTAGCCTGCCCTCCCCATGAATGCTGCGGCTTGTCTGCCTTCTCATTGAACAACAATAAACAAAAATGTAAATATAAAAGAAAGAAAAAGGAAATAAACATAATGCCCATATTCCTGTGTCCCAATTCACCCTGGAGCCTGGCACACACTCTCCTTTGTTGGTTTCCTGGCCTGTTTCCAGCTTTTGTTAACCGTAAGTGGGCTGTTGGGAACATGTGGGAAGAGTCTCAGGTGCTTACCCTTTGCCATGATTGAGTTTGCTACGGCCACGTAGCTGGTGTCTTTGGACTGTGTTCCACAGGGGCATGAGAGATTCTTAGGCCCTTCACATGTTCCTAGGTATATAGTCAGTGATGCCATGTGGCAGAGCACAGTGCCCACTATGTGCAGTGCTATGGAAGGGCAGTCCATAGTGACCACTATGTACAGTGCTACAGAATGGCAGTCCTCAGTGGCCGCTGTGGGCAGCTCTCAGTGGGCTCCCCCTAGCTACCGTTTTTTTCTCAATTATTTTCTGAATCTATTTCTTCAATGAAGTGCTTCAAATCCCTAGTCAGTCTTCCGTTTGGGTTACTCAATTGTAGTTCATTTAGAAGTTCTATAAGTGCATGCACATGTGCTTGTGTGCTTGTGTGTGTCTGTGTATGTGTGCATGTGTGTGTGCTTGTGTGTCTGTGTATGTGTACATGTGTGTATGAAT
>JANHMN010000003.1:128732841-128769458 GCA_030674055.1 Rhabdomys pumilio
ACGCATGTGCATATGTGTGTGTGCATGTGTGTGCGCTTGTGTGTGTGCTTATGTGTGTGCATGTGTGTGTCCATGTATGCGCATATGTGTGTGTGCTTGTGTGTGTGTGTGCACATTGAGCTCAAACCTCATGTACACAAGGCAATCACTGTACAACCGTACCTTCCTCCCCAGTCTTCCAGTCCTCTCTTAGTTGCAAGTTTATTGAGCTTGCGGCCTCTCTTTTTCACGACACTCACATCTTTCACAGAGCAGTTGCTCTTCAGTCCCACACATCTTTGGCCGTCATGTCATTATTAAATAGCCTTTTTTGTTCATGGCAATATCATTGCTCAAAAACCTGTTTTGTCTGATGTTAATATTGGCATGCTCTTATAGAAGAAAGAGGATCAGCCTAACTTTTCAATTAGAGTAGTGGATTTGAGGCAGGGTCTCAAGTAGCCGAAGTATGGCAGGATATCTCAGGCTGAGTCTGGACTAACCTTGGACTCTGACTCTCTCATCAGCATAGTAGATCCTTTTCAATCCTTTAAATTTTTATTTGTCCTTTATGATTTTTTTGAGACAGCCTGGCTATATAGCCTAGTCTGGCTTTGAACTTACCATTTCCTGTCTCAGCCTCCATAGTACTGAGATTCCAGACATGCACCACCACATTTGGCTGCCCTAGAGCATAATTTTGCCTTTTCATCTGGTTGGGTTTTTAAATTTCATTTTAATAATCAACTCTGGACAGAAATCAATAAAATAGAAACATCAACAATAACAAATTTTGAATTACGAAGAATCAAAGAAATAAAAACTTGGTTGTTTGGCAAAATCGTTATGATTGACCAACTCTAACAAACTAACTAAAAGGCAGAGAGAGAAGATCCAAATGAACAAACGGAAATGAGAAGGGAGACATAACAGCAGTCATGAGGAAATCCAAAGACTCACAAAGTCATACTTTAAAAACCTGTGCTCTATAAAATAGAAAAATAGAAAAAAGAAAGTGAAAAATTTTCTTAGTAGGTGCCACTCACCAAGACTAAATCAATGTCAGATAAGAAATGTTTTTCATGTCTTTTAAAAAAATTATCTTTAATCTTTTTTTACAGTCCAGTCGTTATCCCCTTCCCGGTCTGCCCTCCAACAGTTCCTCATCCCATTCCTCCTCTCCTGTCTCCAAGAGGCTGTCCCTACCCCAAACCCCACCCCACCCTGCCAGTCCTCCCCACTCCCTAGGGCCTCAAGTCTTTTGAGGGTTAGATGCATCTTCTTCTACTGAAGCCAGACCAGGCAGTCCTTTGCTGTATATGTGTTGGGGGCCTTGGACCAGCTAGTGTTTGCTGCCTGGTTGGTGGCTCAGTGTCTGAGAGATCTTGGGGGTCCTGGTTAGAAGAGACTGCTGGTCTTTCCATGGGGTCATCCTCCTTCACAACTTCTTCCAACCTTTCCCTGATTCAACCACAGGGGTCCCAGACTTCAGTTCATTGGTTGGGTGTAAGTATCTGCATCTGTCTCGGGCAGCTACTTGATGGGCCTCTTGGAGGACAGTCATGCTAGGCTCCTGTCTGTAAGCACACTATAGTATCTTTACTAATCTCATATCAGATAGAGTCTAACATCCAAAATCTATAAAGAATTCAAGAAGCTAACCTCTAAAAAACCAAACAATCCAATCAAAAAATGGGGTATAGAACTAAACAGAGAATTCACAACAGAGGAATCTTGAATAGCTGAGAAGCACTTAAAGAAATGTTCAGAGTCCTTAGTGATCAGGGAAATGCAAATCAAAATGACCCTGGGATTCTTCCTTACCCCAATCAGAATGGCTAAGGTCAAAAACTCAGGTGATAGCAGATGTTGGTGAGGATGTGGAGAAAGAGGAACACTCTTCCATTGCTGGTGGGATTGCAAACTGGTACAACCACTCTGGAAATCAATCTGGAGGTTCCTCAGAAAACTGGAACTAGATCTACATGAAGACCCAGCTATACCACTCTTGGGCATATACCCAAAAGATGCCCCACCATGCCACAGGGGCGTGTGTTCTACTATGTTCATTGTGGCCTTGTTTGTGATAGCCAGAAGCTGGAAATAACCCAGATGTCCCACAATGGAAGAATGGAACAAAAAATGTGGTTCATTTACACACGGAATACTATTTAGCTATTAAGAATGAGGACATCATGAGTTTTGCAGGCAAATGGATGGAACTAGAAATTATCATCCTGAGTGAGGGAACCCAGACCCAAAATGACATGGCATGGTATGTACTTACTAATAAGTGGATATTAGCTAAAAAAAAAAAAAAAAAAAAAAAAAAAAGTACAGAATACCCAGGATACAATCCACAGAACTCAAGAAGGTTAACAAGCTGAAGGGCCCAAGTGAGGATGCTTCAATCCCACTTGGGAGGGAAATGAAAGCAATCATGGTGCGTGCGTGTGTGTGGGGGGCAGAAGAAGAGAGAGACCTGAGTGGTAGAAGGGAGGGTGAGAGGAAAAGGGGAAATGATCAGGTGTTGGGGTTGGGAACAGGAGTGAAGCCCTGACAGACAACCTTGGCATGTGGGGGGACCCTCTAGAATGTACCAGAGACCTGGGAAGTGAAAGATTCAAAAGTAGAGACCTTAAATGAAATGCCCAACAGTGGGGAGAGGGAACTTGTAGAGTCTACTTCCAGCAGAAAGACAGAGCATCAAGTGGAGGGATGAGGTTGCCATCCTACAGTCAAAAACTCTGACCCAGAATTGTTCCTGTCTAAAAGAACTGCAGGGACAAAAATGGAGAAGAGACGGAGGGAAAGAAAGTTCGGTGACCAGCCCACATTGGGATCCATCTCAAGGGGAGGTTCCAAGGCCTGACACTATTGTGTGATTACAGATTCAGTCATTTTTTTGTTGTTGTTTTGTTTTGGACTGGTGTGTTACTGATGTGGCTAGGGCAACTCTGCCACCTGCTGTTGGTTTCCGTCCCTTCCATGTTTCCTGCCCCGTGGTACTGAGCAAAAAGAGGACCATGAAGTGAGGACTGGGGTACAAGCAAGAACCTTTTTCTCTCTCTCTCCTGCCTTCTTGTGTAGTATGCATTCTTTCTTTTCCCTTATTTGTATGTTCATTGTCTGCATGTGTGTCTGTGTGAGGGTGTTGGATCCTGGAGTTACAAACAGTTGTGAGTTGTTGTGTTTTATAAAAAAGAAGCCAGGGATGTGTTCGGTAGAGGCGCTGCGGTATGCTGTGGGGGAGGGGGTGCCTCTGTGGGCCCATGCTGAGGCATCCCTTCCCCCTGAGGTACCAGTCACAGTATAGTATAGAATAGAGTTTGTTTAGGGCATGGGGAGGAGAGCTGAGGGGGTAGTAGAGACAGACTAAGGCAGAGAGAGAGAGAGAGAGAGAGAGAGAGAGAGAGAGAGAGAGAAGAGTAGAGGCTGTCCATGAGCATGGGGGTGGGGGAGAAGGAACAGGGGAAAGAGAGTAAGAGCAAGAAAAGAGAAGAGTAAGAGAGTGGAGGGGGCATAGTGAGTCAGGCATACCTGGCTATTGCCAGGTAAAAGCCTAGAAGAAATGCCCACATAAGCTTTCAGGTGGGTGCTGAAAATTGAACCCGAGTCCCCTGGAAGAACAGTCAGTGCTTCTAGCCTCTGATCTCTGTGTAATTCTGGCTATCCTGAAACTTGCCCTGTAGACCAGGCTGGCCTCAAACTCAGAGGTCTGCCTGCTCCTGCCTCCTGAGTGCTGATATTAAAGGTGTACACCTTGGGCGTTTGTTTGTTTGTTTTTCTAAGTCAGGGTTTCTCTGTGTAGCTTTGACTGTCCTCTCATTAGCTATGTAGATTAGGCTGGCCTCACATTATATCCTTCTGCTTCTGCCTCCCAGAGCGGTGGGATTAAAGGTGTGAGCCACCACTGCTGGGCCTCACTTTTTTTTTTTTTTTTTTTTAAGAGGTGGGGTCTCCTGTAGCTTCTGGTTGCTATAGAGCCCAGACTCACTGTAGAGCCAAACCTCTGGGCTCCATCTCTTAAGTGCTGGGATTACAGGTGCATCACCACAGCTAGTTTATCAGTCTTTATTATTATTTCAGCCATTGCCTGGAGTTTAGTCTCTGAACTTTAAGAGTCCAGTATCATCAGTCTTTCTCCCAGAGATGCCCTCACAGTGCACAGCAAAGTATAAGCTCTGACAGGCTGTGCTTCCTTCCCTTTCCTTTCATATTTTTGTTCCCTTTTGTTAGGAATTCTCCCATAGTTATTATTGACCTAACATTAATTAGAATTATTTTTTAAATTAAAAATTAAAAAATATTAGGCTATTTTTTCTTTGTTTGTTTAATCATTAATCTTTCTGAGCTGAAGATGTTAGAGGACTTGCCTGGCACTCACAACACCCTGCGTTTGACCCTAGCCCTGCAAACATAAATGTGAAAGACTGGAGAGATGGCTCCACAGTTAAGAGCACTGCTTGCTCTTCCAGAGGACCTGGATTCAATTCCCAGCACTCACATGGCAGCTCACAACAATCCATACCTCTAGTTCCAGGGGGTCCGATGCCTATCTGTGACCTTTGAGGTTGCCATGCATGCACATGGTTCATATACATACATGCAGATAAAATACTCACATGAAAATAAATCTTAAAAAAATGACAGGGAGCTGGCTCAGTGATTAACAGCATACATCGCTCTTGCAGCAGATGGGAGTTCACTTCCCCACCCACACCAGGGGTCTCACAATGGCTTATGACTGACTCCTGGAGACCCAACATCCTCTTTGAACCTCTGCAGGTATCTGAACTCTGGAGTACATTCTCTCTCTCTCTCTCTCTCTCTCTCTCTCTCTCTCTGTCTTTCTCTCTCTCTCTCTCTCTCTCACACACACACACACACACACGTACATATATATAATTAAAAATAAAAACATAGGCTGAATGTGGTTGTACACATCTAAATCCTAGCACTTGAGAGTCAGAGGCAGGCAGATAGATATCTGTGAGTTTGAGACCAGCCTGGTCTACATAGCAAGTACTAGGCTAGCCAAGACTACAAAGTAAGCCCCTGTCTTACAAAACCAAAAATAAATAAAATCTTTTAAAAAAAAAAAGTGACAAAAAGGCCAGGAAGGCGGTTCATCACCTAGCTCGCCTGAGGCTCTGGAAAGGGGTGAGGACGGGACTTCTTACATATTTTCACATGGGACCTTCTTTAGGTGCTCCTGGTCCTTGGGTGGGCCCTGCTTCCTTCTCCTCATGCCTAAAGGTCTCAGCCTCACACTCCAGTTGGTGTTCAGAGCCACAGTGATATGTAAAAAAATATCTGTATTAGCGTTGAGTGTTTTTCAAAGTCATTCAGGGAGGAAGTGGAGGAGCCAAGGCCCTGGGCTCATCCTGCGTGTCCTCTGCCTCCATTGACTGAAGCAGACCCTGCTGTCCTGGTGCCTGTGTGAGATCACCTGGAGCCTGGGGCTAAGGGTCAGAAAGACGAAGGTGGGATGAGTAAGAGCAGATGACCCCTGTCCTCTATGGTTCCAGAGAACATAAAGAAAACTGCACCTCTGGTTTCCAGAGGATCAGCAGCAAGGTGGACCCCTAAGGAATTATGAATGAGGGGAGCTGTGATGGTTAGGTTTTTGTTTTACAACTTACCACAAGTTAGGGTCACCTGGGAAGAGGAAACCTTAACGGAGAAGATGCCTCCATCAGATTGGCCTGTTAGGGATATTTTCTTGATTGATGATTGACTTGAGTGTCCGGCCCACTGTGGGTGGTGCCACCACTGGGCAGGCGATCCTGGGTTGTATAAGAAGCAAGCTGAGCACACCAAGGAGAGCAAGCCTTGTCCTGGCTCCCTTAAAGCCAAGCTCAGCCGGCCTTGGTCACTGTGTTTATCACAGCAAGAGAAAGAAAACTAGGACATGGTCAGTGCCTGGGGGACCTGTTGTGCATGCTCCCACTGCAAGAGGACCTCAGAGTGGACAGTAGGGACAGTGGTAGCCATTCTCATGGTTATGAGAACACATACTCACATACTCAAGCACCTTAGTTACACACACACACACATACACACACACACACACACACACACACGCACGCACACACATATACATGTGTATATGCATACATGTATACCACGTAGGCTCCTCCCCCAGTAGGCATACACACATTCATGTACATGCATACACATATATTTTCTCTGGTTATCTAGTTATGTTATGGTTTAAATAGGAAGTGTCCCCTCACAAGGCTCATGGAGCTATTTGGAAGGAGCTGGAAACTAGGAAATAGGGCATAGCTGGAAGAATCGTGGGAGGCTGACTTTGAATGTTACATCTGCTTTCTGGCTCTGCATTTTCTCTCTGTTTCCCAGTTTCCGTGAGCGTTAGAACTTTGTCCACCACATGCTGCTGCCACCATGATGTGGGACAAGTGACCGTGGCCTGAGCCCTCTAAGGCCATGAACCAAGACAAATCCTTCTTCCTGTAAATCATTCATCTCAGTCACAGTGGTAGGAAAACTAATCCAAGGTATAATGTGTTAAACTGGATAGCAAGCTCTCACCCATGCAGCTCTGTGAATTTGCATATGCCCACACACCTGGGTCCCCCTTGCCTGCTCAGCTATGCCCAGCCAGCTCCCACAGTTCAGATTTCTTTTATCCTAAACTAGTTTGGCCTGTTCTAGATTGTTCCATAATGGAGCCTGGTGTGTTCAGAGGTGACTGAGACTAAGACAGAACTTCTCCCTAAGTCAGCTCCTTTGGCCCAGCCCTCCTCTGGGTCATAGTGTGGACCTCAGGTGCCACCTGCTGGCAGGTGACGGCATCTTGGTATGACATTCTCTGGAATCTTCCATGGTTTATGAACCATCATTAGCCTCAGGGTTGACTAGACCTGACTTGAGTGGGGTAAGAAAACAGTGGATTCAGATAGGAAAACCTGAATTAGACAGGGAAGAAATAGGGGAGGGAGTTTGTCAAGCTCTGGTGTCCATAGCCTGTCTCTGCCTGCCTTCCTAGAGCTAGGCAGGGACTATCCTCTGGGTCTTCTGGAGGCTCCATTGGGAAGGAAAGTCCAGTCAACCTGACCCAGGTCAGGCTCTCCAATGGTCTCTACTGGTACATTCCAGTATGGTCTAGGGCCATACCCTAGACGGTTGACTCAGTAAGCCTGGCAGGAAGCAGGTGTGCAGTCCCTCCCTTCCCAGCTTTAGGTCTGGTCACGACAGTTGGATCCCCACACCCTGAGGGCTGAAGGTAGGAACAGCATCTTTGAGAGCTTACAAGACATCATGCCTGTTGCTACCCACACCCCAACACAGGCTCCACCCAAGTCTGTTTACTCCCTCCCATCTTATCTTCCTGCTCAGACCAGATCACAACCCCTGTGGTTATAGTGTTCAAGCCACCAACTGTGCCCACAGGTCTCACACTGATTAGCAATTTGCCCCCCTCCACCAGGGGTTTGGAAACCCTGTTGTACTCCTGCTGGGCCCTCAGGCCTATGGCAGGAACATTGAGGTCTCTGAGAGGCTGGAGTACTGGCCAGGTATGCAGATTCTCAGGCACCTCATTCATGGCTGGGGTCTCAGGGCTCTGCATACTTTTTGAACACTAAGGTATATCTAGGAGTGTCAGAGTGGCAGGTTAAGTCTGCCCTCACCGGAGGCCATCACTCTGGGCAAGCCCCCTGGAGCCAGGTGATTACAGCAGGCTGAGGGTGAGGAATCCTTGAGGAGCCTCTGAGACCCTGTGGTCCTAAGCCATCAGCAGTGTCTGTTCCCCTCCCTGCTCAGTGGCAGAGGCCAGTGGGTAGTGTGGTGACTGTGAAAAGTGTGCTCCTTTCCTGCAGCCAACACTGGGCATGGAGAAAGTGGCTTCCCCAGGTGTCCTTACCTGGGAAGAGATGGGCTCCATAGTGATGCCAACAACACTCTCAGTTCCTATTGGATTCAACCTGGCAGGGCCAGAAGAGGCTACCTAGACATCTAGTACCTGCTCTGGCTGTCTTCAAGGACTCCATTGATGGCCCTGTAGGCCCACAGGAAAGGGAGTGGACAGCTGGGTGCAGCCAGTGACACTCGTCCAGGGAGAAGGACTGAAGGCCTTTCAGGGTTTGGAGATAGCAGACAACCTCCCTTTTAAAAGTAGTATGGGACATCCCTGCAGGTGTAGAAATGGCTGTCCAGTTGCTCAGCTCTCTGGTTGTGTCATTCAGGGCCCTGCCCTGCATCTCCAGCATTCCAGGCTCCAGCATCTCCCCAGACTCTCACAGATTAGCCTAACACTGCTTTAAAAACACATCCTACAGCCTGGAGATGATGGCTCACACCTTTAGTCAGCAGAAGCAGGTGGATCTCTATAAATTTGAGGCCAACATGGTCTACAGAGCAAGCTCTAGGATAGCCAAAACTACCCAGAGAAACCGCTTCTCAACGCCCCCCCAAACCCAAAAATCAACCCCCTAAAAATCAAAAAAGCCCTAAAAAGAAAACACAACCTACATAAACTTCTTGACCCCAAAACTGCAGTCCTCAAGCCTCCCCTGCCCCCAAGCCCTGACCCTTGACCACAGCCTCATTTTCACTTCTGTGCTTAAAGTCCCCTGGCAAGCCAGGTGTGGTGGTGCACACCTTTAATCCCAACACTCAGGAGGCAGAGGCAGGTGAATCTCTATGAGTTAGAGGCCAGCCTGGTCTTTATATCAAGTTCCAGGACAGCTAGAACTACATAATAGAGATATTCCATCTCAAAACTATAAGTAAAGGAAGGAAGGAAGGAAGGAAGGAAGGAAGGAAGGAAGGAAGGAAGAAAGAGAGAGAGAAAGAGAGGAAGAAAGAAAGAAAGAATAAAGTCCCCTGGCAACCCCCAAACTCATCCTCCTGCATCTTCATCCTTTCTCCCTCTCCTGCTGGAGAGAGGAGAGCATACTATACCCTCTGAACGGATGGACAGCCACATAATTAGTGGGTTTAGTCCCCTTCCACCACTTTAATCTTTGCTGGCACATCTACTCTGTCCAAACAGCCCAGAATGGGAAGGACATGTGTTAGGGGCTTAACTCTCTTCTTTGTCGCCCCAGCTCTTAGGTCTTCTGAGAAACACATTCCGTTTCCTGCCAGTCCTCCTGGCTCCCAATCCTGGTGCCTCCTGCCCTACGGTTTCTGCAAGATGCCAGCAGGAAGGGTGGTGATGCTGGACCTGTGCCTGCAACAGGACCTGGCCATAAACCTGGGTGGGGTGAAGCCCTGGTGTGGATAGCTGACCCTCCTGGTGGACTTTCCTCCCAGCCTAGCCTGCAGCTGTTGGTCTTGTTTGTTCCTTGAAAGAGTTAGTAGTGTTGCCTGCCAGTCCTCAAGATCCTTCATAAACCTGGGGGCTGCCCCTGCCTTTCCCCTCTAGATGTGGGTACCAGCCTGGAGAGGCTGCCAGGCCAACAAAGGCAGATCTCTGAGGTGGGACCAGAGGCCAGGAGCTCATCTTGGGCCGTGTCTCTTCTATGTCTGGCTTAGCTTGGATGAAGTACAGGGTGACCACCAGGGCCACTCTTGCTGGCTTCAGTTTTGAAGGAGGGCCAGAGTGGGGAAATTATAATTTTTTTTTCTAGCTCTTTCCTGGCTGCAGCTGGGCTGAATCTCCACCTAAGGACAGACAGACATTCACCTAGTGTTACTGAGTGAATTATCCTCCTGAGAGATATGCTGCCTCCACAGGTCTCTCTGGGGTCCATCTGCCTTCAGGGGAAGCCTTGAGCACCAAACTATTTTCAAAGTAGGATGAGAAACCATGGCCCGTTAACCTGCACAGACCCTGTGTCCCCATCATGAGGCACCTCCCATGGCCATAGGGACAGAACACAGGAAGGAGCCATGTCTTGGTGTCTCAGCAAATGTCACTAAGGTTTGCATTCTCCTTCAGGTTGTGGAGTGTGAGCACCGTGTGCAGTGACCTGGGGTTCATGGACTGGGTTGGAGTGGGAGAGCCTCTTGCTGTTGTGGGCAGATTGCTCACATCCAGTTCCTTGGAAACAATCTTTCTCACAATGGACCTAGTGAAGACGGCTGATGGGCTTAGTGGCTGTGATAACTCTATGCTTTCTAGAGGAAAATATGAATTCTGTGCCAAGGGGGCTTCCCAGCCTGAAGACTTTCTGAGGGGAGAAGCGGTGATGTTGGTGACGGTGCACATTCCACACGCAGGCAGTGTTAGTACATGAGACCTCTCCTAGGTGAGAACTCTTCACGAGGTTCCTCAATGACCAAGGAGGTGTCAAGGTGGTTCCTCCCACTGCAGACTTGGGTGAAGCGCACTTCCTCTCACCCTTCCCCCAAGGCCTGGTGTTCTGGTAGGCGGTATCAGCACTGGGAAGGAAGCCCCACTGCCTGCTGTGGAGCCTGGCCTTGGAAACACAAAGCCCCCAAACAAAGCAAGAGCCCTATTAGTCTCTCAGCTCCTCAACATTCTTGTCTGGGAAAATAAAATTGTTACCTTTTTCATGAAAGTGTTTTATGTGTGTTGGTGCATAATGTACTTATTATTAATTGAAGTGAACAATACATTTTGCAATTTTCTGTTTGAATGTGAAATAGGGAAAAAAATATCAAGATTTTACCCATGTACTCCAAAGACCAGCACTCTGTACAAGTGGCCCAGGGTCCTGAGAGTGAGGAGATTGTATGCTGCAGCGTCCTACTCCATCTTAGGGACAGTAAGGCCACTGACCCCATTATAGTGTCCATGTGACAGAACTGCCCCTCTTCTGGGTGCTTCCTCCATGGATCTCAGTTTATGGCTGGCCACTTTGTATTTTATGTATTTATCTATTATTTAACATGGCTTTTATTTCTTAGATTTTTTTTCATTTTGGAGCCTGGATAGAAGGTTCAGTGGTTAAGAGCATATTTTGCTCTTACAGAGGACCCAAGTTCAGTTCCCAGCACTCACATTGGCAGGATCACAGCTGCCCATACATAACTTCTGGCTCTGGGGGATCTGGTGCCCTCTTTCTGGCCACTGTTGGCACACATACATATGTGCATATCTACACTCAGGCATACACAGACATAAACTACTTAACTATTAAAATTTCAGTTTTTGTCACTTGTGGTGACTTACACCTGCAGTTCTTGCAGTGAAACTGAGGCATAAGGACTGGGAGCAAGAGGCCATCAGGGATACACAGTTTGACCTTGTCTCAAAAAAAATTTTTTTTTTGTCCATCATGGTGAAGGGCACACACCTCAGTGACATAAAGCACACTTGTAATATCACAGGGCTAGCCTCACCGTCTACTTTCAGAACATTTCACCTTCTCAGGCTGAAACTCACTTTCTATCCAACCCTGACCCCAGTCCCTGACACTCCATCCCAATTCCTCTCCCGCCCCATTCCTTTCTCTCCTTGGGTCTCTGTGCAGCCTTAGCTGGCCTGGAACTCATTATATAGCCCAAGGTGGCCTTGGACACTCAGCCATCTTTTCTCAGGCTCTCCAATGGTGGATGTTAGAGTGTGATCTGTGGCTTTCTAGCTTGGAGTTTACCCTTGGAGAGTCTCTGGGGATTGGCTTAGATGCCCTGATCCCCAAAGGGGGGTTTGTAGGTGAGACCACAATTGCTGCCTCAATTGGAAGCCTGCACCTCAGGTTTCTGCGCCCACCTTGTCACCTCCTTTGGTCCTAGCGAGCCATGTCCCTGGATGACATTATGTCTGAGGCATGGGGACCTGCTACTTTGTCCTCAGAAGGACATTTAAAGCCTGCTGTGAGCTCTCCAGGGTCCAGTAGTTCTAAAGGCCCTGTGTCTCTGAATCAAGTCGTGAACGCAGTCTGGAGCTCTGGCAGAGATACAGGGTGAGGTCTCACAGTTTCAGTTTCAGGCTGAACGCAGGGCCAGGAAGCAGGACTTCTGGACTCCATGCCATTGGACTGGTGAGGATGTGGCAGCCGTACCAGGCCTCAAGGCAGGCGCTTACCATCTTTATGGTCTTCTTCCTTTATTGTACTATTTAATCTTATTAAGTAAGCCCAAGGTGTGAGATTCAAACATTTATGGCCTCAAATAACTCCTGAGTGGAGGCTGGACCTCCCCATCTTCTTTGTGAATGATGCCTGTACTACCCTGTTCACAGCTGTGATGTTTGGGGGGCCATTAACCCATAGACCAGGAGTAATGGAGATGCAAGATATGGCACTATGCTGCATACGGCACTATGAATATTCATTGTAGGAGCTGGGCAATGCAAGATACATGTGCAAGAAGGAAGTTGCAGTCCCTGATAATTTAGGGAAGGCTCTGTACTCTGATTCTCTTTATACACAGCATCACACTCTGAGTCTTCAGGATCTCGAATGCAGCAGAGCAACGGGTGGAGCACAGGGAAGTGTTAGAAGGGACTCTGCATCTCCCCATCCTGCACTGAGGTCTCAAGCCAGCAACCCCTCTGGTGGCAATATTGTTCTTTCTGGTCTGGTGGGATTGGATTTTAGTGCTGCTGCTGACCACCTAGATAATGTGGCTTTGTCCTAGGGACAGTTGTCCTGGGTAGTGGCTAATGACGGGTGCACCTGCCCTGGTGGCAAAGATGATTTGTGCTTGTGAATCCTTTCTCTGCTGGTGCGGAAGCCACACTAATTATTGCCTTAGATTGTTTTATAGCCCTTTTCTCCCAACAGCAAATTCACTAGGAACATGATTTTAATGGTTCTGGAATATTCCATGGCACAGTTGCATGGCCCTTCATTCATTCAGGGCCTTTGGCTGGACTGCTGGACAGCTGGGTAGCGGCAGATTGGAGAGGCTTCAGGGCACTTCTGGTTGCTCACTTCCTAGTATGACATTTTTAGAGAGACACTAGGAATACCCCCACTCCATAGTGCTAGTGCTGGCATTTACTACTGTCATGTCCCCCAAACCATACTTCCTCGTATCCCAAGGGAACACTCTAGAAACATCTTCCTTTACAGTCATTGCATCTGAGAACTGTCATGAGTTTGAGACCAACCTGGGCCATATAGTGAGTTAAAGCTAGCCTAAGCTACAGGGTAAGATACCCCTGTCTTGAAAAAAGAAAAAAAAAATGCCATTGCAGATTGAGAGGCAAACTCAAGGCCTCATTTTACTTTACATTTTCTTGATCAAAGCTTGTACACTTGGGGATGGGCTTTTGATTTTTGAGTAAGTGCCACTTGGCAACTGTGAGGGTGGGGGAAGGGTGCAGGGAGGAAGCTGTGTATGCATTGTCTCCTTCCAGGGTGCACTGCAGAAAGAGATAGCATCCAGGGATGGGCGGCTGCAGTGTGAACCTATGCTGAACTCCAGAGAATGCCTTGCTCCCTGTGAGAGGTGTCCAGAGCCAAGCCTGGAGGACCCCGAGAGCCTGACAGTACACAGTTATCCTGGACTGTTGGGAAGACCTGAGAAACACTAACAGCATTCTCAGCGGCTTCTGAGTTCTTCCTCCAGGGACCCCAGGTTCTCCTCTGACTAACTCTGAGTTTAGTTTGTGAGAAACAGTGACCCTCACAATAAGAGTCCTGGGGACTCAGAGAGTCAAAGTGTGGAGCACTTTATCTTTCTACTTTGCAGAGTTGTGCATCAGCTTAGGGAGAAGACAGGAACAGCTGGCACACTGCTATTGGCACAAAACGAAGTTTTAAATTCCTAGTTGCACTTCTCTACCCTCTGAATCTGTAACTGGCTGAGTTAGTTCTTTGGAGGGGGGATGCAATTTCCCAGTGTCTAGTGTGGTCCACCTCCCCAGACCCTCATCCTGTTAGTTCAGGACACAAAGTCTCATAGAATGTATGTCTCAGGGTTTGAGATTCCTTGCTTTTCTGATCCTGTCACATTTTTCCTTCCTTCCTTCCTTCCTTCCTTCCTTCCTTCCTTCCTTCCTTCCTTCTTTCTTTTTCTTTCTTTCTTTTCTTCCTTCCTTTCTTCCTTCCTTTCTCTCTCTCCCTCCCTCCCTTCTTTTTTTCTTTCTTTTCTTTTTTTGTTTTGTTTTGTTTTGTTTTGTTTTGTTTTCAAGACAGGGTTTCTCTGTGTAGCCCTGGCTGTCCTGGAACTCACTCTGTAGACCAGGCTGGCCTTGAATTCAGAAATCCGCCTGCCTCTGCCTCCCATCCTTTCTTTTTTTGACACAAGATCTTATTATGTAGCTCTGAAAATTACTATGCAGACCAGGCCAACTTTGAACTCACAGAGATCTGCTCGCCTCTGCCTCCAAGGTGCTGGTATTAAAGGAGTGCATCGTCACGACCTAGCTGCCCGTGACTTTTTAGTCCTAGGATGAACCGAGAGCCTAGAAAAGCAGGCCACAGTTGCCAACTGGGGAGGACAGGGACCTAGTGCCTCCTGCGTATCTGTGACTCTCTGGTGAGCTCTGAGTGCATCTTACACTGAAAATGGACCATAGACTTGTTTCTTACAATCTACAGCCACAGGGCCAGTTTATTGACAGTTTTGCTCTCTGCATCTCTCATCTAGGGTGCCCGAGAGAATGGGAAGGGAGATAGGAGTGAATATGATATAAATACATTGTTTATACATATGAAATTGTCAAAGAATAAATAAAAATATTCTATTTAAAAAGGAAGTTTGCAAAATGTGTCTTCCTGCTTGGGGTTTGCAGTCCACTTGGTCTAGTTCTGGCTATATCTGGATCCCTCCTGCTGTCTTTCTGCTGTTTCATGCAGCCATACAGGTTCCCTTGGGTAGCCAGGACTGTGAAGCCTCACACCACAGCCCACACAAAAGGCTTTACACTCTTCCTGTAAACTCAGCAGCAGCCTTGATGTCTGTTTCCACGTTGCCAACACCACTGCCCTTCTGAGTGTCCCTCGAGGAAGGAGTGGTCTTCAAGGCAGTAAGTAGGTAGCAGCATTTTATGAGCAGGTATCTAGCTGTGGTGGCAAGGATGCTGCTGTGACATCAGCCCTTGGCCCCCAGACCTGTATACCACAATCATGGAGACATCCAGTTGGATGCGAGGTGCCTGGCACACTTATGGGACACTGCCCCAGCCTCTGAGGGCTCCCACCTGGCCCCGTAGCTATTCTTTAGTGGACTGCTCCCCCTTTATAGCAAATCATCTGCTCCTGGGCAATGAGTCTTCTGGCAGGAGGGTGGTGGCTTACAGATGCAGCCCTTCCTACACTCCTCTGCCTGTGAGAGGAAGCTTTTGGCAGCAAGTATGTTGGACAGAGGGTGAATGAGATGCTGTTGGGTTCACAGGAAAAGTGCTATACAGTTCCGTGGGTAGAAAAAGCAATCTTATGTGCCAGAGCCAGCCAATCAGTCAATGCATGAACCATGATTGGGGAAGTGAGACTAATTATAGGAAAGGAAGAAAGAAAATGCAAGAGACAGATATGGGAGGGCTGCAGGTCATTACCACGCCAGCAGTGAGTGTATTTCTCATAGTCTTCTTATATTACAGTACCAAGGGAAGCAAAGCCACAAGCTAACAGAAACAATTTGCTGAGGTTTACACATAAGACGTCTGTTCCCATCCCCAAACCTCCCTGTTCCTTCCACCAAGGTCAATAGAACCTTCATCCCTTTGCCTTGAGCCTCAGGTGCAACTCCTCTTATCATTACATGCCTTAGCAGGCCAAGAAATCTGCCAACAGACCCTGACCTGCTTTGACTCTGCCTGGCAGGTTGATTTCTCTCCCTCTCTTTCCCCCACCTCTGCTTCAGAGAAGCAGCAAATGGCTCCCGACACTCATGTCTAGAATATTGATGGGAACCTATCACTAACCATCCATGATGCAGAGGACCAGGTGGTGCCCTTCCTCTGGGAAGCCTGGTGCCAGTCTCCCAGGTCAGCAGGGATACTTCACTGCAAGATTTCCATGCTGCCAGGCTCTGTGGGTACCACCTGGCAGGGACATTAGGTGACCAGGTGAGCTGAAACATTTCAGCAAGAGGTCCTCTGTTCCACCAAACCATGGGCTGCAGAACATTCCTGTCTCATTTGTCCCTTCTCATCCTCACCCTCTTCTTTCATGATCTTGATACCCACAGAAAGTGGTGACCAGGTATGTGGAGACTGTCCTGCCATCTGAATTTGTTGTCAGTTTGCTCCTGGTTAAAATTAGAGCTGTGGGCTAGGGAGGTGGCACAGATGGTATAGGAGCTTGCTGCCAAGCCTGATGACTTGAGTTTGATCTTTGGATATAGTAGGAGAGGATGGACTCCCACCAGTTTCCCTCTGACTTCTACACACTTCCAGTGGTATACACTCATACCCTCAAGCTAATAAAATAAAAAAGGTAGAAGTAAAATCATAAATTTGGAGTTGTACAGGGTATTTTACAAGAGTGCATGGGAGCCATGGGCTCACCTCAGTGTCGTATGTTGGAGCGTATCACATGACATTGTCAGTCTGTTGCTGACATGTGAGCCTTGATCCCCTGGGTGAGGTGACACCTGCCAGGATTCTTCTTAGCATAACCATTATTTAACCCCCTCTCCTCTCTCTCTCTCTGTGCTAATGTTGGTGATATATGCATATTTCATATGTGTGTGGGAGCATGCATGCACGTGTATGTTGGTTCATGTGCTTATGTGTGAGTGTGGAGGCCAGCTGTCTTCCTTAATCACTGTCATATAGATATGTTTTGAGGCAGCCTCCTTATCCTAAATGTCCTGGAGCTTGCTATGTAGACCAGGCTGGCCATTCAATAGATCTTTCTGCCTCTGCCTCCAGAATGCTAGAATTAAAGTTGTGTGCCACCACACCTGCCTTAATTTTATCATTTTAAATGATGTGTATAAGTGACATTAGTGAAGGTGTCCTTGGAGGCCAGAGGCATTTGATCCCTTGGAGCTAGATTCAGAAGGTTGTGAGCTCCCTGACGTGGGTGCTGGGAACTGAACCTGGGTTCTCTGCAAGAACAGAGAGAGCTCTTAACCGCTGAGCCATCTCTCCAACCCAATTCTATGTTTCTTCTCACTGATTAGCTAGACTGGCTGGCCAGTGAGCTCCAGGAATCTGCCTGTCTCATCTTTGCCCAGCTGAAGACACAAATATGCATGACCTTGTTTGTCTTCTGTGTGGATGCTGGGGAATTGAACTCAGGTCCTTAGGCTTGCCCAGCAGACACTTTGCCTATGGACCCAACTTCCCAGCCCCCACAAGCTACTATTTTGCTACTTTGCAATCAATTAATTAATATTGCAGGGAACATGTTTTCCTTCCTGTGAATAACTTCTTTCTCTTCAAACAATGATCCACTGCTTTTAGGATCTTGTAGTAGATATCACCCAGAGGAATCGTTAGTGCTAACACCAAGGATGAATTTCTATCACCTTCATTTCTCCTGCAGGAATCAGTTGGAATAATTATGTAAAATACTACATTTCTTTTCTCAATTATTTGTGCAATTACTTATATCAGTATGGATTTATAGGCATTTATTTTAACCATTGGGCTTATTTTGTTTTCTGGCTCAGATTGTAGCTTTGGCCATTGGGAGCCCCTTCACCTTGGCCCAATGTTCCTTTGACAAACCCCATCCTACTCTGAGCATGTCCTCATTTTTCTGACACCATGACATACTGCAGAGTTTTCATTTCCTTTCCAAGAGACTCAACTGCTTCTCCAAAGAGCCTAGTTCCTCTTGCAGGAGGATAATCTGGTTCTAAGATATGTCTAGAAACTAGAAAATAGCTGTACATACAAGTTTGTACACATAGCAGCACATTCTCCAATTATCTGTCCATCTACTTTTCAAGTATTTACTGCTAAATGTTTGAAGTCATTGGTTTCAGACAACTTTGTTATGCAGTGGTAGCTGACTGATGCACATGGCTGGAATTTTACAAATTTTCAGCCTCTCTGGCTGATGGCATCTTAGAAGGCAGTGGTGAGTGGTGAAAAGAGAGGGATTTTATTTTATTTTATTTTATTTTATTTTATTTTACTTCTTTCAAAGGCCCTTTAGATATGGAAGGAAGCTTCTTTTGAAACTTCCTGAACCAGTTTGCTGCACCCACACAGGAACCTCTCCTTGCCTTTTGTTTCTAAATTCTAGTAACCCATGGCTTTCATTTTGCTTTCCAGGACCTGGGAGTAGAAGTTGCTTCTTTCTGCTCATCTTGGGGTGGGAGGTGAGGGATGACCTCAGACTCCGCCTTCTTCCAGCACCTGGGTGATCATTTTACTCATTGATTCCCTTTGTTGAGGTTTTCTTTCCCTCCTTGAAAAGCACTGGACCCTGAATGGGTTCTCAAGGTTGGTACAAGCTACCGATGTTGGAGAAGCCAGTGAACAGACAAGGACAGAGAAACTCAGTGTGTGCCTACAATAGGGAGCAGTGTGGTGACTTGTGGGATGCCACTGAAGCAGTGTTTAGCGGATACTTACAACACTGACTGCTGCATTGGAACAGGAGATCTCCAGCCAGTGAGCGGCCTTCTACCATGAAAACCAGGAAAAGAAACAATATCAAATTACTCTAAAGTAGCAGAAAAAGATAAATCCTTGAAAAATGATAAAACAGAAAAATCCGTGAAACCAAAACCAAATACCTTAAAAAGATTAACAAAACTGATAAGCCAGACTGCTAGAAGAGAAGAGAGGACAAAGAGGTGGAGATGTCACTACAGATTACAGTCACTGAAGGACATTAAGGGACTAGAGTCACCACAGTGAATTTAGCAGTTTAGGTGGAATGGTAGAGTTCTGAGAGGATACAATGTATCAAAGTGCACATATTGTATCAAAGACCAGACTAACCCTAGAGTTCAAAGGGATCGAACTGTTACTAAAATCAAAGCAAAAGAAAACAACAAAAGCCTCTCTCACAAGGGGAACTCCCAGCTCAGATGTTGTCATTGGTGAATTCTACTGAATATTTGGGGAAGAGATCAAACAACTCAAAAATTTGAAAAGGACTGAATTCTTTCAGTTCTTTCTCTGAGGAACGTAAGCAGCACACGAAGACATCATAAGAACTAAAAATGGAGCTGGAGAGATGACTGGAAGGTAAAGACTGCTCTGGGCTCTTGCAGAAGACCAGAGTTCTATTCCTAGTGCCTACATGAGAAGGTTTACTATAAAAAGAAGCCTGTAACTCCAGCTATAGGGGATCCAATGTCCTCTCCTGGCCCTTATAGTCACCGAGGACACATAATACACATACAGACAAGCAGGCACACACCATATACATTAGATAAAATGTAAAGGAATTAAGATGAAAAAAAAAAATCAACCTGAACCCAATACCCGCCTCATGAACACAGAGTCAAAAATTTTAAATGTTGACAAATTAACTCCAAAACTATTAAGATATGACAGGGAAGGGTGAGAATGGTCAGTAGGCATTGCACATGTGAAAAATGGTCTAAAATCAAATTCAATTAATAAAATAAAATGTAAAAATGTAATCAGATATAGTCTAGTCAGGAAGGCATAATGGCTTAATGCTCACAAACAATGTCATTCAGCGTACTGACAGACCCAAAGTTACACAACCCTCTCAATAAGGTCAGAAAAGCACTCTTGCAGAAATACAACACACATTCCTGGTAAAAACCTCACGAGCTAAATATAGAAGAGAACTTCCTTATTCAGGTGAAGGGTATCAACAAGGCCAGGGCTGCCGGGACATTAGAGGACGGAGTGATATCCAGAGATCAGGGGCAGGGCCAGGGTGTCTGCTTTTCTCGATTCTCATCAACACTGTTCTGGGAATCATAGTTTGTGTACCCATGGAGGGGGACAAATACAGATAACTGATTGGAAAGGATGCGAAGCCACCACTATTCACAGGTGAGATAATTAACCATCTCGGACAATACAAATTTGGAAAAAGCCACTATAATGGATAAGTGAGATCACCAAGGACATAGGAATCTTAGATCAGTTAACTAGCTTTAGATTGTTGAAAATGGGCAAAGTTCTTGAATAGACGTTTTTACAATGAACTGTCTGAGAAGTGTATAAAGAATATGATGACCAAGAACAGGAAACATTCCTAGTACCATTTATCATCGGGAAAATACCAATTAGTGAGGGCTGAGGAGATAACTCAGTGAGTAGAGTACCTGCTGTACAAACTTGAGAATCTGAGCTTGGATCCCCAGCAGTATCGAATCCAGATGAGCTGGCATGTGCCTGTAGCTCCAGCACTGAGAGAGCAGAGACTGGAAGATTCCACTGGCTCCCTGCCCAACCAGCTCACTGAAATGCCGAGTTCCAGGCTCAGCGAGAGAGACTGTCTGAAGATGGCTCAGTAGTTAAGCGTATGTGCTGCTCTTGCTAAAGACCCAGGTTTAATTCTGAGCACCCACATAGATGGCTTACAGCCATCTATGATTCCAATGACAGGGAATCTAACACTTTTTTCTGGCTTCTCCCTCTCTCTCTCTCTCTCTCTCTCTCTCACACACACACACACACACACACACACAGTTGTGTGTGCATGCATGCAAGCATGCACACAGATAAAAAACAAACAAACAAGCAAACCCATACAAAACCAGTAAGTGTTGGTAAGGATGTTAGAAATCAGAACTTCCAAGTGGCGGTGGCACTCCTTTAGTGCCAGCACTGGGGAGGCAGAGGCCGGTGGAGCTCAAAGTTCAGGGCTAGCCTGGTCTACACAAGTTCGAGGACAGCTGGGGACAGGTGGCTATGGGGTGAAAAAGGAAGGAAGGAAGGAAGGGAGGGAGGAAGGAAGGAAGGACAGAGGGAAGGGAACTGGATCTGTTGTGCACTTTGATGAAAGTTTAAAATGACAAGAGTTCGGTGGTCCTTCAAAAAGTTACGTGTAGAATCCCTACATAATATGGAAGTTCTCTTTTTTGGTTAGAAACAGAAGAATCCAAAGCAGAGTCTTAAGATACTTGTACACTGATGCTGACAACAGCACAGGAGGACAGCTGAACTGTGGGAACAGCCCTAGTATCCATTAATAGGTGAACAGATAAGAAAAAACCTGGCTTATGTATACAATAAACTATTATCTAGCCCCACAAAGGAGGGAACTTCTGAAGTGTCACAGAATGGACGGCATTAAGGCCACTGTGCTCAGTGAAGCACTCCAGAAGGGACACGGCACCTCCCCACTTACAGAAATCCCCAGAGTTCTCAAGAGAGAGGCCGCAGGGAGGTAGAATAATGATTGCTTGGGGCGGGAGTGAGGGGCTGTGAGTGGAGCCTGTGACTTGGTTGTCCTGGACTCACTCTGTAGACCAGGCTGGCTTGACCTCAGAGGTTCACCTGACTCTGCTTCCTGAGTGCTGGGGTTAAAGGTGTGCTCCACAACTGCCTGGCAAAATATTTTATTTGTATTTGTGTGTGTGTGTGTGTGTGTGTGTGTGTGTGTGTGTGTGTGTGTGTGCACATGCTTGAACACAGAGTACAGAGGGGTCAGAGAGGGTGTCACATACCCTGGAACTGGGGTTACCAGTGAGTGTGAGTCACCTGATGTGGGTGCTGGGAATCCAGCTCAGGTCCTCTGCAAGCAGTGTGCGCTATTACTGCTGAGCCATTTCTCCAGAGGAGAATTTAATTTGTTTTTTTTTTTTCAAGATAAAAAAATTCTCAAGGTGAGTGGTGGTGACAGCCACACAGGATGGTGAGGACATCCAATAGCCCTTGAGCTGTGTATTTAACAATAGCTAACATGGGCAATGTTGTGTTACATGTTTTTTTTTTTTATTGGATATTTTCTTTATTTACATTTCAAATGTTATCCCCTTTCCTGGTTCCCCCCCCACCCCCCTATACCCTCCCTCCTGCTTCTATGAGGGTGTTCCCCACTAACCCACCCACTCCAGCCTCCCTGCCCTCGCATTCCCCTACACTGGGGCATCGAACCTTCATAGGACCAAGAGTCTCTTCTCCCATTGATGCCGGACAAGGCCCTCCTCTGTTACATATGTGGCTGGAGCCATGGGTCCCTCCATGTGTACTCCTTGGTTGATGATTTAGTCCCTGGGAGCTCTGGGGCATCTGGTTGGTTGATATTGTTGTTCTTCCTATGAAGTTGCGACCCCCTTCAGATCCTTCAGTCCTTTCTCTAACTCCTTTATTGGGTACCTCGTGCTCAGTCCAATGGTTGGCTGTGAGCATCCGCTTCTGTATTTGTCAGTCTCTGGCAGAGCCTCTCAGAAGACAGCTATATCAGGCTCCTGTCAGCATGCACTTCTTAGCAGATACAATAGTGTCTGGGTTTGTTGACTATTATATGGGTTGGATCTCCAGGTGAGGCAGTCTCTGGATGGCCTTTTCTTCAGGATCTGCTCCACACTTTGTCTCTGTATTTGCTCCTGTGAGTATTTTATTCCCCCTTCCAAGAAGGACAGAAGCACCCACACTTTGGTCTTCCTTCTTCTTAAATTTCATGTGGTCTGTGAATTGTATCTTAGGTATTTCAAGCTTTTGGGCTAATATCCATTTATCAGTGAGTACATACCATGTGTGTTCTTTTGTGATTGGGTTACCTCACTCAGGATGATATTTTCTAGTTCCATCCATTTGCCTAAGAGTTTCATAAATTCATTATTTTAATTGCTTAGTAGTACTCCATTGTGTAAATGTACCACATTTTTTTGTATCCATTCCTCTGTTGAAGGACATCTGGGTTCTTTCCAGCTTCTGTCTATTATAAATAAGGCTGTTATGAACATAGTGGAGCATGTGTCCTTGTTATATGTTGGAGTTATATGTTTCCTATGTCTCTATATCTTAGCACCAAGAAATTTGATACGGGAATGAACAAATACCTATCACAGAAGTATCAAAAGTATGAAATACTGAAGAAAAAAAATCTGACAAGACATAAGGAAATTACAAAGTATTGCTGAGAGAACCAAGACTGGAACAGAGGCCTATGCAGAGCCACAGCTGGGAGACTGAGCTTTCTGAGTGTTGGTTTTTCCACACTGATCTGTGTTCAATGCAACATCAAGCAAAATCCCTTCCAATGTCAAACATAAAAGACCTACGTATATACCCACCCACCCACCTATCCTACCCACTCACCTATCTACCTATTCAGTCATTCAGAAATCAATCTGCCACTCATCCACTCATCAGCCACTCATCCACACACCAACCCACCCATCCATACTGTATACTCTCTGACCAGATTTGTGTTATTGGAGCTTGTCCTTCTCATGTTTCAGAGGAGGAGCTGTAGAGATGGCTGTGTGACAGATGCCTGGCAGTGTGGGCCTAGACCCAGAACTTTCTGCTTGCTTTGTCCTTGTGTGTCTGGGGCTGAGGTCTCCTTTAGGACTCCAGAAGGGCTGAGAACTGTGGCTTCTCAGGGAGTGCTCTGGTTACCATGGTAGGAATCACTAGCTTCCCACTTCAGTTAAGGCCAGCTGTCTGGGGGTTCGCTAGCCTGGTGTTGGACGCTTAGCCAGGATGGCAAGAGGCAGGGACAATGGTCAGCATGAGTGTTAAGCCAGCCTTGTCTTCTGTGCCCAGAGAGACTGAAGGCAACTGAGACATAAGATCCTCAGTAATTCAGTTTCTGTTACAGGTGTTAGTAATTAAACCATCCACAGAGCATCATGTGAGGCTGCCCCGACCCCGACCATATACATAGCCGACCCAGTAGAGGTCAGTGAGGTAACATGAGGTCAAAATGGGGTATGGAGGAGAGCTGTCTGGGGTAGGGAGCTCACAGAGCTGCAGATTGGATGGACTGCATGGCTGCCTCCCACCTTAAGTGAGGAGGGCTTGTGTTGAGCAGGATGCATTAGTCACGGTTCGTCAGGGAAACCGATGCAACAGGGTGTGTGTTCGTGTACACATAGAGGCGAGCGTTACTTTAAGGAATGGCTCATGAAACGGTGGGGCTGTTAAGTCTGAAATCTGAAGGGAAGTCAGCAAATGGGAGACTCAAGGCAGAGCTGGAGGTAGCCGCCTCCTCTCTCCTCTTAGACCTTAATCTTTTTACTACTCACTCCGGGAGGACCATCTGCTCACATTTGAAAAAAAAAAATCTACCTTCATGGAAACATCAAGACTAGTGTCTGACAAAACGTTGTGTGTCAAGGCTCAGCCATGCTGACAGACAACAGAAACCACCACACAAGGCCACCGAGAACGGGATTGGGGCTTGGATGATCCTCATTTGGGGAAAGACTCCTTCTCTCTTCCCTCATCTGGTCTTCTGCCTCCCTCTCCCTTCTCTGCCTCTCCCCCAGCCTCACCTCCCCAGCTTCCGGATGAGTCAATGTGTAGACAGGCAGAGCAGAACCTTCACTTTAGGAGCCTGTGACGTCTTTGCTGCTTCCTCCCTGCAGTCAAGGCTGTAAATTTTGTGCAGTTCCTAGGAACAGTATCTTGTCCAGGTAAACACTGCAGGGCGTGGGGCCGGCAGAAGAAAGCCCAGGGTGCCTGGGACCCTGTCCACTGTTGGTTTCAGTTCTAGTCTAACTTAAGGACTGAGCAGGAAGTCTGCTGTCCAGCAGTGTCCACCTGTGACTGGGTGGGGCAGTCATTCTCACCTCGGTCACCACATCCTTGTTGAAGACTGTGGCATTGCCCAGAAGCTTCCTCAAAGTATTGATGTCTCCTTTCCTTCATCATAGTTCTGGAGGAAAGCTGCAAGGAGATGGGGTAGAGGCCTCTGGAGCCAAGAGTGGGAAACTGAGCTTTGAGGCCATGGGAGCTGCCCATCAGACCCCAGTACCAAGGAGGGCTGATCAGTGGATAAAGCCATCCTCTGTGTGTTTGTCACATCCAGCGTGGTCTGAGAATCTGTCTACATGTGTGTTGGCTTCTGAGTGACCCCTCAGTGTTTTCCAGCTCCTGTTGCAGGAGCCTTGCCTCTACCCCCAGGCTGTCCTGGTCCTCAGCCTTCAGTAGGACACTGCAAAAATCAAAGTTGGCAGCTGAGTGGGTGATGAACCCACTCCAGTTTGACAGCCTTCGCTGCTGTTTGCCCTTCCATCAGCTTCCTCAAGCACTAGTGTTGTGGCTTGACCTCTGACCTCTGTGTCTAGCTGTGTGCGGGGCTGTATGACATCAAGGCTCATCTAAGCCACTTGAGATCCTGCAATGGGCCAAGAGGTCTGTTAGTATCAGGTCATTGAGCTTGGGGTCACCACTGCTTCAGTCAGTGGGAACACAGTGTTGACCTTCTCTACCCAGGGAGATTCCAGCTTCTTCATCTAAGGAGGACTTACTCTCTCCATCCACGGAGGACTCACTTCTTCCATGTAGAGAGGACCCAGCTTCTCAGAGCTCAGCTCAGAGGTCTGTCCTGGGCATCATGAGTCTGGCCAAAATTCCTTTGACTCCCGCCACAGCAGAGAAAGCACGGCATGGAAAACCACAGGTTTTTGGGGCTAGGTCCATCCTTGGGTTTCTGCAGGGCATGGTGCCAGCCTGAGGGCCCCACATAGGGAATCCAAACAATGGTCTCCTTGGCCCAGCTGGTTCTAGTTCCCTAATCCCTATGTTTTTGGGCTCAGGCCACACTCAGGTTCTCCCACGTGCCTGAGCTGTGATAGGGAGGACCGAGCAAGGCTGGGGCTGACGGGCACAGTGAGGTGGGAAGACTGGCTTCCACCTATGCCCAGGCTCTTGATCGTTTTTATCTCTGATGTCTTTGTAGTGCGTGGAACCCTTTCTGGCAGCAGCTAGGATGGCACAGAGGTCCCAGAGGACTAGGTGGGTGGCATCATAGGACAGCACTATCACTAGCAGTACTGTCTCTTTTAGTCCAGGATGTGGCTTTTGTTCAGAGCCTGGAGGAAGGGTCTAGGGAAGGAGATGCCACCCCCTCTCCCCATTCAGGGAGCCTGTGACCATTGATGCATCTCTCCTCACTCGCCTCTGGAAGTTGGGGACAAAATTAGAGCCTGAGGCACCTTGTGACCAAATTCATGGTGTGTATTCTAACCAAAGTCAGTACCTATCCTTGTTTTCAGGAAGAGGAAACATTGAGGGCAGGGACGCTCCCCAGGTCTCAGTTTATGTTCCAGCTACAGCATGGGTGGTCACCTGTGCCTCTCCATCCTGTGTGGACCTCGGGAGCTGTTGTCTCTTGTAGGCTCATATTTTGTGGTTTTTACCAACTCTGACGCAGCACCCTGGTTCCTGGAGGCATTTCCAGTCATTGGTGAGGCAGCTGCAGCTTTGGGCTAAGCTCAGGGACTGAAGATCACCAGATCTTCAAAGATCATGTCCTTTGAGTAACAGCTATGGCTAGGAACACAGGACAGTCTGCCCAAGACCACATGTCTTTGGGAGAAGTGTTAGCCTCAGGACACTCTGCAGGGACAGGATCTGCTGGAGTTGGGGCTAACCCCTCTGCTCAGACCCCTTTCTCACAGAGTGTGGCTGTTCCAGACTTCAAGCTACTTCCTCTTGTACCCAGGGGACACGATTCCATTGAGAGTTGTTGCTTGGGCTGAGGGCTGCCCAAGTTTTAATTACATGTAATTCCAGAGACTGGCAGAGCCTGGGAACATAAGGGGATTAGAGAGTGGACTTAGCCAGGCTCAGCAGAGTACAGCAGGCTTCACGGAGACAGGTGGCCCCCACGTCGCTACTGCTCCTTGCCTTCTGGATCATGAAATGGGGTCAGACACCCCCTCTGGAGTCTTGGTTTCCCGCCACTCTTTGTCTTCTCCAGATGCCATGAAGTGAGGTGCATCAGGAATCATGGTTATTTCAGCCCACACAGCTCATGGAGAGATAGAATGGAGTTGGGGGACACCTGAAAGCTCCTTATTCTATCTAGGCTGTGTTGGAGGTTGTGGGGTTGGGCCTGGGCTATTGAGAGGGTATGGCAGATCTTGTGGGATGTAATTCCAGCAGGCACCTCCTGCCTCTCTCAACCTGAGACTGGCCTGGCTTATAGCTTAAAGGAATGGAGTTCACCTGGGGTGTGTGCTGGCATTGGGATAATTGGGGCTATGACATCCTGAGGAAGGCCAAGTTTGCCCAGGGAGTCATATAAAGATAAACTCAGATAACCTGAATCAATATTTCCTCTCTGGGACCCATGGAGCCCCCACAGCTGTTTTCCTGATAACTCGGCAAATGCCCCACCCACCCTTTGCACCTCCCTTGTCCTCCGCCCTCAGGTGCCCGCTAGGCATATAAGTCCTGGACCCCTGCCCTGGGATGCTCTTCTGTGCCACCCTTGTGAGCCACCATGGGGCTGCCACTAGCTCGCCTGGTGGCTGTGTGCCTAGTCCTGGCCTTAGCCAAGGGCTCGGAGCTCCAGAAAGGTAAGGGGCTGGGTGATCTGGGTAAGGGAACAGGCAGAATGCCCTGAGGGTGGGAAAGCAGTCCAGAACACTTAGGAAGGGGCTTCTGGAGTAGGAGGGGGTGTCCCCAGTTAGAACCACACTGCAGTGGGACTGGTCTTAAGGCTCTTACCACCACTCTGATGCTGAAAGCTGAGGCTCTCACACCAGGTGGATGAGAAGCTGGGATCCCTGAGGGACCACTGTCCCGGGGAGTTGGGAAGGCATTGGGTGTCTAGAAGAAGCCAAGCTTAGGATGGCTCCAGGTATAGAAGACCTTCAGCAAGACAGTGCCTCTGGAGAACGGGCTGGGTGTCCAGAGGGGACACTTCTGTCCCATCAGGATAAAATTGTAGATGGGGGATGTCCCAGGGGGACTCTTAAAGACTGAAGGATCCATCCCAGCCTCTTGCTGGGTGAAGACTGTGGAGAGGGGCTAAATGAAGCATCAGTTGAGAGGTTTGAGGTAGACAGTGACCACATCCCCGCTTGACTCCACACTAACTAGCACCTTGACTGAGAGTCTATGCAGAGGGGGTGACCAATATTTAACAGAGACTCCTACAGGGGGAGCCAGAAACCCTGGTTTGGAGCTCCAGGTGGATACCCCTGGGGGGAACCTCTGGGGTTAACTTGGAGAATGGGCTCAGGGAAAACCTCCTCGAACCTGGGTGTCTCACCTTGTGTCCCCACTGTTCTCCCAGAAGCCAGATCCCGAAACCATGTCTGCAGCACCTGGGGTGACTTCCACTACAAAACTTTTGACGGCGAAGTCTTCCGATTCCCTGGTCTCTGTGATTACAACTTTGCTTCTGACTGCCGAGACTCCTACAAGGAATTTGCTGTGCACCTGAAGCGGGGCTTGGGCAAGGCTGGGGGCCACTCCCAGATAGAGTCTGTCCTGATCACCATTAAGGACGACACCATCTACCTCACCCACAAGCTGGCAGTGGTGAATGGGGCCATGTGCGTGAGATTACTACTCTTCGTTCATGTCCCAGTAGCTAGGGAGATGCTTCTGAATTCTCAGAGCAAGTTTTCCCCTGAATATTTTGTATAACTTAGCCAGCCTCCAGGATACCCTCTTCTGCTCTAGTCCATGCCTAAGTTTGAGGTTTGAGCTAGCCATGGATTCGTTCAACAAACACCGAGGGGTCTCCTCCATAGACCAGGGTTCTTGGGTACCTAGTGAGTCCTCTGTAGATTTCCCTTGGCAGACATGTGGGATAGGCTGGTGGCTGCCAGAGCCTGTCCCCCAGGCTAAAGTTGCAGAAGCTCAGAAGGGAGAGGCTGCTTGCCCTACCCCATTGTTCCCAGCATTGTCTCTGCAACAATGAGGTCCTCTTAAATGCATTCCTGTCCTGCTGGCTTACCTCCTGGGGATTTACTCTTTTCCTGCTTCAGGGGTTTCTGTGTCCTGCACACTGGACTCTCCCAGTGTTCCCTTACCTTGTTTGGTCTGCCAGGGTCATGCTGTCATGGGTGGGTTGGATATGGCCGAGGTTCTTAGGGATAGAGGCTCAGGGGCTGTTGTGCGGCAGGCAGTTCCAGGACATCACAGGAATGGGACAGGGTCTTGGCATAAGGACAGCTCCAGAGTGATGGGCTTGGCAGGGGTTGAGGGTCCCACCCTGACAGATTTTATGAGGAAATACCTTTGAGCAGAGGGCCTAGAGAGGGCTGGGGGCTCAGTCCCCAAGATATCCCAGACCCACTGCCATTAGGACTCCTGGGAAGGCCTTTGTCCTGGGCTCAGAGAGGGCACAGGAAGGGAAATAGGCTGAAGGGCCTGGTCCTGCCCCAAGGAAATCCACCTAGCCCAGGACAAGAGCTTTCTGGGCTTCTCTTTGAGCTTGGCCAAGAAAGTTTGGAGCTTCAGATGAGAACAAACTGGCCATGTAAGGGGCCAGGCTGGGACTGACTTCACCCAGATAATGCCCACGGTCTCAGCACCCTATGGACAGCAGAACCCTCATGAGGACAAGTGGGTGGGTTCTGGGATGATGAATTGGTGATTGACCCCATAGTCGCTCCCACAGGGTCAGCACCCCACACTACAGCTCCGGGCTGCTCATAGAGAAGAACGATGCCTACACCAAGGTCTACTCCCGTGCTGGCCTCTCCCTCATGTGGAACCGAGAAGATGCACTCATGGTAGGCACCAGCATCCTGGGCTCTAGGGTGGTGGACTCCTCTGTCTGGCCAGAGGCCTGGTGGCTCCATAGAAGGGTAGGAGGGTGGGAGACCCACACCTCATGATTGGAGTAGGATCCTGTGTGGTAGAGAAGGCTGCTGGAGACAGTGATTGGTACCAGAGACTCCACTGGCCTGACCTGAGAGAGGCTTTCTGTGCTATAGGTGCAGTGAGCTGTCTCCAAGTGTCCTTCAGAGACTGCGTTTTGATACTCCACCCTGAAGGCCACCTTTCTAGTGGCTGACCCCTGCCTTCTTTCCGACCTGCCCTGTTTGAAAAGCTGCCTAGACCTAGGGGCTCTGGAAGATGTGCTGGGTTCTGAGGTCTGCTCACCTGCCCTCCCTTCTCCTCCAACAGGTGGAGCTGGACAGCAGGTTCCAAAACCACACCTGTGGTCTCTGTGGGGACTTCAATGGCATGCAGACCAACTATGAATTCTTTTCTGAGGGTAAGTGCGAAGCTGGTCTTGCGAGGGAGACAGGGGTGTGTCTGCAGGTTCCTGGTTCCCAAGGATCACTGCTGACCAGCTGTCTCCTCAGGCATACACATCAGTGCCATTGAGTTTGGGAACAGGCAGAAGATCAACAAGCCTGAGGTTGAATGTGAGGACCCTGAGGCGGTACAAGAGAAGGAGTCCTGTTCTGAACACGTGAGCCACCACTGGGGGACCCCAGGATCTCAGGAAACCAGACCTTTGTTGGGGATCTTTATGCTCTAAGAAGTGGGGGGGGGGGAGAAATATGAACAGCTGACTGAATTCCTGTCTTCCTATCTTAAGCGAGCCGAGTGTGAGAGGCTGCTGACCTCCACAGCCTTCGAGGACTGTCAGGCCCGCGTGCCTGTGGAGTTGTATGTGCAAGCCTGCATGCAGGACCGCTGCCACTGTCCGCAGGACGGTGCCTGCGAGTGCAGTACCCTTGCTGAGTTCTCCCGCCAGTGCTCTCACGCAGGTGGCCGACCTGAGAACTGGAGGACTGCCTCACTCTGCCGTAAGTAGCTAGTGACCCATGGGATGCTTGGAGGCCACTCACATGGCACTCAATGTTAGCGTCCTTGGGCTTAGTGAGCCCCTGGTGGGAGCCAGATCTGGGCCAAGCACCCAGATGCTGTGTTTGCCAGTGGCCTTGGTAGCTCCTTATTTATGGATTGATGGAGCTGACTTTGCTTCTAGCCAAGAAATGCCCCGGTAACATGGTGTACCTGGAGAGTAGCTCGCCCTGCGTCGACACTTGCTCACATCTGGAGGTCAGCAGCTTGTGTGAGGAACACTACATGGATGGCTGTTTCTGCCCAGAAGGTATGTGCTCTGGATGACCCTTGTCCTAGGGACCGGGTGGGGAGCAGGCAGAGAAGGTTGGGACTCCTCCAAGAGCCCAAGGGGCTGTGAGATGAGAATCTTCATTGACAGAGCAGGGTTCCAGACACCTGTGGATGGAGGTCTGACTGGAAGCCTCACCTTGGGGGAGACTGGCACTTCCTGGGGCTTCCAGGGTAAGTTTACATCTTTGGCTGTCTATCACAGGCACAGTGTATGATGACATCACGGGCAGTGGCTGCATCCCTGTGAGCCAGTGCCACTGCAAGCTTCACGGACACCTCTATATGCCAGGCCAGGAGATTACCAATGACTGTGAGCAGTGGTAAGTCTCAGGGGGTAGAGGTTGGGGGTCAGACAGGCTGGGGTGTTACTGAGTCTTGACCCTGTGCCCTGCTTCTGGGCAGTGTCTGCAATGCCGGTCGCTGGATGTGTAAAGACTTGCCTTGCCCTGAGACCTGTGCTCTGGAAGGTGGCTCCCACATCACCACCTTTGATGGGAAAAAGTTTACCTTTCATGGGGACTGCTACTATGTCCTGACCAAGGTAGGCTAGCCAGGCACCTGGATGGAGCTGGGGCCCCTCTGTCTTGAGAGGAGGGTGGAAAGGCTGATTCTGGAGAAGGCTGTCCTTGAGGTGGTGGGTAATGCTGCTCCTAGAAACAGGATGAAAAGTGGGGGTCTAGGGTGCAGGAGGCTGTCAGATCCTTAGTAACTTCACTGCCTTTTCTCATACAGAGCGAACATAATGACTCCTATGCTCTTCTGGGTGAGCTGGCCTCCTGCGGCTCTACAGACAAGCAGACCTGCCTGAAGACTGTAGTGTTGTTGACTGACAAGAAGAAGAATGTGAGTGCCTCCACTCCTTTCCTTCCCAGCATTTCTGGGTCCTGCATGCAGGCCCTCTCACCTCTATGCACCTTTGACATTTCTTGCAGGTGGTGGCCTTCAAATCAGGTGGCAGTGTGTTGCTCAATGAGATGGAAGTGACCCTGCCTCATGTGGCAGGTGAGTGGTTCAGGGAGGGATCCTGAGCTGCTGCCAGTCAACAGAGCCAGCTGAGACTTGGACAGCCTGAATCTGGGTCAAAGAGGGGCCTTGTGTCCTCAGGCAGACTCTATCCTTGGGAGTCCCTGTTAGTGGTAGGGGGTGGTGGGCATGCCACCCATAGTACGGTGGAACCAAGGAGCTCTGCTGCCTTTCACCACGTTCTTGTCTTACAGCAAGCTTCTCCATCTTCCAACCCTCCTCTTACCACATTGTTGTGAACACGATGTTTGGGCTGCGGCTGCAGATCCAGTTAGTTCCAGTCATGCAGCTTTTTGTGACTCTGGACCAGTCTGCCCAGGGACAGGTGCAGGGTGAGTGGTTCTCTTCTGTCTTGTCTCTGAAAAAGCCCCATAAGTGTCCTGTCTTTTCCCCCATCCCCAGATTCTTCCTAATCCTGTCCTGACCCTTTAGGTCTCTGTGGGAACTTCAACGGCCTAGAGAGTGATGACTTCATGACATCTGGTGGGATGGTGGAGGCCACAGGTGCTGGCTTTGCCAATACCTGGAAGGCCCAATCAAGTTGCCATGACAAGCTGGACTGGCTAGATGACCCCTGTTCCCTCAACATAGAGAGCGGTAAGGCTCAAGGGAAGCTGTTGGCTTGTCAAAGACACACAGTCCTGACAGTACAGCCTCAGAGCAGCTGGGGCTCCTGATGAAGACATAGGATGTGGGTGAGGGGTGGATGGAAGTCACATGGTCCATGGTGCTGGGAATCAGTACACTCATCTGCTCTTTCAGCTAGTTTATAATGGCCCTATGGTGGCAAAGTAGATGGGCTGGGCAGGCTAACTGCTAGATGGTGGCTCTCATCTAGGCCTGGCCTAATGCTAGAATGACATGTCTTCCTACCCATTTCTCCATCATATATGTGGATTTCTAGCTCCTTGGGGTCGAGAAAGGGAGAGGTGGGTGTTATGCAGAGAGGTCTCACCTTGCTCATAGCTGCCTGGAGTTATGATGGGAGGAAGGAAGGGGTCTGGTTTTGGTCACACAGGAAACCATGTCACCTTCATCCTGGGTGATCAGACTTTAGGCTCAGGGTATGTGAAAGGGATCAGGGTCCATGCTAAGGTTCTGATCCACTCCCCAGCCAATTACGCTGAGCACTGGTGTTCCCTACTCAAGAGGTCGGAGACGCCCTTTGCCAGATGCCACCTGGCTGTGGATCCCACTGAATACTACAAGGTGAGTTCATCCCCCAACACTGCACACTCAATGCTGCATGCAGTGTCTCCAGAGCCACCAAAGTGTGCTCTAGGCACTTAGCTGAGCTGTGAGGGGCTGGGTGTCTGTGTGTGTGTGCCCAAGTGCTGGTGTGTGTGCACATGTATATTCACTTGAGTGTATGAGGTGCTAGGTCCATGCACCTGGCCTCCCCGCCTCACTGTCTGTTGTTTGGTTTGCCTCCTAGAGGTGTAAATATGACACGTGCAACTGCCAGAACAATGAGGACTGCATGTGTGCCGCTCTTTCTTCCTACGCCCGTGCCTGTGCAGCCAAGGGTGTCATGCTGTGGGGCTGGCGGGAGCGTGTCTGCAGTGAGTGCTTCTCCACTGGCTGATTCCAAAGATGGTGATCCAGACATGGAACTCCACGGGCTTGAGCTGGGAGCCCCGAGTACAGCAGTCCAGGGAGAGGGGCCAGCTCTTTGTAGCTGTCTCCCGGCTTCTGCCAGAAGCAGCAGATTTCCCTGACTTTTTAGACTTTCTGCTTGCAGCGAGGAGCATAATTCTATAGAGATGGGCTATGGGCTAGCCACAACTGTAGAAGCTGAGTTCAGGGGCCCGGGAGGGGTTCTCAGGGTGGCTGGCCTTCTGGTCTTTGGGCTAGGCTGGTATCTGCAGTCCTGGTGGAGACAGAGACTCAGGGACAACTTATAGGGACAGTAGCTGGAGTCTATTCCCTTTGCCCCTTCCTTACTCCTGTGGTTTCCTCTGCAGACAAAGATGTGCACGCTTGCCCAAGCTCACAGATCTTCATGTACAACCTGACCACTTGCCAGCAGACCTGCCGCTCACTCTCAGAAGGCGACACCCACTGCCTCAAGGGATTTGCACCTGTGGAAGGCTGTGGCTGCCCTGACCACACCTTCATGGATGAGAAAGGTCGCTGTGTGCCCTTGGCTAAGTGCTCCTGCTACCACCATGGTCTTTACCTGGAGGCAGGAGATGTGATTCTGAGGCAGGAAGAGCGTTGGTGAGTGTCCTGGACTTGGCAAGGGGCTCATAGAGTGGGGAGGGGGTTGCTCTTGAATCTCTACCCCAAGTGAAAAAAATAGGGGACTCTACCCGTGGGACCTGAGACTCTCAAATGGTGCAGAGGTGCCAGGACTGAGATTCTGAGAGTGGCCCGGCTGGCATCTGTTCTGTGTGGACACAGACCTGGACCCCAATCGTCTCTTCCCACTTCTCTTTCATAGCACTTGCCGGAACGGGAGGCTGCAATGTACCCAGGTCAAACTGATTGGCCACAGTAAGTGGATGCTGCCCATGAATGGCCACAAGTTTGAGTCTTGTTTCTCCTCCTTACTTACTCGGTGTCCTGAATTCACCTTGAGCTAAGACAGACTCCTTCACCCCACAGCCTGTCCGGAGAAGAAAATCCTTGTAGACTGCAACAACGTAACTGCTCTGGCCATCCGGAAACCCCGTGCCACTAGCTGCCAGACACTGGTGGCTGGCTATGTGAGTGCCATGGAGGGATGCTGTGGGTGGGTGCTTGAGGGTGTTCTGGATGCCTGAGAGGGAAAAGGCGGACTCGCACACTGCCAGTTCATTGGGCTGGAAGCTGAGTCTTACAAACACGCAGGTTGATACTTCTTGTGACCCTGGAAGGGAGGTGGTAGCCTGTGTCAGTGCAGAGGTCGGTGTAGGCGCCTTGGCCAGCAACTCTACCCGCTCTCCCTGACCAGGACGAGCTTGAAGGGAGGGGTCTTTGGAGAGAGGAAAAGAAGTTGGGGTCCAGGACACTGTTAGATCTCACGTGGGCATCTGCACTTGACCCCTCAAGGAGGACTGGGTCCTTATCTGAGCCCTTCTTATTCCAGTACCATACAGAGTGTGTCAGTGGCTGTGTGTGTCCCGATGGACTGCTGGATGATGGCCGTGGTAACTGTGTGGTGGAGGATGAGTGTCCTTGCATCCACAACAAACAGCTATACTCTTCTGGGCGAGAGATCAAACTGGATTGCAATAACACATGGTGAGCTGGCCCAATCAGGCGGCACTGGAGGGACTGGGCTGGCTTTGTGGGGATACAAGGTGCTCCCTACTCCGCTGGTGGAGCAAGTTTGTTGTCTACCCCTTACCTTAGAAGTCACTTTAGGCCAGTATACATGCTTGCAGGTTTCCTACATGGCCTCCTCAGGAGGTATCTCCACGGTGTTCAGGGCCTTACCTAAGCTGCTCTCCAAGAGCAGATGAGAGTCTTGGCCTCAGGACCCTTCAGGCTCTTCTACTTTACTCCTCAGTACTTGCCAGAAAGGACGCTGGGAGTGCACCCGGTATGCATGCCACAGCACCTGCTCTATCTACGGGAGTGGCCACTACATCACCTTCGATGGGAAGCACTATGACTTTGATGGACACTGCTCCTATGTGGCTGTCCAGGTGCGACTGTGGACCGGTCTGGGAAGAAGCCTGCCCAGAGAGTTGGAAGAGGGTCCTGGGGGTGGGAAGAGCCAGCCTTTCCTCACCCAGGAACCCACACACTGCCAGGATTTGGGTTCCCAGCAATGAATAGAGGGGGTAAACCCCTCTCCTCCCCACAGTGTCCTACTCATGCATGGAGATGAGGGTTATTGAGAAAGCCTGCCCCCATGTGTGTGTGTGTGCGTGCATGCGTGCGTGCGTGCGTGTAGACAGGCCAAGCTACTATTCCTTGTGCTCTTTGATGACATCATCATCCCCAGACAACAGGTCTGGCTGGATGAGGTTTGAGTTAAGGCCTCTCAGCCCAGATGGGGAAGGGCAGAGCATTTTCTACTCAGAGGGGTGCTGTAGCTTTGCCAGCTGGGGTAGTCACCTGTGTCCTGCCCTTCTTGGCTGACATTGTTTTGCTGGCCCCCAGGACTACTGTGGCCAGAACTCTACCGGTTCCTTCAGCATTATCACTGAGAATGTCCCCTGCGGTACCACAGGTGTTACCTGCTCCAAGGCCATAAAGATCTTTATTGGGGTGAGTGCTGCTGGATCCCTGGACAGGAGGTCCCTTGGACACCCTTGGACACAGTCAATGACCATTCTTTCCTCTGGATAGGGGACAGAGCTGAAGTTGGTGGATAAACACCGTGTGGTAAAGCAGTTGGAAGAGGGACACCATGTGCCCTATATCACACGGGAAGTGGGCCTGTACCTGGTGGTAGAGGCCAGCTCCGGCATCATCGTTATCTGGGACAAGAAGACCACCATCTTCATCAAGCTGGATCCCTCTTACAAGGTAGGCCACCAAAATGCCAGCTGTGCCTTGGGCTGCCCCCAGCGTAGGCCCCTTGAATGTTGCTCTCCCTTCCCTCAAGATCTTCTCAAGCTGGAGACTCTTGTCTGTCTTCCTGCAGGGCACTGTATGTGGTCTGTGTGGGAACTTTGATGACCAGACCAAAAATGACTTCACCACTCGGGACCACATGGTGGTGAACAGTGAGCTGGACTTTGGGAATAGCTGGAAGGAAGCTTCCACTTGCCCAGATGTGAGCCACAACCCAGACCCCTGCAGCCTGAACCCACATCGCCGCTCCTGGGCAGAGAAGCAGTGCAGCATTATCAAGAGTGAGGTGTTCAAAGTGTGCCACAGCAAGGTAGGCGGGGCTGCAGGCATGGGCGGGGCCACAGCAAGGTAGGCGGGGCTGCAGGCATGG
>JANHMN010000003.1:128779517-128840177 GCA_030674055.1 Rhabdomys pumilio
CAACGTCTACTACCCCAAAGACCACAACCCCAACACCCATCACAGAGACCTCCACTCCCACATCTACCACTACCCAGCCACCAAGTCCAACACCTACAACAACAACTCCACCCTCAACACCCACCACTACAGGGCCCTCAACCTCAACACCTACTACCCCACAGACCACAACCCCACCACCTACAGGAACAGAGAGTTTCACTCCTAGATCTACTACTACCCAAACACCAAGTTCATCTCCTACCACTTCAGGGACCCCAACTCCAGCACCTATCATCACACAGACCTCAACTTTAACATCTACAGCAGAGACCACAACCCCAACACCCACCACAGAGACCTCTACTCCTAAATCTACCACTACCCAGACACCAAGCCCTTCCCCCACCACCACAGTGACTCCAACTACAACACCTACCACCACAGTGAGTATAAGTTCCACACCTACTATTTCAGAGACACCAACCCCAACCTCTACTACCACAGAGACCTCTACCCCAACCTCTCCTGTTACTACTACCAACACCATAGGTTACCCAACCCCAACACCCACCACCACAATCAAAGAGACTACCACTACAAACACAGTACCTACTACGGGATCAACCTCTTCCAAACCCCCAACTGAATCCTCGACACCTGTGACCTCTCAGTCTACTCCTTCCCCACCCACGGAGACCACCACCCTTCCAAGCACCCCTGTACCCACCACAGCAACATCTACCACAGCATCATCCCCTGGAACAACATCACCATTCGTCACTCCATCAGTGGGCAGCACAACACCTTCACCTCCAGGTCCATCACCAGAACCTACCACATCTCCAGGTAAGTAGACTGTGAAGCCACCCCTATTCCTCCACTCTTTGGAGAGCTTGTCTTTGCAAGGGAAGCTTTGTGGTCTCAAGACCTAAGCTTGGGGTGAGCATTTTGTGCTTCACGACCCTGTTCTTGCTAAGTAAGGCCAGTCCCCTGGGAGGTTTGAAGCAGCCTAAGTGGGCCTTCTCTGCCTACAGGGTCAGATCCCTGGGACTGATGAATTGTAGATAGTATAGATTTCGCAGCACTGATGGGTAAAGCTCTCCCAGGGAAGTTCTGGGCTATATACGGTTGGGGCTGGTGTAAGACACTCCTGTCTGGGCATGGCACAAGAGGTCTTGGAGGGTAGCTAGTCTGGCACTGGCTACGTCCAGTGTCCAGTGTGACAGTCACACAGTGTGCATGGTGATATCAAATCCTGGTGAGTGGATATAAAGCTTTGACACCTTGCCATGGCTTCTTGACCTAGCTGTTATCTTACAGTGGTGGGGCCTGCAGGTAGAGCTCTGTAGCACCTGACATGATCAGTGCCATCAGCCTACATAGAACTCTTCTTACAGGCACGCCCACCTCCTCAAAGACCACAACAGGGCCAACTTCACCTACCACGAGACCACCCTCCACATCCACCCCTACATCCCCCACTGTGACAACATCTACTACAGAAACCATCACCCAGACAAGACTCTCGCCAACCACACCAACGACTTTGAAGACCACCAGGACCTCGTCTTGGGGGACAATGTCTTCAGCCTCCCCAATCACTTCTCCCAGCACTGTTTGGACCGCCACGGCAACCATAACTACCTGCTGTGTTGTGAATGAGACGTTCTATGACCCAGGTATTCATGGTGTTCATGTCTAATATTCACAAAGCTCAGGCTTGTCTCTGCTCCTACCAATGGGTGGAACCAGGGTCAGACCCCAACTTGAAGCTTGGTCAGGAGGGTGAAGGCTGGAGGCTGGTCATGGGTGGGTGTTCTGTGGCTAGCTTTATCTTGTTGGGAACATAAAACCAGAAGTCAGGGCTCTTCCGAGGCTTGGAGAACAAGTTGAGATGGGGCTTAGTTCATTTTCTGTTGTAACAAAACACTTGAGGCCAGATGATTTATAAACAATAGAGGATTGTTTAGCTGGCAGTTCTGGAGTCTAGGAAGTACAGGAACATGGCACTGACATCTGATGAGTTCCTCATCTGCATCAAAACAGGTACCAGGTGGTGAAATGGCACAAATGTTCTGGCCCTGGGTCTCTTTTCTTCGAACGTCACTAATGCTATGCTAGGGGGAATCACTGTCATACCTCACCTTAGTTATCTCCCCTAAGGTTCCTCCCCCAATACACTGAGTCCCTCCCCATGACCTCCGTGGAAGTCTATCAGTGTGTTCTAGTGGCCAGCTCTGCTTCTGAATAGTGTAAAGACTGTGTCTTTCTCTTTTCTTGTAGGTGAACTGGTCTACAACAATACCTATGGGGACACCTGCTACTTTGTAAACTGCTCTGTGGACTGCCAACTCCAGGTCTTCAATTGGTCCTGTCCATCTACTCCCTCAACTCCTACACCCTCAACACCAACAACACCAATATCTTCCAAGACAACCACACCCTCCACGCCATCTACCACATCTTCAAAGTCTACACCTTCTACGCCCCAACCCACATCATCCAAGTCCACACTCAGCACACCAACCAAAACCACCACCCATGGGTGCCTCGATTTTGATCCTCCCAGACAGGTCAGTGGGCAGTATGTGGCTTTGTTACCCTGGCATTGAACAGTGGGGTTGATGTTTCCCAAAACATCATGGGCACAGGTTCTGCTGTCCTCTCTTTTTACCATATCCTGCCTTTCTATGTCCTAACTCTAGTTGCCCTCAGCTCCAGCCCTGAGAGACCTGGGAGTAGACTGTCTTCCTGTGTAGCCTGGGAAAGCTAAGCTAAGCTGTATGTTGATTGTCCCACACTGTCTCTCCTGCAGGTGAATGAGACCTGGTGGCTGTGTAACTGTACCATGGCTATTTGCAAGCATGACAACGTAGTGGAGATTGTGGAGCTAGAGTGCAACCCCCCACCCATGCCCACCTGTTCCAATGGCCTCAAACCTGTGAGGGTCCCTGACCCCGATGGCTGCTGCTGGCACTGGGAATGTGACTGTAAGACCTTTAGCTATCTGGGAATGCACCTGTCAGAGTCCTTTCTTTTTTGGTATTGGTGGTTGCAGGGGCAGCCTCCTGGGAACAGACCTTAATTGCTAAGTACCCACTGAAGTCTAGGCACACAGTCTTTGGTACTTGCCAATACCCTTTATGTTTCTGAGTAGGAGCCTTGTCTGGTGGAGCAAGGCATGTTTCAGAGCAAGGATGCTTCTAAGGATGGGATTGTCCTGGCTCTAAAGCAAGGACTCACCCTGAAGAAGGAGGTCTCTGGACCAATTGAGAAGATGCTTTTTGGAAGATCTGCTCCAACTTGGATGTCACTAGTGGCTCAATCTAGGGACTGGGTTTTTTTTTTCTCCTTTAATTATTGATAGTCTTCCTATCCCTTGAATCCCGACAATGACTTGATTTCAGGGGTTCTGGCTCAGTGACATCAATGTATGGAACTTTTTCCACAGGCTACTGCACTGGCTGGGGGGACCCACACTTTGTCACCTTTGACGGGCTCTACTACAGTTACCAGGGTAACTGTACCTATGTGCTGGTGGAGGAGATTACCCCCACAGTGGACAACTTTGGGGTCTACATTGACAACTACCACTGTGTTGCCAATGACGAGGTGTCCTGCCCCCGCACGCTTATTGTGCGCCATGAGACCCAGGAAGTGAAGGTCATGACCCTGAACATAATGCCCATGAAGGTGCAGGTATGTGGCTGACACTGGCTTGGTATCCACAGTCTGTCATGGCCTTAGACTGTGGGCCACAGGCAACAGAGGACTAGGCTGCATATCTATTGGACAAGACTGGAGTCATGGCATGTTGCTGGGGCTCCTTAGGGTCCTGTCAGCTCTTCTCATGAGCTCTCTAAGTGAGCACAGAAACTCCCTCCCCGAGGATGGGTGAGCAGGAGGTGACTGTGTCTGGCTGTGTCTTCTCAGTACACTGGGGTCACTGGGGTCACTGGGGATGTTTATGGACATAGCTAAGAAGCTCTGATCCTTTTATGGAGTCTCAGAGTCTCTGGAAGAGTCTTCTTGGACTCTCCTGGGATGAGCTGGGACAAAGGTCAGTGTGGTGGAAGAAAGCAAGAAGGGAAGAGAAAGATGGAGGGACAGGAAAGTCTCCCCTTTTCAGATAGGAGTGGAGATATCACCCGTGCTATCCCAAGGTGCAACCTTGCCTTCTTGTTCAGCTCTATGGCTTCCAGAGAGGTCCCTGGAGGGACCGGACAGAGCAGGACAATACTCTAACAGGTGGCAGGCTCTAGCTCCTGTCTCGGAGTCTTCCCTGACTCAGATATGTTGTCTACAGGTACAGGTGAACAGGCAGTTAGTGGCTCTGCCCTACAAGAAGTATGGGCTGGAGGTATACGAATCTGGCATCAACTTTGTGGTGGACATCCCCAGGCTGGGTGCCCAGGTCTCCTACAATGGCATGTCTTTCTCCATCCGGCTGCCTTACCGCCTGTTTGGCAACAACACAAAGGGCCAGTGTGGTGAGTTCCCCCCACCCCCGCTCTTTTGTTGGAGGGCAAGACTGGGTGTGAGCCCCTGTCTCCCAGCTGTGGGTTCTCTTCCTCTGTGGACAGTCACTGTGACATTGTGTTGTGTTTGGTCCCTGTGAGAAGGCAGCAGAGGTTGGCTTGGCCTTGGTGTGTTGCCCTCTGGGCTAACCAGTGGGACACACAGAGCCTGTACTGGAGAGGCGCCAGGGCTTGACGTTGGCCTGATAGGTGACTTCTCCGCACACAGGCACCTGCACCAACAATACTGCAGATGACTGTATCCTGCCCAGTGGGAAGATTATTTCTGACTGTGAAATTGCTGCTGATGAGTGGTTGGTGAATGACCCCTCCAAGCCACACTGTCCCCACAAAGGCCTCACCACCAAGCGCCCGGCCATCACGACACCAGGGATTTCATTTAGTAACTGCACTGTGTCTCCTGTCTGCCAGCTCATCATGGACAGGTGACCTGTGGGAAGTGGAGAAGTGGAGGCAAGAGGATCAGGGAAAGCTTAGGCTAATGAGATCCTGTCTCAAAAACCAAACCAAACCAAACCAAACCAAACCAAACCAAACCAAACCAAACCAAACCAAACCAAACCAAACCAAACCAAACCAAAAGAGTCTCATGAGGTCTCATCTCTACCGCCTATGCTGCCTACCAAGTAGACAAAAAGCAGCCCCTGTGTGGGCCTGGAAGAGCTGAGATTATATCACTGTGGATGGGTGTTGGGTCCCAGGGGTCCCAGGACTTGGCTTCTATTTACCCAGGTCCTAGCTATTCTCCATACCCCAGCACCTTTCTTTGTTCTCAGACATTTCTCACTTCCTGGCTAGGTGCAGGCTCACTGAGCTATAGATCAACTGACAGCATCTCAGGGAGGCAGGTTCGGGATTGGATGCAGGTCAGGGACTCCTAAATCTGGTAGCCACAGAAAGATGTTCCTTGTCCCTGGAGGTGTTAGGGTGAGGTCAAAGCTAGGTGAACCTCTACCAGGATTGTTGGAAGGGAACATCCTGGCACCTAGTGACCATTGAGGTGTGCATAGTACATCTCTACGTGTCTGATGAAACAGACATATGTCCTTCCTTTCCTAGAGGCCAGCTCTTTCTGTCTTCTGCAGCTGGTAACCATAGTGCGTCTTTGGCAGGTGCCTCTGAGCAGGCTCCAGTTGGGCAGGAATGTGCTGGGGGGCTGGGAGAGCACGTGGAGAGGCTTTGGCGCTGACCACAATGTGACCCATCTCTCTCTGCACAGCCTATTCTCCCAATGCCACCCCCTCGTGCCTCCCAAGCACTACTACGAAGCTTGCCTGTTTGATAGCTGCTTTGTGGCTGGCTCTGGTATAGAGTGTGCCAGCGTACAGGCCTATGCTGCCCTCTGTGCCCAGGAAGGTGTCTGCATTGATTGGAGGAACCACACCCACGGGGTCTGCTGTAAGTGCCTCTCATTCTTTCCCACTCACTGCCTTGTGCTGGGGCCTGTGGGTCAGGCAAGGGTACTGGGCAGTTACCCATCCTCTGCTGTTATGGGGTGAAGTCCTGTGTGGGAAGGGCTGGGTATTTCTGTCACTGCAGGGAGGGACAGGCTTCTCTCTCTGGATATGACCTTATTCTTGTCCCTCCCAAGCAGCTGTGACGTGTCCATCTCACAGGCAGTATCTGGCCTGTGGCCCTGCAGATGAACCCACCTGCCAGTCCAGGTAGGCTGCCTGAAGATTCCTGCTGGTTCCTAGTCCTGCTCATGCATCCCAACTAGCTTTTGCTCCCTTCCCAGAGCTGTGTCCCAGAGTCTGTCCCTCCTACCTTCTGAGCATGTGTCTTGCCGTTCTAGCTCCTCTCAGAATTCCACGCTCTTGGTAGAAGGCTGCTTCTGTCCTGAAGGCACCACCAAGTTTGCCCCTGGCTATGACGTCTGTGTGAAGACATGTGGTATGCCCCTACTTCCATCACCCCCTCCTGTTTCCTCTGTGTACACAGAAGCAAGGCCAGGAGGCTGATCCTCGTTCCCTGTCATATCATGACAGTGTTAACAGAGTTTGTTTCCTCTCTCTTTCTAGGATGTGTGGGACCAGACAATGTGCCCAGAGAGGTAGGTTCCCCCTTGAGCTAGGAGAATTCTCCCTAAAATCCTGAGCTTTGAGGAATGAGTGGGGTGAAGGGATATGAGAGCCTGGGAGGCCCAAGGACTGATCACGAGCCATGTAAATCCTACTAGCTGAGATCTACCCACTCACCTTCCTGCCCACTGGTGCATCTCTCCATCAATCCATTGTTCAGCCATCTATCACTACAATTAACAATGTATTATCATCTATTTATCCATCTGACCACCCATCAATCTATTCAATACTCATTCATCATCCATCCATCCATCCATCCATCCATCCATCCATCCACCCCTCCATCCATCCACCCAAACTCTCCATCTGTACATCTATCTATTACCTATCCAGGTAATCACCTACCCACCATTCATGTATCTCTCATCTATCCATCTACCCACTACCCACCCAACACCTATCTATCCATCCACTATCCACCCACTCACATCTACCCATATATCCACCCGAGCCATACATCTGCTCATAATCTAACTACGTATGTATTATATATCCATCCAGTCATCCATCCATCCATCCATCCATCCATCCTTCATCCATCTATCCATCATCCACTCATTCATTCATTCACCCACTATTCTACACCCATTGATCCACCCACCCATCTGAACCATTCATCCTCTATCCACCCATCTAACTACTCAATCTATCATCCATGTATCTTATACATCTTTTGCTCATTCATCCACTTACCCACTCTCCATCACCCATCATCCACCCATCCATCATCTATCCATTATCTACCCATCCAAAAGCCTACCCATCATCTCTCCATCTCCTTCCCCAACTATCCACTCATTTATCATCTATTCATTCACCTACCCACCCAACTACTCATCTACTATTATCCATGCAACCAACCACCAATCCAGCACCCATCCGACCTTCTATCCACCCATCCATGAGACCATCCATTCATGTCTCCACCCATCTTCCCACCAGTCATATAATACTCTGACTAAATATAAGATGGCACATTGACTACTTCAGTGTTGTTTCCTGTATGTGCTCACAGCCATTGGTGGACTCTTTAGCTCAATTAAAAAAACACCTTCAATAGACAATCGACTGCATACCACACAGATGCTGATGGGTGCTGGTGAGCAGGTCACGTCCATGTGATATCAATGCCTTTGAATGAACAGTTGCTGGTCTGTCCCCGAACCTGCCCTGTGAGTTCAGAGGTGGTGAGAGATACAGCTTTCTCACTTGACACCTCATCTGGCTACCTGGTCCAGTCGTTTTCTCCCTGCCTGGCCGTAGGGATAGCCTGGTGCTAATCCAATCTTTCCTCTTTGCAGTTTGGAGAGCACTTTGAGTTTGACTGCAAGGACTGTGTTTGCCTGGAGGGTGGAAGTGGCATTGTCTGTCAACCAAAGAGATGTATTGGGGACAACCTGACCACTTGTGAGGAGGATGGCACCTACCTTGTTGTGGAGGCCAACCCAGATGACAAGTGCTGCAACATCACTTCATGTAGTAAGGCCACCCCCGGGGCATGGCGGCCATTCTCAGACCACTAGGGCGGATGCTCCCAGTGTAACCAAACACGCCCACTGTAGCTGAGGCTTTCTGCCACTCCCTCTGTTGGGCTCAGGTTCTGTTCACTTGAGAGGGTGATGGTAGTGGCTGTTGGATCAGGCCACGAGCCCCTGCTGCAGGGCCTGGGCCTGGTAGGCTCCACAGAGGCCTGAACTCATGCAATATAATGGGGGGTGGTGTTCTGATTGTGGGATCCATCCTGCTCTCATCATCACACTCCTGCTCTGCCTTCAGAGTGTGACACCAAACTATGTAAAGCTGAGCCCCCTTCGTGTTTGTTGGGATTCGAAGCGAAGAGCGAGCTTGTGCCTGGGAAATGCTGTCCAGTTTATTCCTGTGGTAAGTAAGGCCAGCGGGGTAAGGGAAGGGCAGGACAGGCTGTGAACAAGGGGCCAGTGGAGGGAACATGCTCTCTCCTTGGGCTTCTTTGTCATGGCTATGGCGGTGTACCCATCAGCCCTGAGCATCTGCTCAGATGTGTACACCAGGCTGAGGCTCGGGATAGCCTCTGATGGCTTTCCTCGCTCTTTCTTCCAAGTGCCCAAGGGTGTGTGTGTGCACCAGAATGCTGAATACCAGGTGAGTTCTGATTTGGGAGGGGACAGGGAGGAGGGGTGGCGTTGCCCTTGTCTGAAGGTAGAGTGATGCATGCGTGATGGTGTGTGCGATTCCCTTACTTCTGCCTGTCCCCAAAGCCGGGATCTCCAGTGTATTCCAACAAGTGCCAGGATTGTTTATGTACTAACATCATGGACAACAGCACTCAGCTCAACATCATCTCCTGTACCCACGTGCCCTGCAACATCTCCTGCAGCTCCGTAAGTGTGGCTATTCCCTTCTCTCTCACTGCTTGACTCAGTTTACCCTCTTTCCATCTTCTAAGAGACCCATGGTTTCACGCTCATTTACATGATTTGCCTTCATGTTTTTTTTAAAACTTTCTTGCCAAACTGAGCCTGTATCTACCTCCTATCATGGGACGTGTTCATACACAGCCTTTCCCTGGGTAAAGCATTCTATCGATTTCATGGTCTGGTAGGGTTCAGGGACAAGTCTTTGATCTCAGCCTCATCTTCTCCTGTGTTCACAGGGCTTTGAGCTTGTGGAGGTCCCTGGGGAATGTTGCAAGAAGTGCCAGCAGACCCATTGCATCATCGAGAAGACCAAGGATCAGTACCTCGTTCTGAAGGTGTGTACACTCCTGGCTCCACCCACAAGCTAGTCAGCTACTGAGGGCAAGGCTAGGATGACTTTGGGCTTGAGTCATCCTAGATCCCACATAGGTTAGCATGCATGACCATACTTGGGTGGCTAGAAACAACATGTATGGTTGCTCCACTCCCGGAGCTCTGAAGCACAAGGTCAAGGCTGGCAGAAGCTGTGAGGGGTCCTTCCTGCCTCTTCCTCTTTGGGCTCCAGGCAACACTGGTTTGTGTTTGCATCATCTCTGATGTAGCAGTTTCCTTCTATCTGAGCCTATGCCTCCTCTTCTGTCTCTTATAAGGATGCTCACTCCTGGAGTTAGGACCTCCTTTGTGTAGGATGATCTCATCTCCAGATTACTTTCTTGAACTTTTCAAAGATCATTTTCCTGTTCAGAATCACTTCCTAGTTCACAGGTTGGACCTAGGTTAGATTTTTGTGTTATGTAACCACAGGCAGGTAGGCTGCTATCTCCAAGACTCTAATGGGAGTCACTTGCCCAGTGACTCTGGACCTCCTTTCTGTGAAGCTGTACCTCCCAGGTCTTCCTGGGCTGGCCTCTGGTATACACTTGTTCATCCTCATTCTGTTGTGTCCACAGCCTGGGGAGATACAGAAAAACCCCAGTGACAAGTGCACCTTCTTCAGCTGTGTGCAAATCAACAATCAGCTCATCTCCTCGGTTTCCAACATCACCTGCCCTGACTTCAACCCAAGTGACTGTGTTCCGGTGAGTGGGACCCCTCTGGCCCTGTCCATGTATACTCTGCCAGGAGCAGGGAACCCTGATGCACCAGCTACCTGGTTTCCAGTAGGCTTGTTCCATACCCTCCTGTAGGACAGTCCTTATGCACCCCATGGCAAGAAGGGGCACTCACTTGCTGTGGGTGCTCTGGGCCCCTTTCTCACTCCCCTTTCTCTTCAGGGCTCCATCACATACATGCCTAATGGCTGCTGTCAGACATGTGAGTACATCTGGAAGCGTTGGGTGATGGGTGGGCTTTACTCAGAACCTTGAGCAGGAAGACACAGGACAGGGTGCTTCAGGACTCTTGCCCTTGCTGTGTCTCCTACACTCATGCAGATGTAGAGGAATCTGAGTCTCCTTCCATGGAGAGACTGGATGGAGACCAGCTGCATTCTGGGACTCAGTTTCTAAAAGAAAAGTGGGACTTAGTTAAAGACTAGAGACATGCTTAGAGAAAGGAGAAAAAACAGCACCAGAGAGGGAGATGGAGGGGGATGGGAAGAAGGGACACACACACACACAGATACAATAGATTTTATATATCTATATCTATCTCTATCTCTATCTCTATCTCTATCTCTATCTCTATCTCTATCTCTATCTCTATCTCTATCTCTATCTATAGATACATGGATACAATATATATATACACATTATATATATATAATATATATATATATTATATATATATAATGTGTATATATACACACACACACACACACACACACACACACATATATATATATATATACAGACAGACAGAGTCTTAGACCATCCCTTGACCTGCATCTCCTTCCACAGGCATCCCTAACCAGAGCAGAAACCTTTGCTCTGCCATCACAGTCATGAAGGAGATTTCCCACAATGGCTGCACCAAGAACATCTCCATGAACTACTGTTCTGGGTCCTGTGGGACTTTTGCCATGTGAGTCCCAGGCTACAAGTGTGAGATGGAGAGGTGGAGGAGCTCAAGGATGAGCCTCAAGGAGGGAGGACTCTGATGTTGTTCTCAGGGAGGCTGGCACCCATTCTGCCTTTCTTGTCCCCAGGTACTCTGCCCAGGCCCAGGATCTGGATCACAGATGTTCTTGTTGCAAGGAGGAGAGGACCAGTGTACGTCAGGTTACCCTGGAATGCCCAGATGGCACGGAGCTGAGCCATACCTACACACACATTGAGAGCTGTCAGTGCCAGGACACTCTCTGTGAACTCCCACAAGCCAAGCAAGTCCGTGCCAGGCGTTCTAGTCCCCGGCTTCTAGGAGGGAAGTGAGCGGGTTGTACCGTGCACATGCCTTCCCATCCTGAACCATCTTTCTGACTCTCTGAGCTTCTCCACTTCCAGCTTGGCTTCTTCTCTGCACATATTTATTTTCGGAGTTTCTGTTCCATCCTTTGCTTTCTGATAATAAACTCAGGCATAGCCACTTTGGTGTTGTGATTTAAGGTGGTTCTTCAAGAATCGGAGCTGGCCACTGTGTGGATAGCTTCTGGGAATTGGGTGGGGCCAGATAGTTTGGAAAGGGTCCTCAGGGACCCCTGGGGTCCAGTTACTGTTTTTTGTGCACCAGCCACAACGTGACTCTGCCATCTGTAATACTTTCCCTTGGGCTCCTGGCTCTGTCCAGAGCACTGGCTGAATGAAGACCCCTCCCCACCACGAGTGACAAAGCCCTCAAACTCCTTACCACGGTTTTCTGCTATGGGTGAGAACTTTGTCCACACGCTATGGGGACAGTGTATGTGTGTGTGCAGGTGTGAATACAGGTGTGCATGCACACCTGTGTATTTCCATGTGTCTGTTCCCATGGGGTATGAGCGTGTCACTGAGGAGGTCTCAGGCCACAGACTGGGGGAAGGGCATTGACCTCTGCTACAAACTGAAAGAAAAACAGCCACAATCATGGATTATATTGTTTACTTCTGTATCACAGTGACACAGATCCCTTGAAACAAGTAAAGCAAGGAGGACTTATTTAGCTCAGGGTTCTGAGGGATCAGCCCATGATTGCTTGACCCCAAGCATTTGTGCAGAACACCAAAGCAGCAGGGACATGTGGCAGAGACAAGCTGCTCACAGTTTAGCTGGCCAGGAATCTGATTGTGACTGCAAAAGGCCAGGGATAATAAATATCCTTCAACGACTCAGCTCTTCATAATCTTTAGTAAGGTCTCGCCATCCCACTCCCCCCCCAAGTTTCTTTAATCTCCTCAAATAACACCCTTTCAATATGTGAACCTCTTTTTGGGGGGATACTCCATACACAAACCATTACACGGCTCCTCAAAGACTGCTGGGCAGAGCTGTCAAACCACACGAACCTACCAGCATGAGCTTGTGTGGTCTTTTGAGTAAATGTCAGCTCTTTTAGCTTGTTCTTGTATTGGTTCAGACACCAAGGGGAGATGTCGTGTATGAAGCCCCCTCTTCTACTCTGAGATCCAATAATCATGAATAGGGTTTATTTACAGAAAACTTTCTAACATGTATAGTCATTCGGCAATGACAAAACTCCCAAGTGTCAGAGGCTTACAACAGCACGAGGGCCATCTTCCTCGTGCTCTCTGCTCGCTGCAGCTTGGCTGGCATCATGATGTGTGCCTCAGCAGCCCAGAACCTGGGATAGCAGAGGAGCTCTCATCTCTGAGGTCTCTTCTATTGTGGCTAAAGCCAGCTTGGGGGTTTCCCAGAATCTATACTTCAAGTGGTTCAGCTCAGCACAGGCTTTGGATGCTGGGATCGCAATACTACCATTGAGCAGCTGGGGGAGCCAGAGACACTTGGTGGCTGTCCAGTGATTCCAGTGATGGCTCTCGGATGGATGCAAGGAGAAAAACCCAAATGGTCCCCTTTTGGGAAAAGAAAGTGTGTGTGTGTGTGTGTGTGTGTGTGTGTGTGTGTGTGTGTGTACACAGAGTCCAGAATAGAGTTTTGAACTCCCAAGGCTGGAGTGACAGGTAGTTGTACATGTATATGGATCTGTGTTTGTGTTGTGTGCACGTGTGTGAACAAATGTGGGTGCATATGGAGGGCAGCGGTGAGTGAACCTTGCGTGTCATTCTTTAGGTGCTGATCACCTCGTTTTTGAGACAGAGTCCCTTCATTGAACTTGAGGTGTACTGATTAGGTTAGGTTAGCTGGCTAGCGAGTCCTATGGCTCTCCCGTATGTCTCCTCAGCTTTTTGCACATGTGTTCAGGTGATCAAATAACACTCCTCATGCTTGAGCTACAAACACTTTACTGACTGAGCCATCTCTCCAGTGTTGGTGGTGTCTACTAGTTTCTACAAATGTAAGACAATACCTTGGTAGTTAAATATTTGCAAATTCAACAAACATAAAACATTTGAGGTCCAGTAAGACGGTTCAGGGGGTAAAGACAATTGCCATCAAGTCTGGCAACCTGTGTTCAGTCCATGGGACTCACATGGTGGAAGGAGAGAACTGGCTTCCAGGAGTTGTTCTGTGACCTTGACATATGTGTCATGGCACACATGCACCCTGTACACACATAAGCAAACAGACAAATATGAGCAAAACTGGTGAAGTACTACATTCAGGGTCATGGCTGTGGCTGTGTGTGGATTGAGAGGGACAGCTCTGACTGTAACGCCTTGTTTCTTCATGGAAGAACATTTGAAAGCAAAACTGGCCACATGCTACTCTGAGGGGTGGTGAGGTTTAAAGTCACTCATCATAAAAACACCTGAGGACACAGGCAGTGGTGGTGTATACCTTTAATCTCAGCACTCAGAGGCAGAGGTCAGCCTGGTCTACAGAAAGAATTCTAGGACAGCCAGGGCTACACCAAGAAACCCTGTCTTGAAAAACCAAACCAAACCAAGAAAACCTTCTGGAGAGCCAGTGAGTGTGTACTGGGCCACAAGCAGGGGCTCCTGAGGCCACATGGTCTTGAGTCGATTGCCTTTTTTCTCTGCTTCACAAGGTCTTGTCACTGTGATCTTTCTGTCCCTGTGACCAACTCCAACATGGCCTGAGATGTGCAGACTAATCTAACATCAATGGCCAGGAACCAGGGCTGAGTAGGAGTTGTGCAGATGAAACGGGCTCTGCCAACTTCACAGTGCTGGCAGACCCAGCAGTTGCAGAAGGAATGATGTCCAGCCAGACCTAGTCTGTGCAGGCTTCTGTCAGCCGCAGTGGCAGCCTACCCTCTTTCAGAGACCATGAGAGGACCCAGGTTTTCCCTGTGACTTCAGACCCTTTCTCTACTTCAATTTCTGTCTGCTTTGGGCTGAACTGTATGTGCTGTGGGAAGGCATGGTTAGCTTTAACTCCAACACCCTGAGGAACGGTTAGGAAGAGGCTTTTTTTCTCTGACATTTATTTAATTTTTAATTTTACATGTATGAGTGTTTTGCTTGTGTGTATGTATGTGCACCTTTTGCATGCCCAGTGCTCTCCAAAATTAGATGAGGACATCAGGATCCCCTGGAACTGGGGTCTCAGATGGTTGTGAGCCACCATGTGTGTTATGGGAACAGAACCCCTGATCCTCTGCAAGAATAAGTGCTCTTAACCATTGAACCATTTATCCATCCCTTGAAGATATGATCTTTAAAGAGATGATTAAACCACAATGAAGCCATTTTAATGGGGCCTAATCTAATAGGTTATGGATTAAGAGGAGTTCAGGACACAAACACACAGTATGCCCATAGAAGGTCAGGGAACTCAGTGGCTAGAATGTGACCCTCAAGAAGCCATGGAGATGTCTAGCCAATGCCATAAACATTCCTATAGGGGAACTGCTACCCGGAGGAGCCAGAAGAGACAACAGGAGTATCTTTGGGGAGGGGACTGAATCCAGATCTTTTGCCAAGGGTACAATACTCAAAACCTGACAGCAACAGTGTCCAGGATGTTGTCACAGATACAAGACTGGATGGATGGATCCCATGAGACCTTGGCATTGGGTTAGAAGACGGCTAGCCTGCCTCATGGAACCCTATTTTTACTCCAGAGGTCTGATAGTCCTTGAAACTCTGGGTGTGTGGCAGAAGCCTGTGAAGTTATTCCATTGTCTGTAGTTTCAAATTGGTCCAGCTGGCTCAGGATGCTGTCTGCTCATCTTGCAGATGGGGTTATAATCAGGACCAGACCCACATCATGAATCTGGAGGTCACTTGAGTATTCCAGGCCCAAAGGCAAGTTCAATGATGGCATGATCCTGGCATTCAGACACTTTACACATAGCCTTTTCTCTCCACCAGCTTATCTAATAAGACCCCAACAAGATGGCTCCCACTGCTCATTGTTGAAAGGTGTCCTTTTGGTGGCAATCCTGGCGGTATCCTCTCATCTCAGGGGCTGCCTCCAGGACATAAAATGCTTCTTATTAGGGCTTGGTGGTTTCCTGGGTCAGTGAGTCACCTATTGTCTTCACACTTCCTGTGCAGATGAGGGTGGTTCTTACCAGCCTAGGGACACAGGTAGTGGCTTGGCTGACACTCTGTACCTGTGATCTTTGCTCTCCAACTTTAGGGGTCTCCAGAAAGGCACATAGTTCCAAGATCATCTGACTCCTTGATCCAGGGCCTGTGGTTTGATCCCCTGCTAAGACAGTTGTAACCAGGGCCTCTTCCATTGCTGTTGTCTCAAGTTGATCTAGCTTCAGTCTCTGGGTAGAGGATAGAGTTGATGTTGGTTTGTTTTGGTCAGCACAGTGTCTCTGACAACTCCTTCCCAAGAGCAGGGCCTTGGTCTTCACATGAACACTGAGAAATGTAGCCACAGGATGAGTGTTTGGCCAGTCCTCCTGGAGGGGACCTGAGACAAGTTTAGGCCAGGTTGTCAGAGGGAAGCTAGAGCCTTCCTTTTGGCCTATCTGGTTGGCCATGGTGACCTACCTGCCTTGCACTGGACACTGCTGGACACATTGACACTATACTGGCCACTTTGATTATGTGCAGAAGCTTCAGCTTAGGGGGTCTTCCATGTCACAGAAAGTCCTAGGGAAATCTGATTCTTTGCCTAGTCAGTGGGCCTATGCTGCTCAGACTCCCCACTCACTCAGGACAGAGGGCCCTAGTGCAAGTTGGACCTTAAGTCTGCTTGCAGGGCTTGCAGAGACTACACTGTGGCTCTCCTTCATGTTGTGCCTTTGAGCTCCTTCCTTGGAGGTCAGGTCACCGGTGGCAGGCAGAGGACATGCTGTATTGAACAGAAGCATTCCCAGAGGCTGCTCCTGCCCATGAGACCGGAGCCCAAGTAGAACCCAGACCTAAAACAACAGAATTAGGTTAACCCACAGGACCTCAGAGCTCTGGCGAGGTTCAGTGTGTGTGTGTGTGTGTGTGTGTGTGTGTGTGTGTGTGTGCATGTGTGTAGGATAGTGGGCCATGCTCCAGGCCACAGAAGTTTATCTAAACAGAGAAGGCTTCCTGTCCCCACTCCTGTGGCAGAGCCCCTGTGAAGACAAGTGATAAGCCAGGTCAGAGTCCACAGGAAGGACTAGGGTGCCTGGTTCATTCTTGAAACCTACAAGGCCCTCTCCTTGGGGCCAGTCACACCCTTCTGCCTTGAGAGGGTTGAGGTTGTCATTCCAAAGTGCCAAGCCAGGGAAATGTTAACCCAACAGAGGACCATGTGGCTAGGCTACCCATAACTCCAGAGCCCTTGCACACAGAGCTGGTGGGGAGTCCCAGGAGTTAGACATGAGTCCCAGGAGCAGCAGTCAAGAAAGTCTGGGAGCAGTACATTGTTTTCTTTCTTTGAAATAAGTGTCCCAAGCCCTTTGACCCACTCTTACTGCTTCTGAGAAGTTGATGCATTATGACTTCAGATTTCAGCTCCCCTAGGTCTTCCTTTTTGGAGGGAATGGCAGCAGATTGTGGTGGCATCTTCTCCACTTTGCCTGCTACATGTCTGTGAGGTGTCAGTGCATGCTCCTGTACTGAGCCCTTCACCTCATGGATCTTCAATCCTCTGCAGAACCTTCCTCTGTCTCAGAGACAAGGGGTCAGTTTTGTGTCTTGTGGTGAACACAGGCTGATGTGTGCTGAGTGTGAAGTGTCCCTCACAGGCTCATGTGTTTTGACAATTGGTCCTTAGTTTGTGGCACTGTTTTAGGAAATTATGGAACTTTTGGGGCCAGAAATGAGTCACTAGGTGTCGGTGTTAGAGGTGAATCCTCTTTTGGTTCCTGAGTCCTCTGCTTCCCCAAGATGTGAACAACTTGAGTTGCAACTTCTGCTTCCACAGGTGGAGCTATCCCAGTTACCATAGCTTCTCTGCCATGATGCATTGTATCCTTGTAACTATGATTAAAAAAAAAAACCAAAAACCCTCCTCCTTTAAGTTGCTTCTGTAACATATTTTGTCATAGCAATGAGAAAAACAATTCATCTGACTTTAGAATGCTACTATCAATTTCTTTTCTTTCAGACATTGCCTCTTGTTTCCCTAGGCCACAGAGACCCTGAGTTGACCATGTTGATAGCTCTCTCTACTGTTGGCTTCAACTGTCAACTAAATACAGCATAGGATCACCTGGGAACAGAGTTTTCATGAGGAATTGTCTAAATTCAGTTGCCTGTTGGCATGGCTGTTGGGGGTTGTCTTAACTAAGTTAGCTGGTGTGGGAAGATTCAGTCCACTATGGGCAGCACCATTCCCTAGATTATGAAATGTATGAGTGGGGAAATGAAGTTGAGCACAAGCAAACAAGTGAGCACACATAAATTCATTACTCTTGACTGTGGATGTGATATGACCAGCTGTTTGAAGTTCCTGCTTTGATTTTCTCAATTGTGAAGAACTGTAACTTGAAATTATAAGCTGAAATGAACCATTTTATCCTCTAAGGTGTTTTTCTTTTTCTTTTTTTTTTTAATTTTTTTCCCTATCTGCTTTTATACCATTTTAATTACATGCAAGTATTAAGGTCAGTTCTAGGTTGAGGAACTAGCAAAAGATGCAAATAGTCAAGGAAGGTGCTTTTTGTCAGATTATTTCTCACAGCAACAGAAACAAAATGAGAACAATCTCTCTGAGTTGAATTGAGCCTTGTAATTCACAGGTGTCTGAGATGCATGGCCCAGTGAGTGTCCTCACAGGTACACATACATAACCAGCTCCAGGCAAGACTTAGAACATTCCCAGAACTCAGACTCCTGCTGAAGTCACCATGGCTCTTTGCCCCTTTGTGTATTTCCTGTTTTCAGAATCTAAAGTTCAGACCCTGTTGGTATCGGTATCAGCTTTGTGCACATGATAACAGTTTCCTTCTTTCTTTCTTTCTTTCTTTCTTTCTTTCTTTCTTTCTTTCTTTCTTTCTTCCTTTCCTTTCTTTTGTTGTTGTTGTTATTCTTTCTGGCAGCATCACATTGTAGCCCATACTATGGTTATTTATTCTTTCTACTGTTGATATTTTTGGTATTCCCACTGTGATCTTCAAACCGTTTCCTTTCCCTACATCCATAGGTTGGGGTGGGAACCCTCAGGACCTCAGAATGTGACTTTATTTGGTGCTAGATCTTTATAGAGGTCAGCATATTAAAATAAGGCCAGGAGAGTGAGTCCTAATCCAATCTGCCTGTGTGCTATCTAGATTTGTCAGCTTGACACAAGCTAGAGTCATCTGAGAAGAGGAAATATAACTGAGAAAATGCCCCCATAAGATCAGATGTAGGCAAGCCTGTAGGGGCATTTTCTTAATTAGTGATTGACATGGGAGGGCCTAGCCCATTATGAGTGGTGTTAGTCCTGGATAGGTGGTCCTCGGGTGCGTAAGAAAGCAGACTGAGCAAAGCCATGTGTAAGCAGTTCAGTAAGCACTCTTCTGCATCAGCGTCGACATCTGCTTCCAGGTGCCTGCCTTGAGTTTCTGCCCTCACTGCCCTGGATGATAGACTAAAAGCTGTAAGACGAAGAAAAAAAAGCCCTTTCTCCTTAAGTTGCTTTTGTTGTGGTATTTTATCACAGCAGGAGGAACCCTAGGACAGATTGGCATCTTCATAGAAAGGGAAAAATGACACAGTCATATTCAGGGAGAGTGTCACGGAAACAGGAAGGCAGAGGACAGTTATGGTTTCATGACAAGAATAGCTAGCAGCCACAAGAGCTTGGGCAGATTGATGTATTTCCTCACAGCCTGGGGAGAACCAGCTCACCCCATCGGGAGCTCAGACTCCTGCCTGCCACCTGAGCGCACCTATTTCCCATACTTTGGCAGACACTTCTTGGTTGTCATGGACATGGTGGCTATAACACCTCTATGTATGAGTAGATCAGACTGCTTCTTCAAGGAAATTTGGAGTGAGGGGTTGGGTCCTATGTAGACTAAATGCTTTTATGAATAGCTGAGTTCACATAGTTTTACACATATAATGCAGTCAGGGGTGCTGATAGGAGCTTCCCCTCCCGGCTCCTGGAGTCTCAGTGTGGTGTCACACACTATTTGCCTGTCTGAATTCCCTCATTGGAGCCCCTTTGCCCTTCCTTAACTGTGGGAAAACTATTTCTATCATGACACCAATGTATTCTGCTCCATTAAGACTGAATAATTTAAAACTGTGGTAAAACATGGGACGGAGGCTCGCATCACAGCTGTGTTGTGTGAGGCCAGCTCATCCTCCCAGGGACCCTGCTCATCTTATAAAGCTCCAGGAGAGACTGAGCTCTTCTCCCATTGTTTCCTCCTGATGACCTTGCTCCACCTTCTGGCCCCTGCCGACGATGTTGGTGTGAGTGTTGGGGATCAGCGGTCACGTCTTGGTCTCTGTCTCTGTGTCTCCTTTGACTTTGCCTGTTTTTGTCTGTCTGTCTGCTGCTGTGTCTGGATGCCCCTCTTCATTTTCTCTGTCTTTGGGTCTTTCTGTTTCCTTTTATCTTTCTGTCTCTGGATCCTCACAACTATCTCTGTCTGTCTCTTTATCAATCCAGACATCTCTGTTTGCATCTCCCTATGTTTGTCCATCTCGGTCTCTCTGTGCTACTAGGCCTTTATGTCTTCTAGGCGTTCTGTGTCTTTCTGTCTCTGTTGCTGTGTCCCTCTCTTTTTGTTTCTGTCTCTTTCACTGTGTCCTATTTCTGTCTGTCTCTGTGTCCCTGTTTCTCTCCTTCCTGAAGTTTGTTTTCTTCCACACCATTCATTTCTGCAGTGTAGGCATGGTGGAGGGCCAAGGGCTTTAGTGTTTTTTTCCATAGATCAAGTGGCCCTTCTAACCCCACCATAGTGGAGGCAAAGTCTCACCAGGCCTAGCCTCAGGCTCTGGGACCCAGCTGCCTCAAGGAGCCCTCATTGTGTAGGATAGCAAAGCTACTGAATTGTGGGTGTTCCCTGCCTGCCCTCCTTGTATGATTTTGAGCCCTAGCCCATTATGAGTGAGCTGCAGACTGCAGGCTGAAGGCTTGTGGTCTCTACAGACCACAGCAGCTCAGCATCTCTGTCTTCTGTGGCACCAGAGGCCTCCAGCCTGACTCTAGGGTCTCAAAGCCTTTCTCCCCTGCTGCTTAAATACAGACAGGTTTAAATTTGCTTCTCTCTCCTCCTGGGGCTGATAGAGGATATGGTGGAGCCAAGTAGCCAGTCTTCTTAATTTTGAGGAGTTAAGTCCCTTGATAATTTCATCCAGCCCCCTGGTATGAAAACCCACCCAGGATGGTCATTAATCACCTACGTGCTGGATCCTGTGGGTTCTGTGGGAATCAGAGCCAGATAGCCTCTCCCCTAATCACACAGAGCCTTGAGTGCTTGGGTTTCTGAGATGAGGTACACTGTAGACTCTGGTAACTGCTCTGGCCTCTCAAATGCAGGCACGGCCAGGGTAGAAATTGGCTATCTGCTATCCCACACTAATGTCTACCCTGAGCTATGGAAAAGATAAACAGTCCAAGTAACATTCAAGAGAGTCACCAGGGTGATAGCTGCATGGCCCTCACAGAAATCCTACGTCTTTGGGTTTTCCTAGTGCTATGTTCTCTTCTGGCTGGTGGGTAAAACTAGAAATGTCAGATGTGCTGCAGGGTTCCCTCAATGCCAAGTGTGCCTTGTGAAGGAATAATTTAGATGCAGGATCTGTGTTTGTGATTTTAGGGCCCAGATCAGTTTCCAGCCTATTCCTTATCATTTATAGATACTTCATGGGGAACTCTTCTCCCAGGCTAACCCCAGATCAGGCCAAAAAACCTAACCATTCACCCCTGGCCAGTGGGTCTGGCTGTGAGACAAGGATGTATGGTGGCTGAGAAGCAAGGGTTCCAGCCTGCAATTGTCACTGATCTTGACCAGAGTCCTCTTGCCTCTGTAGGTGGGCAAGCCTGGTAATGTAAGGGCCCTGTAGAACCACGGAGGGCTTCCTGGACAGGCCCCAGACCTGGACTTGGGGCAGACCTTGCCATAAAAACACAGAGTTGGGACTGGCGGAGGAGGATGGTGAAAGGATTCATGGGAGGAGGAAGGTGGGCGTCAGGGTGAGGGCCACTGGCTGTCTAGCTGGGTTAGGGAAAATGAAAGGCCAATCAATGCAGTGGAACCATGAGGCCATGTTTCTGGGAGAATCTTCCAGTGGATGAGAGAAGGTAGATGAGAGTTGTGGTTTCAGGTAGCAGGATAAGAGGGTTAGGTACTCAGAACTTTCAAAAGGCCTTTCTGAATAGACTCAGCATGTAAGGGATCTGCTGATAGGTGAAAGACACTGTGGGTTCAGACCGTGGTTCTAGAAGGTTAGAACATGGAGACATGGAGGCTTGCTGGACACTAGGAGTTTCTGGGATCATTCCTCACATGCTGAGCATCTAGCTGTGATGGCAATACCAGACATGGCTTCATTAAATCCGACAAATCTATAGCTAAATGAGTCAGCTGGTCTAGCCCTGCGTCCAGACATGATACATCCTTGTAACCTTATCCCATTGTTTGTGGGAACACAATCTCCCCTCCTTCTTTGACTATCTCAGTCACTAGGGTTTTGGCTCTTTTCCTTCAAGCCATGTGCTGACACTGCCTGGTTCTGTGAGTGACAGTGTGTCACAGAGTCAGTTCATGGCTCCTCTGCCAGGCTTGGAGAGGGTCTGTGTCACCAAACATGTAAACTCATTGAAGAGAATGAAGGACAACCACAGGAAGGGCCTGGGTGCAGGCCTTAAGGACAGCCCCCCCAAAGAGGATGTGAGTCTGGGAACTCCACAGCAGGGTCATATACTCCAGGCCTGCACTGTGACATCAAGTCTTTGGTTGGGGTAGGGCCATGGCTGTTGGGAGTTCTGCTTTTAGGTTGTAACTCTGCTCCCATTTGGTTGTGAATGCAGAGCACCTTGATAGCTTGAATTAATGGTGTGGCAGCCACACATGGTGATGTGTCAAGGTTTAAGTGGACAAAAAGCCTGGGATATGGGTTTATGGCATCACACTGAATTGCAAGGCAGGGATGGTGTGTGGTACAAGAGGCCGTGAGAGTACTATGGGCACTGTGGAAGTATTGTGGGGACTGTTTTAATACTGTGGGGACCTTGAAACCACTGTGGCCAATTATAAACCCTCAGCTCTTGCAGCCTTTGACATGCTTTCAGCCAGAGCCCCAGAGGTAACGGGTCAGGCCTTGCCCCCAGGGCAGATCTTATCTGTGGCTCAAGACCTGTCCCTGCTCTGGTATCTAGGCTGTCCCATATTTTCTTATGTCCATACTTGGTCTTCTTTTCTTACCCCACCATGGACACAGTTATACTCTCCTCCTCCCCAGTCCAGGAAGATCCTCCTTCATCATCCTTTTCTATCTCACACTCCTCACCTTGTGTGGTCACTAGATGTGCTGGCCATCCCTCCCTGTGAACTGAGAATCTGGGCCACCTCTCATACCTGTACCCTTAACTCAAGGCATGGTCCCAGCAGTGTAGTATGCCTTTTAGGGCCAGGGAGATGTTAATGACACCAGAATGTGCCCAGGCAGTCAAGCAGAGACATTGGTCTCTAATCCAGGAGACAGCTGAAGATGACCTATATTTGACCTAATTTCTCTAGCCCAAGTGAGGGTGGTGGTCACCGTCCTCCCAGACTTTGGCTAGGATTGCTAAGAGACTGTGAGTAGTTTCTCTTCTTCATGGGTTCAGAAGAGTCCTAAGATTCCTCAGAGGTGCTGGGCAAGGAGCTGGAGTTGCATCACATTTCCCATGGAGTTCACTTCAAGAAGGGATTGGATTGAGGCAGTTTCATAGTTGGTCTTGGTGTTATTTCTGTGGAGGTTTCATAGTTGGTCTTGGTGTTATTTCTGAGAGTGTTCGTCAGTGTGGGGCTTCTACTGTCCTCTGAAATCCCCCTTCCTTCTCTCTTGGCCTGAAGTGGGATTAAGGAGAGAGCATGGTTGCATAATTATCTGGTCAACCTTGGTGGCAGGTGCTGTTCTTGTTCTGTGTCCTTGATCTGAGCCAGTCTGTCCTTTGTCCGATGAATACACTCTCCACCCAGTGCTGGTTCTCATGCCCCAAGGAGAGATAAACTCAAAGTTTGTTTTCTGAAGGAGGAGGGTGGAAGGAGAAGATATTTTCCTTTTCTATGAATAAATGAGTCTTTTGCTAGTATGCATGCCAAGGTACACGGCTCATAGGCAAGGAACCTGGCTGGATTATAGCCTGTGACTCAGGTTTCCATAGGGAACCTGGAAACACCCATCTCAGCCGGAAGAAATCCTAGGCTAGCCCCAACAGCAGCCCATACACCTTTATCACCTACAGGGTATCTTCCAAGTACCTGATGACCTACCAACAACCACGAGTGGTGGCTTGGTGGCTTGGCCTAGTCTTTCCTCGGGTACCCCATACTAAGCTGTTCAGACAGGCTTGAACAGCCCATAGCCTGGTCAGAGCCTCTTTCCACATTGAATGAGCTTTGCAGGGGCATAGTGGCCAGTAGCCCATGGTCATGGCTTGGTCAATATTTGATGAATCAGAGGAGGAATGAATAGCTCAAACCACCACCACCTGCTTGTGTGTCCACCATAGGCCCACAGAAAGGCCCCAGGCCTCTTGTTTAGGCTTCAGGCTGAGTCCTTTTGTGGTGAATAGTGGTCTGGACCAACAAGTCTCAGGGACTCTGTTTCACTCCCCCTGCCCTCTCCTTCTCCATTCTCCTTCCTTTTTCTCCCTATTTCCATCAGTTCTTTACTGGTCCCTTATTGATAAGTGCATCTGGTACAATGTCGGGCAGGGGGATGACATTTCTGTCTGTGTCCTCAGGTGAATATTTTTGTCCTGAGCTGTGAGTGACGAGTATCACTATATCCAGCCTCAGTCTCCGCTTTAGGCACACAGAGAAGCTCGGTGGATGACTGTGTGACAGTCGCACAGCCGAGTGAATGTATCAGTGCCACAGAAGTGTGCAGTGAGCACGGTCACAAGGGTGTATGTCGTACTCTGTACTTCACCACACTGCAAAGCATGTTATAAGACAAAGGGCCTGGGGAAGTAGCTTTCCATCATACCCAGGTCTGAGTGTACACTCCAGTGGTATAAATCCCTCTCACAATGTTATGTAACTGTCACCATCATTCAGCGCCACAACTTCCTTTTTTAGAAAGCCTAAACCCTGTTCCTCCTACACATGGATTCCTCAGAACCCAATACTTTTATCTTTTTCCTCTCTCTTTCTATGAATCTGACAGCTATAAGGACCTTCAAGACATGGAATCCTGCTAGATTTAGTGCAGCATCCTTGATGGTCGTCCATGATGAGTGTCCTTCTTCTAAAGGTTGAGTAATGTCCTCATATGAGGATAACCACACATGGGACAAGAGGATCACTTTGTTTATTCAGTTATCTGTTAGATACTTGGTTATTCACCTCTTGGATCTTGGAAGTAAAGTCATGTGAACTTGGGTGTGCAAAAAGCTGGCTTGTTGTTAGTTAGAATCAAGCATGTGTATGGTGCCCACCCAGGAAGGTAAGCTGACCAAGATGGGATTCTCCAGATGCCTGTATCCAAGGGATCTGGAACCCATCAAAGCTCTGGCAGAGAGACTAAACTGCTCTGACCCCACCCATCCCAGCCCCGTTCAGAGGCACAAGGGTTCAATCTTCATTCCATGTGGCTAGTTTCCTGACCCTTCTGGGTGGCGTGCTGTATATCAGAACCAGTAGCCACTGCTTCAAGTGTCTAGCTCACTCCAGACCCCAAGCAGGTGCATCTTGGAGGGAGGTGTACCAGGGTAGGGAGTAGCAACTGAGTGTATAGTTGCATTCCCCATTCCTGAGGCTAGGCTGCTCAGGCCATCAATATCACAGGTCTGCATAATCCTGGAATGGGCATCCACTATGATGGTTAATATTGATATAAACTTGACAGGAGTTAAAATCTCCCAGAAGACATACCTCTGGGCATGTCTCCGAGGGAATTTCTAGATTAGGTCAACTGAGGTGGGAAGACCCATCCTGAACGTGAGCAGCCTTTGGTACGATGGGAGAAATGAGCAACATGGTAAGGCGATTGTCAAGTAGGGCCCAAATCAAGTCAATGAGATGTGTAATTACACAAGTGCCCTCAGGAGGTCAGGGAAGAGGGGAGGGGAGGTGTGAGGTTGGGGCAGGGGCATGAGCATGACTAGTCCTCGGGGTGGTGCCAGAATTCATCTCTCCTTTTCTCCTAACTGCAGATGCAGTGTGACCAACTACCTTACACTCCTGCTGCTATGTCTTCTCTGCCATAATGAACTGTATCCTTAAGCTGTCGATCCAAATGAAACTCTCTTTGAGTTTTTTTGTCAAGTATTTTGTCATAGTAACAAGAAAAGTAATGTGCCTAAGAAACCCTGTCCAGCTTTCTCATGGATGTCTTGTCCTTCCTCTGCTCTTTATAGGATGTACATAGCATTGAGGGCCCTTATCCAGCCAGACCCCCTTGCCCTACACAGCAGAATAACTTGTGGGGCCACCTGGCTGTCTTCTGCCCTGTGTCTCAGCCCTTCAGATCTTGTTGTCTGTGACCCATTCACACAGTGTGTCTCTCACAGCTTGGCTACATCTTACAGGCCCTTGTCTGGCTAGCAGGAGGGACACCAGAATGTAAGTGAGGGTTCTATGGCTTCTGAGCCCAGGGATACCTCAAGCCTTTGGCATGATGAGAGAAATGAGTGGCTAAAGGGTAAAGCCAGAGCAACATGGAAAGGCAATTGTCAAGTAGGGCCCAAATCAAGTCAATGAGGTGTATAATCACCCAAGGACGGGGCATGAGCATGACTAGTGGCAGGTCCCTGAATACACGGAGGCTGAGAATGCCTGGTTCCACAACTCCATCCTCACACAGTAGGCCTCAGGGAAGTGAATCTGTACCTTCTGCTCCATGGATTACATTTTTAGTTCAGGCCACTATTTACCATGCCCTCCAGGCAGATTCTTCTTCCATGGCCTGCCTGTGCCTGTACAGGCACCAAGGACACCAGCGTAGAACTCAGACCAGAGGGATCCTCATGTACCATATATCTGCCCTACTGCAGCATAAATATCTCATTCTCCACAGTATCTGAGGGATAGGATCCTGACTTTGTGGGCAGTGGTTTATTGGACACTCTGAGAATGTTAACCTTGGAACAAGGTATAAGATAATCTGTGGACTTCCAGAGAGTACAGCACTGGCCTTGTGCATTCCTTCTAGCAGGCTACCGGAGGAGGAATTATGACATTGGAGAAGGCAGTTCCTAGTGAATCAAACATGCCACTGGCAACAATAGTCCTCGGTCCTAGTGGAGGCTGAGTAGTGCCCACCATGCAAGGCCACTGGTAGCTCTAGAAGCCGACCATCTCCAACACTCTCTTCTTTCCCTACTACAGGTGTCTCAAGCTCATGCCAGCTCAGTGTGTGTGTGTGTGTATGTGCGTGTGCGATTGTCTGTGTGTGTGTCACTCCCTGACTCTGAAGGAATATCAGAGGACTTTATGAAGCCTATCTCAACATCCTTGTTATGCATGGGGAAACCAAGGTCCAAAGATACCTATCAAATCCTGATAGAGCTGGACCTACTCCTACTACCCATTGCCCTGCTTAGAGCCATCTGCCGCTGTGGCCTGGCCAGGAAGCACAGACAGTTGAAAGGCTAAGAAGAGGCAGCTGATCAAGAAGGCAATCAAGACCCCTTGTGATTCCCTAGGCTCAGCCACTGCCACTTGTGGTGGGCCATCCCCCAGGATATCTGCCAAAGCTTCAAATGATCCTAACAGGTGTGGAGTGCAGGAAGAGAGAAACCTGAGGCTCCCCCACTAATGTGGCAGCCAAGCTCTGGCACTGGCCTTGATGAATATTTGGGAACACCACCCACCAACTTGTCCCTTTATCCACACTCAGTGTGTCTCCTCTAGGGTGCGGTTTCGTTGTGGTAGATAAGCTGCTTAGCTTGGCGTGCGCCCTTAGGCTTTATCGAGGCCAGGATGTTGTCTCAGGTGGAGTTGGGCAGGCCCAGGGGAGAGGTGTTCCCAGGCTACAGAGAGGCAGCACTGCCTAGCTCCCAACAAGAAGAGGGAGGGCTGGAGAGGCCATGCCAGGGGCCTTCTACCCCAGGGGCAAGGTGGATGGGAGCCAAGGCTGGCAGTTTAAGCTCCTGTTTGGTTCTCAGAGGCAGCCTTCCTTATCAAGCATGTGTCCCCTGTGTGTGGAACACGAAGGCTATTGGGGTGGGGGCACTGGGGAGCAGCCTTAAACACCAGGGTTTGTAGCTGGGCCTGGCCACCTGTGGGATCAAATGCATCCCTGTGTTTGCTTTACTCAGTTTCTGAGACTGCACCCACAGTAAGGGATCTGAATCTGGGGAATGTCACTGTTTCTTTTGCAGTCAGATTTCACCTCAAGACAGTTCTGAGCATCTTACAGTGACCTGTGACCAAAACCAAAATAAATCCAGCATGGAATCTGTAAGAGAACCACAGATGTGGAAATCAGGTAGCCTTGGACTGAGTGGCAAGCCAGGCACTTGACTTGAAGGTGGCAGGGATGGGTTGCTGAGAGTGGGGCCAGATAGAGTAGACTCAGGGCAAGGGTCCTGGGGACGGTGAGGGAGGCATGGGGTGTTGAATGAAGAACTTGGGCGGGGTGGGAGGATGCAGTCCACTACTCCTCTGTCCTGCTCCAGAGCTCATTTGCATCCAGCCACACCTCAATCAGACTGGCTTGAGCCCACCTGTGCCCAGCCTTGGCCCAGCCAGCCTGGCTCCCCACTTGAGACCTAGCATCACCAGGTTCCACCTTATCACATCCTGCATGTCTCTTCTGAGTCTGGGCCAGAGTCATACACCCCATTCAATGTGGTGTCCCCCACAAGTCCCACCTCCACTAATGTAAATGCTCTATGTCCAAGACCACTTCATAAAGCCCCTGTCCTCGAGCAAGAAATGCAGCCTCTAGAGTCTGCTCTGACCCACCTTTTATCCTCAAGTGGATGAGTAATAGCAACCTATAGCTGGTGGGCCCGGGCCCCAAGGTTGGCTCCCGGCCAAAGTATGGTCCCAGAGCTGGGGGAAAGGCAAACAACTCTTTGTGTGGGGCCTCCTCTTCTAGTCCAAGCACTCTGGGGACAAAAGCTGGGGGCTGAGGAGCCTCACAGTCTAACTGACCTGGCCCCACCCAGAGACAGGGGAGGGGGCACCTGGGTTGAAGTTGAAGGTGTCTGAGAAGGAGCTTTGGAGTCCCTGAGACTGCCAAATCCCTGGTCCAAGGCAGGGAGGGCAAGGATTCCAACAGGTAAGAGATTCTGTGCAATCCTGCCCAGGGCTCTGAGCCTCTCTAGACCTCAGCAACTCTGGGAACTGACAGAAGATCAGAGGAAGGACAACTTAGGGCAAACTCAATTTTGTTGCCTCTGTTTCTGAAGTGAGACACCCCCCCCCCCACTTCATGCATTGGAATTATGGTCAGTACAGGGATAGCTTGGGTTCCGGACAAGGCTCTTCTTCCCCACTCTCCTTCTCACCCTCCATCCCTGCCACTATCTCCATGAAACCACTGTGTGTGACTCTGATTCCTGAGGTCTTAGGGGATTCCATCCCCCAAATCCTCAGGCATGGTTTTCCAGGCTTAGGTCCCCTCCATCACGCCTGGCGTCCCATATTCATACTTCTTTATTTATTCACACTTGTGATCTCTGCCCAGGGAATGAAAAGAGATGGAAAATTAGTGCTTCTTCCAACGCTCTTGGACAGATTTCCAGCTGCCACTAATTCTGTCCTCTGCTACGGGGCCCAGAGATCCTCCTGATGCTAATCAGCAGGGGAGAGGCCCAGTGAGCCCACAGGGGACATACTAGGGAGCCTAAGTCCTTTGGTCCTTTAAATCATAGACTTTTAGACCAACCAAACGATGACTTATAGAGCTAGGTGATCCACAGACCCTAGGGAGAGCTCCAGAGGTTAGGGAGGCCATTCATATTCATGCAAGCAGCACACACAGACCTAGCTGTGATGGGGTCCACAAAAAATGTCCTGGAGAGAAAAACAGATTTTAAAGTAGAGTAAGGCAGGTGGAGGGCACGGAGGGCTTCCTGTTGTACAGGGAGGAAGAGTGTGGGGAGAGAGTGGATGGTCCCTTCAGCGCAGAGGAGTGCCTACCATCAGATGGGCACATCTACCACTCATAGTCCCAGATTTAGATAGCATAGAGAGGACCTACGCTAAGGACTGGGGAGTAGAGAGAGGTGGGCAGGACCAGAGGGGATCCAAACCAGTGCGAGGAAGCAAATGAAGTGTGAGCATTCTACCTGTACAGCAGCTGATTTCCTCATTGTTGCGATAAAGTAGCTGATGTGAACAAACCAAAGGAGAAGGGCTGCTTTTGACCCATGTTTTCAGAGGGTGCATGCAGTCTGTGTACGATCACTTGGACGCCATGCATCCTGATGACAGAAGTGTGTTGTAGAGGAAGTTCTTGTGGCAGACAGGAAGCAGAGAACGAATGTGTCGCTTTCAAAGGCATAGGACGGTGACCTGCTTCCATCAGCTAGGCTTCATCTAATGTTTCCAGAACTTTCCAAGATGAGGAGCATGTGTTCAATACATGAGCTGGGGGCGGGGAGGGATCGGGCATTTCCTATTCAAACTATGGCAGCTGGCTCCCCCAGAAGGAATCTTTCCAGTTTTCAGGGAAAGGAAGAGAGTTCAAGCGGAATGCCTAAAACGGTGGCACCAGCTGGATCCATGTGTTTAACATATGAGTCTGCGGTGGGAGAGGTGGCTTCTCATGAAAACCGTGATGCCTCCGTCTACAGTCTGCAGGTTCACGATGGAGGCAGCAGCTTGCTAGACAGAGCAGACTGAGGTGCAAGCACAATGTTGCCAGACCTTGAGCTAGGAATCGGGACACCTCAAAAAGGAGCTGAGGAACAAACCCACAGAATCTGCATTCTGGCTCACTCATGTGCAGATTAAAAACCTCCCTTTCATGTACTGAAGTGCAAAACCAGTCAGGATCCTTGCTCTTACAGGGGTGAGTCTCCTGGGATTATATTTTAATGGGGCAGTGACCTCAACAGGTGGTCTTCTATGTCCCAGACATGGAGCCCGGAGGGTTAGCAGAGTGGAACACCAATAAAGAGGTGACATGCAGGGAACAAAGTCTTGCTTTCTAGAGTTTCAGTGATGAGGAAAAGGGACACCCTAGAAAAAAACAGAGCCAAGCATAGTGGCTCATGTCTGTATTTCCAGCACTTGAGAATGAGGCATGTCTACATGTTCAAGACTATCCTGGGCTACATTGTATGACCTTGTCTAAAGTCTACACAGTAAGTACCAGGCCAGGCAGGGCTACATAGCACGATCTTGTGTCAATCCTCTCTCTTCAAGCACCACTCTCAAATAAAAAGGAAGCACACAGAAAGAAACACACACACACACACACACACACACACACACACACACACACACACACATGAATTACTGCCTTAGTCCACCCTACATAAAAAGTAGTGCACAAAGGACAGCAGAGGCCTGTGGAGATAAAAAAAAAACTCTAGCTGGGTTTTGTGTCTCAGTTAGGCACCCTTTTCTTCTTCCCTTTAGGCCGGTGAGGTCTCAGCAAAGGCCATGTGGATACACAGACTCTCCCACCCCCCTGCTACCACCACACTATCACATCTCCCCCTCTTGGCTTCATCTCACTGGTGACCAAGCCTGCCAGTGGAGGACTTGTGAAGAGTTGTAACAAGGTACTTGTCCCACCCTAAGCAAGAGTTAGACCCAGTGTGAGCAATGAGCAGAGACCCTTTGGGCATTTAGACAACTGTAGGGAATGTGAGCCACCGCCTCCTGGTGATTGACTGCTGGGGAAGCCAACTAAAAGACTTATAAGACCCAGAATCTCATAACAAAACCTGTAATACATAAATTTTGATAAAAATTGATGAAAATTCAGTGCAAGAATCAGGAAGATCTCAAAGGTGATCAATAAAGGTCAATACAGAGGCAGCACCAATGGTACAGTTACTCAGCCAAGGCCTTTACACAGCTACTGTAAAATGGTTTCTATTGGGCAACACAGAGGCAAGCTTACAACACACATAGGGGCTCAACAAAGAACACAGAATCTAAGCAGAGATATAAAAAGTACCGGGAGTGGGGTTGGAGAGATGGCTTAGAGATTAAGAGCACTGGCTGCTCTTCCAGAGGACCCAGGTTGGATTCCCAGCACCCACGTGGCACCTCACAACCATCTGTAGCCCCAGTTTCAGGGAATCTAATGCTTTCTCTGGCCTCCCTGGGCACCAGACATACATATCTTGCACAAACATACATGCAGGCAAAACCCATACACATTAAAATGAAACAAAACAAAAAGTCATCAAGGAGAACCAAATGGAAATTTTAGGACTGAGAGCTACAATAACAGAAAGAAAAAAAATGCCAAAAGCTTGGTGTGCATACATTTGAATGTGAAATGGGCTTCACAGGCTTATCTGTTTCAACTGTTGGTCTTCAATTGAGGGGCACTATTTGGGGAGGTTGTGGAACCTTTAGGACACAGGGAAGTGAATCACTGAAGGATCAATGTTGAGGGCATAGTCCAGGCCTTGTTCTACCTAAGTCTTTTTGATTCCTGGTCCACTGGTGTGAACAACTATTGGCCATGCAGTGTCCCACCACTCTAATTTCCCCACCATGATGGGCTGTATCTCTGCAAATCACGAGCCAAAACCTAGCCCTTCATCTCTTAAATTCTTGTGTTTGGTCACAGCAATGAGGAAAGTAGCTACCACAGTTGACTTAAGTGATAAAAAGTGAGGGAAAGATCCTGTGAGAGGAGGAAACACTGAATTGGAAGAGATGAGTCAACAAAGATGACGCAGGCTAGAGAGGAGATAGAGCATCAGAGGCTGGCAAGGCACACACAACCTCAGAAATCTGTGTCAGAGAGCTCAGTGATGCTGTCATACTGTGTTAGTCACTCGTCACATGACCAAGTACCCAACAAAAGCAATTTAATATAGAGCCTTTTCTGACTCACGTTTCAGAGATGCAGTCCATCCTGGTGGAAAAGGTGTGGAAGCAGGATCACAAAGCAAAGTCCACAGGAAGGAGAGACAGATGAATGCTGATACTCAGCTTTTCCCCTTTTATTCTGTCCGTGGGATGGTGGTACCCACATTTGGGGTGGTTATTTACTCCCCAATCAACCCAATTCAGGAGCTCCCTTATAGACATATTCAGAGTTTTGTCTCCTAGATTCTACTAGATCATGTCAAGTTGACAGTCTAAACCAACCATCACCTATGGTTTGCTCTTTGGCATTACCTGAAGGGCCCATGTGTTGAAGGCTTCAAGTCTCCAGTGTCTACACACTTCTGCTGTGATGCATGGCCTTATCACAAGTTTCAAGCATGAGCCCAATGATTATAGACTAGAACCTCCAAAACATGATCCCCAAGAACAAAACCAACCCTATTATTGTCTATTATCAGCCTAGAATGTCTATCTGAGGTGTTTGTGTTATAGTAACCAAAGCTGACTCACGAAATGGTGGGAATTATGGAAGAAGAGGCAGAGGGTATGGCAGAAAAACAAGTAGCAAAAACGGGTGAAAATATTCTGAGTAGGGTTGGAAAGATGGCTCAGCAGTTAAGAGCATTTGCTGCTCTGTAGAGGAGCTACGTTGTGTTCCCAGCACCGTATTCACAATGGTCCTCGACTTCAAATCCAGGAATCTGACTCCCTCTTCTGACCTCCATGGGTACCTGACCTCACATGCACACACACACAATAACACAAATAATTAAAAATAAAAATAACTCTTAAAGTAAACTCTCTCAAATATGGCAAAACACATGAAGGCTTAAGAAGTCATGTGAACCTCAAGCAAGAGAAACCCCAAGAACCCACAAACTTCTGAAAACAGAGAGAACAAGTTTTGAAAATGGTAGGAAAGAAACATGTTACCTACAGGGAATACCAACTCAGCTGACAGCAGATTCCCCATCAGAATACATGGAGTTCAAAGGTGGCAGGGCAGCCTCTGTGGGAAGAGCAGTTCTCTAGCCTAGAATGGCACTCTAGTGAGGGCAACTCAGAAGCAGAAGGGTCGGGACCTTAGAGGAAGGGACTGAAAGCTGAAAAGCCTAAACCCTGGAGCTGACAGGAACAAAAGGAGAAACACAAATTTACAGTTATAGTTAGAGACGCTGACACCCCTCTTTAAACAATTGTTAGAACAATAAAACCGAAGACCAACAAGGATGTAGCAGAGATTAATGCTGTCTGCCAACAGGACCTAGCCTTCATCCCTGGGCACTCCACCCTGGGGCACACACGCTCTCTCTAATGCCCTGGGACCATTGTTGAATACTTGCTTCCTCCAGGTTATGTGACCAGTGTTGTCTGGAAGCAGAGCTGTCATAGTGACCTACAGTAGACCTTGGCCTGAAGTCATGGCAAGAGACTAATACAGCTGATAGCATGGTCAGGGCAACGGAGCTGTTAGTAGTCTTATGTAGAGGGAGAGTCACAGGATACTGGGCTTCTGGTTGCTATTCTCTTCTGCCTCAGCTGGGCCTGTAAGGGGTCTTGCACCAGCTGTATATGGTCTTGAGGGGTGCTAGAGTATTCAAGAGGTAGAGGGTTGGTTGGGGTGGGGGCTCTATGGTGATGCAGCTGCCTGAGAGTCACCCACATGCCTACCAGCAACTCCAATAAAAATCCAATTTACTGTTGGGGTTTGAAAGTGCAATGCCTTAGGCAAGCTCCTGTGTCTGAACTTGGTTACCAGCTGGAGGTGTTATTTTGGGAGGCTATGGAACGTTTCAGAGGTGGGCTTTAGAAGGAATAAGTGGGGCACCGGTGGTAGACCATGGGATCCATAGTCTAGCTCTGCTTCTTGCCCCAGGCAGACATGTGTAAGCTCCCACTGCCTCAGCCTGAGTCACTCCTGTCTCTGTGTCTTCCCTGGACTGTACTCTCTTAAACCACAAGTCAAACTAAACCCATCTTACTTGAGATGCTTCCTGTCATATACTTGGTAGTAGATATGAAAGTCACAGTTGCTGTATTCACCAAGCTGGACCTGGACAGCCTCATCTTTGGTATACTAGTACCCTCCTGATCTGGGACGAGGAGACATCTTTATGTCTCTGTTGAAAAAAGTCATGCAACAGGCATAGGCTCTCCATGTCCTGGCATCTCAAACAAACTTGCGCATACTGAGTCTGATGACAATAGAATCAAGTCAGAAATCATCACAGAAAACAGCAAGAGAACCTCCAAACACTTGACAGAAAGAAGCGTTTGGCTGTGCGACTCATGGCCAGAGAAGAATGAATTTGGGTATTTCAACCGCCAATCGTGGTAAGCTTCAGAGAGAGAGAGCAACACAGAAAATCTCAGGGAAATGACATCCTGAGGTGGAAGGGCACACATCCTGCTGTGGGGATGAAGAGACAGCCAGTTGCTAAGCTCAGTCCCTGGGGTCAGAGGCAGGGGGGTGGGGAGAAGCCTGGTGTGATGAAATGTATGTGTCATCATGGCACTGGGGAGAAAAAGACAGGTAGACTCCTGGGGCTCACTGGCCAGTCAGCCTGTTTACTTGGTAGGCTTATGTTAGTGAGAGACTCTGTCTCACATAAGAGGACAACTCCTGAGGAAAGAAATTTGAGGTTATCCTCTAGGTTTCACACACACACACACACACACACACACACACACACACACACACACACGAATACATATGTGTGCACATATGCATGCACACACACACACACACGAATACATATGTGTGTACATATGCATACACACACACAATACCAATATGATAATCTGTTATCATTGTGCTCCATGGTGAAAGGCCAAAGCTTTCTGTTTCTTCCTTGGGAAGAGAGGAGAGGTTGCCTGTCACTACTAGCAAAGTAGAAAATTTCTGCTCTAGATCTCAGATACTATCTGGTGAGATTCTTAGCCTTTGAATTGGTAGAAGCTAGTTGTCTGCTGAGTCACCACATCCTGAGGGTTTTACCTGATAGCTGACAGGACAGAAGATTAGATTTAGAGATGATAAATGGCTGTCTTGGGACTAAAGCCAGCTCCAGATAACTTGTCTCTCTACCTGCAACTTTCCATCTCCACATTCATGAAGTTCTTCCAGTCAGTGAATCTTCGACACAGGGGACTTCACAATATTCAGAGGCTCAGTGGTCTAGAGCAACACAGACATACTGTTACAGTCCAGGAGGCTGGGGATGTCAGTGAGTCAGCAGGACCCCATTTCTCCCAGAGGCTCTTGGGAGAATCCATCTCCATGTTCCTTCATCCAGGGCCACTTGTGTCTCCTCTTTGTCTCCAAACCCCTTCACTTCTTCATTTCTGCGAGAGTTGCTGGGATTACTTTAGGGTTCTGGAAAACCCAGAACACTCACCTTAACCCAAGATCCTTCTTACAGTCACATGTTTGACTTTGTCAAGGAAGGAAGTGCACACAAGTACAGGGAGTGGACACAGACATTCGTGATAGTTAATACTGACTGTCAACTTGGCAGGGTCTAGAATCCCCCACATCTGTGAGGCAGTTTCTGGACAGTGATAATTTAAGTGGGAAGATTCACCCTAAGTGTGATCAGCATCATCCCACGGACAGAGATGAATAAAAAAACCCGAGCTGAATGCCAACATTCACCTCTGCTTCCTAGCTGCGGGTACAGTGCAACCAGATGCCTTATGCCCCTGCAAACCAAAACCATTCCTTCCTTAAGTTGCTTTTTTCTTTTTAGAAAAACAAAAAATATTTTACTAAAACATAAGATTTACTGAAGTTTCCAGACAAGCCATACAAAATGGTCACAAGCTTTTTCTTTGTTTTTTTTTTGGGGGGGGGGGGGGGGGGGGGGGGGACTGAGAATCTACACTTGACAGCAAAGTCACAATGTTATTAGTGAGGGCTGATGTTTATTTAATGTTCCCATTTTGGTTCAGACAATCAAGATTGTCCATCTACAGCATCTCAAGCTAGACTTGGCTAGAGATCGTATTCTAAAAAAACTGGTTAGCTGCATTTAACCACTGCAATTATATCCTTTAAGAGAGGGGAGGGGAAAGGAGGCCAAAAAATTAAATTACTTTCCCCCTAAAAAATAAAATAAAAACACCCATACCCCTGGCAGCTAACCTGACAGCTACCTTCATTCACAGTGCCTTGTACTTTAACCACGATGGGGAAGAAGTCAAAGCAGAGATGCTTCTCAACATCTCTCAGCAACCCAGAGGATACTTCTAGCCTCTGCTCATGCTTTACAACAGTGAATCAGGACAAGACAGATTTGCTAATGTGCATGTAATCACCAAAGATGAAGATGCCTGGGCTTTTATTCTGTAATGTTTCTAAGACTGTGTCTATTAAATGCAAACAAAAAAAGGAAGAAGTCTTGGCAGAACAGGAGAAGTGATGTACACTTGATGATCTGATCGACTTAAATATTGTTCATGGCATATAGCCTAGTCCATGCTCTCTCTGTTTCTATGGCTTGGGCTTCGTTGGTCTTCCACTGCTTGGCTACATCATTTGCTAATGGATCATCTGGATTAGGAGCACTTGACAAAGCCTGGATGGATAGCAGAACTGTGCAGATCTGCAGTGCTGAGGACCACTTATCTTTCAAAATATCTAAACATATTCGTCCCAACTTGTCTACATTAGGATAATAAATTTTGGTCATGAAATGTACTTTAGGTGCTGCCATTGGGTATTCTTCTGAAAGGAATAGTACAAGTTTAAAAGTCCCTCCATCAAAGGAAGAATCCTGGAGGCCAGCAATGACCCCATGAAAATAACGCGTGTTGCTCTCATCTGGTTCTGTTTTAATGCCAGGAACTGGTTCTGCCAGCAAATGCTGGGTTTCCTTGATGATCCTGTGGGGCAGCCTGGCCATCTTGTCAGATCCCGAGTTCGGCCTCTGCTCTTGTCTCTGGCTCCGCTCACTTCATGCCCCCCCTTACGTTGCTTTTATTGGACATTTCTGTCACAGCAAGAAAAGTAAGTAATATAAAGTCAGGGTGGGTGTGTTACTGAGACTAACACAGTCGTCAGTTATAACACAGTTGGTGAAGCCCACTCTCTAAATGCGCATGTCTATGGACTTTCAGTAGCTACTGGGAAACAGCTGTTCTCAGCTGACTTATAAAACTTTAAATACCTAGGAATCTGTCTAACAAAATATACACAAGACCTCCACACTGAAAACTGGAGAAAGCAGAAGAAATTTAGAGACCAATATCAGAGAAAGACAGATGACCCAGAGTTGCTGAGATGTCATTTTCCCTGAGACTGATCAGTAGACTTCTTTCTAGACAGTGACATGCTCATTCTGAAGTCTGCATGTGCCTATGGTTCCTAAGACAGCCAGAGCAGTCTGGAGCTAAGTTGGAGGATACTGTTTTCAAACTCTTACTGGTCAAGATGAGATGAACACAGATGGAGCCCGGACACACACGGTCATCCAGATGGCCATTTAACTCACCACTGAGTTCATTGTCGAAAGACAGCAGCACAGAGGCAAACTGGCAGTGGGAGTGGACAGTAACAAGCCATGGCTCAGACTTCATATTACTCAACCCCCCTATCAAGTACTGTATTGTCTTATGGGTGAAATCAGGCCAGTAATATCCTTGGAGAAGACATGGGGTAAGTCTGCCTGATCTAAAATAGACGGGATCTTATTTAGGCCAAGGCTGCTTGGACAGAATGCTAAGATACCGTGTAAGATAGGGAGTTGATAAATTGGACACTACCCTACTCAGAAGTTTTATCAAATGGCAATGCAAAGATTCACAGTATATTTCCAAAGGTGACTTATATAGTTCATACTTAAAAGAACACCTAAAACCTATTTGTGTGTGCATGCGCGTCATTGTAAAATGTCATTCCTCAATAATTTCCACCTCACTTTTTAAGACAGTCTTTCACTAAACCTGGAGTTTGCCAGTTCATTCAGACTGGCTGGCCATTGAACCCCAGGGATCCTTCCATCTCTACTCCCCAGCGCTGAGACTGAAGGCAAGCACCACCATGCTTTTTACATGGGTGATGACGATCAAACTCATGTCCTTACACTTGTCTGGTAAACACTCTCCCTACTGAGATGCACATATCCAAATTAAAAAAAAAAACTTGGCGAAAGGCTTGAACAAAATACGTGTTAGTTAGGCTTCTAGAAGCCATAAATATACTAGACAGATCTTTGTATCCTGAGTTCTCAGAAAATAATTGCTACTCAAACCACAAGGAGGCCTCATTTCTGGGTCTCTGAGGTGGGTTGGGAAGGAGACACAGCTTTCCTGAGGACGAGGCCCCTCCTGACCATGCTGCTGTACACTGTTCTAGATGCATGGAGGCAGCTATGCTGGTGTGAGTTGCTTAGGCTTCAGGCCATGATCTGACCCCAGAGCTCAGCTCTGCTGTGAGTTTGGTGTTTTTTCTCCTTTCCATTCTCTTCGTGGTTTTATAAGTCTGAGGATGATGTGGGTGAATCTGCACTGCCACTTCCCAGTCACCTCCCAGGGCTGCTGCCAGTTGTTGGGCTTGTCTCTTTTACAGGTGCTTTGGGGTGGACTCCACCATTTTTGTATGCTCTAGGATGAGCGCACCAGGCCTAGTTAAACATGGCAGGTCAGGTTTGCTCTGTGTGGGCTCTGACTGAAGGGTTGACAGGCTGACAGGGACTCACATGGGTGGAGGAGGGCAGAGTCCAGCACCTGTGGGCCAGTAGTGCTTGGTTGGGACTGCTGGGACCCTGACCTGGCCTGGGGCAGTGATTCAGAACTGTGCATACAGAACACCTATGGATTGTTTACCTGCTCAGTGCTCAGAGACCAAGGTGTGGGAGTAAGCCTGCATACTTTCAGAGCTGGGTGTTAGGGTGCTTCCCCTCACCCCAAAATGTAAGTGTCCCTGATCCAGCTGCTCTTGGAGCTAGGGTTTAGGGGTGATTTCAGCCTCATTCTCAGATTTTCCAGGGGCAGCATTTTTGGGTGAGGAGGGTGGGGTCCAGCCAAGCAGCCAAAAGAATCTAGTCACCATAAGGGTCTGCAAGGCTTGGAGAGTGCATGCACAGTCACCATAAGGGTCTGCAAGGCTTGGAGAGTGCACACACAGTTTTTAACCCAGAGAAGCAACAGTTGTGACGTTCCCTTCCATTTTTTAAAAAATCATAGTAAAGTATAGATCACATAAAATCTGCCGCCTTAGTGTCCCAAGTTTGCTTCTGTTGCTGTGATAAAACACCTCGATAAAAAGCAACTTAGGATGAGGAGAGTTTTTTACTTTGGGGAGAAAGGTTACAACCCATTATCGGAGAGAAGTCAAGGCAGCAGGGATGTGAATGAGCTAGTCATATCACATCCACTGTCACGCGAAGAGAGAAGGAATGCACGTGTGCTTACCTCTTGCCTTGCTTTCTCAGTCTTACACACAAGGCCTAAACCCAGGGAATGGTGCCACTCACTTTCAGGCTGGGTCGTCTCACAGATGTGCTCACAGCTCAAACTGGGACTCTTTTCCCAGGTGATTGCCCAGTTGACAATTAAAACAATTAACCACCACAGTCATTTTCAGTGCATAGTTCCTGTGTCACAAATGTTCAGCTCTTCCCATCATCCACTTCCAGAATATTCCATCTTCCTAGATTGAAACTCTGTCCATGTTAAACGCCGACTTCACACCCTTCCCAGTGACAAGCATCTCACTCTGCTTTCTGTTTCTGTGAATCCGACAGTTCTAGAGAACCTCTGTGAGTGGAATCCTGTAGAATTAATCTTTCTTTTCTTTTTTCTTTTTTAAATTCAAGAAAGGTCTCACTATATAGCTCTGGCTGTCCTGGCACAAGTTTGTAGATCAGGCTGCCCTCAAATTCCCAGAGATATACCTGCCTCTGTTTCCTGAGTGCTGGGATTAAGAGTGTGTGTACCAGGCTCAGCCCAGTAATGTATCTTTTCATGTCTGATTTATCTCACATGCCACAATTCCCTGCCTCTGACTTTTGAGACAAGGTATCTTTCTATGTTGTCCTGGCTATCTTCAGACTTGCTATCTTTCTGTGTCAGGCTCAAGGAGCCAGGATTACAGGTGTGTGTTGAATAACATCCTGGTATGTGGACACAGGATGTCTTGTGCAAGTGCCAGTGGATTTTGGTTCTTGTGAGTGGTGCTGCAGTGAGCTGGGATGTTCAAGCGTCTCTTAGAGACCCCTCCTATTGTTCTGGGTGTGCATCCAAAAGCAATACTTTTCTATGAGTATATATTTTAATAGGTGTGTGTGTGTGTGTGTGTGTGTGTGTGTGTGTGTGCGTGTGTCCTCGGGTGTGTGCATGCAAGTGTGTGAGTGCTCATGCATGGGAATTTGCATGTGGAGGCCACAGGGTGTTGTTAAATATCTTTCAATTATTCTGAAGCTTAGTTTTTGAGACAGGTGCTCTCTTACTGACTGTGGAGTCATTGATTCTACTGGGCTTTGTGGCCAGCAAATTCCAGGAATCCCCCTGTTCCTGACTCTCCAGTGCTGGCATTCTATGTTTGCCAGGCTTTTTTTTTTTTTAATGGGGGTTCAGAGGATCCAAACATCAGGTCCTTTTGCTTTCCTGGTGGGTACTCTACTGTCAGAGTAATCCTCCTAGCCTCTGGATATGACTAATTATTGAGGAAAGTGTTTGTTAAATTCACTAACCCTCTTGTGTAGGATGCAACCTGAACTTAGGTTCTTCCTCTGTCCAAAGGGTCAGAGCTGTTCCCTATGTCCCGGTGGTCTGGTTGGGGCCTGGCCATGGCAAGCCAGTAAGGCAGTATTCCCTTCTCTCCCCAGAGGCTGTGTAAAGGGTGGTCGAGAGAGAGAGAGAGAGAGAGAGAGAGAGAGAGAGAGAGAGAGAGAGAAAGAGAGAGAGAGCTGACCAGGCCCTCAAGGCCAGTGTGAGAGAACAACACTAGGAAGAGTTGGTCAAGGAATAGTACCAACAAGGTCCACTTGACTGTCACAGACCCAGAGCCTCTCAGGGTTGGGAGAAAGCTGGGCTGACTGGTTGAGTGATGGCTCCAGAGGAGGATTTGGGTTTGGCGTTCTGTCTCAGGGTCTTCTCTGTCTCCAAAGTTATCTTCAGGTTCACATTCTCTAGGGGCTGCATTGAAGTCGCCTGGATCCCTAGAGGTGACAGGTGACCAGAGCCGCCCCCCAAAAATGGGAAATGAAGGGCTGTAGGGCAAGAAAGCAGATTCAACTCCCAGAGACAGTAGGAGAAAACCCTATATACTTCCAGACAAGACAAGAGGAAGTTGGTGTTGGGGAGTACCAGCCATGTGGGAAACCAGTATTGGCTACTTTTACCAGCCATCTATGTAGTCTTGTCTGTGCACACCACCAGAAAACTGACCCTTTGGCTAGAACCAGGACCAGAGGGGTTAGGATTTCCTTCAGCTGCCCAGCCAGATCTTGGGAGGAATTCTGTTTGCCTAATGATTCAGAGAAACAAACAAGCTCAGGAATGCTTCAAATCATGGCAGCCCCGCCGCAAAATCAAATTGACACTATTCTTTTTACCTCTGATGTTGGGGTGCAGTCCCTGGCCCCAGGCAAGCTCTCAGTTCCTTCCGGGCAGGGAGAAACAGAACCCCTGTGGCCATTGCTTCACCATGTCTCTCCCTTAGACCCTCCCAAATAAAGCTGGAGAAATTTAAGATGCTTTTATCCCTTATCAAGGAAGTTCTTGACTTGGTAAAGATCCACTGTCCAGCCTGCCCCCTTTGTCAACACCAGAGACAATTCCTGAAAGTGGCAGGGCTGCCCAACCATGTGGGGGGTCGTCTCTTTCCACAGTTGGTGTCACTTCCTGCCAGCTTGGAAAAATGGTCCCACAAAGCACAATCAAACAAGAAGATATGGTTCCCTGCACCCCCCCCAAATGCCAGCTTGTAATAAATGGTAGTAGGCTCCGCCCAGACCCAGGCTACCAGGACACCCATGTATCATATGGCTATGGGCTAGAAGTGGCAGAGAAGCCATCATGATCACAAAACTTTTGAGTTTTTATGTGTCATGATTGATACACAAATATGTCCCAAATGACAGGTTAAGGAGGTGCCACTCCACTTTGTGGATGAGGAAGCAGAAATGCTTTCAGACCCCTTTATTAGCTTAAAGTCTCTGGGATATGGGACAATACCCCCTCTCACCACTTCCTAGGCAAGACAGAGGTGGACTGTCACAGAGTACTTCTCCAGAGTCAAGGAGCAGCGCAGAGGGTCCTGTCTTGATTTGGACTCAGTTGATCATTGGGCTGGTAGTTCACTGTGCAGCAGCTCCTACAGACCAGGAACCTGAGGCACAGAGTGGATGATGGGCTGGTCTAGAGACACATAGCTGTCAGGTACCACATGCAAGATTTCCACCTTCGCCCTAGGAAACAAACCCTATGGCAAAGTGCACCCCTGGATTTTCAGGGAGAGTCCTTTATCACTCATCCCTAGAAAAGAGTAAGAGAGCTGAAGGATCTCAGGTCTGCACATTGCTGCAGGGACATGGGCTTCTCTCTCGGTAGAGTGAGGCCGACCTGAGGGCTTCAGGGACTATACCCAGAAACTGAGAGGGAGAAGTGTGGGCAGTTAGGAAAATGCCAACCCTGGAGCTCCAGATGCTGAGATCTGAGATCAGCTCCTATGGACCAGTGATGGGCTGGGCTGAGAGTCAGGCTGTGGCTGGGCTAGGGGAGGCAGAAGGCAGTAGAGTGGGTATGATACATAAGAGGGTGCAGGGACAAGGCTTTGCCTAAGACAAGAAAACCTCCAAGGAATTCTTGCTACAGGTGGGAAGGGAGCTGAAACATACTGCCCCAGGGAGAACTCAAGGCATCCTCCAAAGCAGGGCTAGACTTGGAGAAGAGGGGTCTTTGTGTGAGGGTCATGGAGTCTTGAAATTGCCAGCCACATCTCCAATTTTCAAAGCTGTCCAGACTGGCTATTTTTTTTGCCTTACTCTGGGGCTTATCCTAACGTGATCCAGCTTAATCTCCACTGAGTCACCAGGTTAGCCTGCCAGGATCAAGGGGATATCAGATACTGGCTTCCTGTAATACACCGGGGGCTGGGGGGGTTGCAGAGGTGGGACTAATAGTTAGACAACAGTGCGACAGTGATGCTCTGGAATATGGCCATGGCCTTTCCCCTGTTCTGGTCCCTAACATTTCCCTAACTCCATGGCAACGGTTGAGGTATAATCCTTCCTTGCCAGATTGTAGTGAGCCAATCACTTATCAGCTCCCGGAGGGAGGGCTCCAGCCCAGCCCAGCTCAGCCCAGGCCCAGTCCCTGAGCTGAGTGGCTTCAGGGGCCAAAGGAAGGCTCTAGGCCACTGCCCTGGCCCATGCCCTTTGCTTCCATGTGCAGTGTTTTTACTGTATGTCCTTTAGGACAGTGTCCTTTAGCTTCCAGCAGCTGAGCACAGCCCACATCTGTGATCCACCCTGTAAGTCAGGACTTGTCACCCTGGCTTCCAGTCTTACCCATTGCTCTCATACCTGTCCTTGATCAGAAGCTGGGCAGGTTCAGTTCCAGTGTGGAAGAAGGGGCAAGGAGCCAGTCTGGCTGGAGCCTCCCGTGGGTGTCAGATTGAGGCTGGAGGCAGGGGGATAGAAGCTACTGGACCCTTACTTACTGAGTGGATATGTGAATTGTGAGTGCTGAGACTGCTAAACCTCTGGGAGAGCACTGGAACCTGTCAATGGCCCCTCTAGGTTGAATATGCATGGGAGCAGCCGCCAAGCCTGGTAGCTGATGCCCAGTGGCTGAAGTGCCGAGAACTGGGTACTTAAGGAAGCTCAGCATTCACATGGCTATAATAGAACCAGGCAGCCACACAGGTCTGCTCCCCAGAGTAGCCCTGAGAATCTTTCTGTATGCTATGGCCTAGAGATAGTCTTGTCTGCAAGGTGGTCAAGGGATCAGTTTACTATGGTTTAACCAAGTCTTAGACACTAAGCATCATATCCATCAAAGCCAGGCTGATAACTCATAGGGCCCAGGGGTTAAGATGTGATGTGAGCCTGCTCGTTTGTGCTATGGTCATAAATCCTGCTGGCCAGGGAGCCTCCTGCTTTGCTAAGGGTGAGGAAAGCATGACCATGGTCATGTACTGCTCCCAGTCTGGGGCACCTGCAGCTCCTTATGGACTCCTCAGCAGCACTGGTTCTAAATCACACTGTCCAGACACCCAGCCGTTGTTAGCCTTGTCCACTTAGCCTGGCCCACAGCAAGGCCTCACCTTTCTCCAGGTTTCATGCTCTGTGCTAAGGCCAATCCAAGCTCTACAATACTTGGTGGTTGGTGCAGGGGGTTGTTATGTATCTAAGCCCCAGGCCTCTAACTCATACATCCCATCACCACCCACATCTTTTCCTGTGTGTCTGCTCATTCATTTATCCTTCAGCACATTCTCTCATTCACACATTCACTCCTCTAGTCATTCATTCTTCACTTACTCATTGACTCATCCATCCATCCATCATCCATCCATCCATCCATCCATCCATCCATCCATCCATCCATCCACCCATTCATCCATCCATCCACTCATCCATCCATCCATCCATCCATCCATCCATCCATCCATCCATCCACACTTATTGATTGATTTAGCCATTCATTCATTTACTCAGCTGTCTACTCACTTTTACATTCATTCATTTGTTCACTCATCTGGTTTTTCTTATTGATTGATTCGCTGATTCACTTTTTCATCTGTTCATTCACTCATTCATTTACTCATTCACTGACTTTCTTCACTGATTCACTCACTCACTTATAGTTTCTCTGGGCCCTCACACTCCTGTGATGTGTGAAGTGCTCTCTCACACACACACTCTCTCTCTGTCTCTCTGTCTCTCTCTATATCTTACACACACACACACCACACACACACACACACACACACACACACACACACACACACACACACAGACACACACACATTGGGACCAAGGCACGGCATGCATAAGGGCAGTACAGGAAGCATGTGGCCAGGATAGGCTTGAGATGGGCCTCAAGGGAAGCCAGAAGCAACCAGAAAGTTCAAATGTAGCTCTTACTTTAACCTTTTACCTCTCTCCCTTGGTAGGGTCCGTTTCCCTGTGGGCAACAGAGCTGCTGACATTGGTTGAGGGAGTCTGGCTACTGGGGAGCAGTGTCTAGTTCAATTCCTAGTAGCCCAGAGAAGGCCTAGAATCATCTGTCCCCAGTCTGGGCAAAGGCCCATGCACGATGCTTTCTCATCTGGGCATCAGGACAGTGAGCACAGGCTCCTCTAGGCAGAGTCAATAGCATCCCTCCAGCCCAGAGAGCATTAAATGCCTTGATTCCTGGCATGCAGAGGCATCCGGTGGGTATGAGTCTCTGCTGCAGCTGCTCACTTGGGTCTGGGAACTTGAAGTATAGCCCAGGTTTTGGGGAGTATGAAGCTGGGCAGGGGTTGCTCTGGAGGTTAGTAGTTTTGAGCTTCTCTCCAAGGAAGTGGGGGATAACTGTCCAGGACAAGCTCAGAAGGAGTCTTAAAGGCAGCATTTGGTCAGGCAGAAAGATATGTCTATTAAGATACCAGGAACTCATGGCTTAGAAGGTGGCTTGGGAAAGTCTGGGTGGGTTCTGCTTGGGGAGGAGTACACAGGTGAGGCCTGGGGGAGCCTCGGGGAAACCAGGCTCCACCTGCTGGACACACCCACCCCTGACTGCTGCCATTGACCAGCCTGAAGTGACCGAGTACTCACTGTTTACCTGGGTGAGGGGAACCACAGGCCTGCCCCACCCACCCACGTGAAGCCACTGGGGCTGGAGCCAGCTCTTGGACTACAAAAGGCAGCTGGTGACTAGTGTCTCTCCTCAGAGGCTGCCAGTGGGGACATTTCCCCATGCTCCAGAGCATGGGTGTCGGCCGGAGAAAGTTGGTCCCATTCTGGGTCCTAGCCCTAGCCCTGGCCTGCAGCCAACACACAGGTAAGACTCAAAGTGTCTTTCCCAGGCCATTTAGAGAAAACTTCTTCTTCCATGCCCTGGACTCAGGTGGGCAGTGACGTTCAGAGTCTTATCGGAGTCTTAGCAAGCTGTATGTGTCTGTGAGAGGGTCCTGCTATTTAGCCCTTGCCTGAGACCTGACAACTTCAAACAGTCTCTGACTTAAGAGTCAGGGAAGTAACTCTGACATGTAGGGGTTTGAGGCTGGACATCCAATGTGTGGGGAAGCAAAAGGCTATGTCTCAGAGTACCACCCCAAACTGGTCAGGGCAGGCTCTCAGCCTGCTCATATGCTCACAACCCTTTTTGGCAAAGCTTTACAAGAAACCACGGGCTACAGGTATCTTAGGCACAGCAGGGAGTCCTGGGGGTGTGGTTTCTCTTAGCCTGGCCCTAGCAATAGGCAGAGGCACCAGGAAACTAGATTTAAGTGCAAGCCAGTCCCAACTTTGCTCAAATCCTCTAATGTAGGTGTGGGGTTGGGCTGTTCACCCACCATTCAGTTGACTTTGCATCAGGCCATTAACTAGTGATATATTATGATATATTATGTCCCTTCCTCCATCTGCTTACTGGTGGCCAGCAGCCTGGGCTGCCCTAGGCACCTGTCTGGCTCTCAGCTCAGGCTCATCTCCTCTTCTGCAGGCCAGGCCCAACAGGACACTCTGAAATCTTACCATGAACACCATTCTGACTCTTCTCACCCTCAAGGGCATGTTGGTGAGTCTTAGCCTCTTTGTCTCCATTATGCCTGCCAGGTCCCCACTACTCTACCATACTGTGGCCTTGGCTTCTTGTGCACAGGGCTTCTTGTCTTAATGGATCCTCAGCTAGCACACTGAGGAGTCAGAACCTGGAACTGAATGGCTATGGTCAGCTACCTCCTGTTTCCAATGGATTCAGTCCATGGAAGCATCACTGGCATCCATGCTCAGGCTCCGGAGGGAGCTACAGGAAGTCTGTCAGGTTGACTGGGCCATGTCCTGTGCAGTACAGGTTCATTGTTCCACCCACATAGATCCTACCTCTGTCTCTCTTGGTTTGATTAACTTATTTCAACACCACACTCACCTTTTGTGTCTTGACCCTAGGAGCTGGGGAATCAGCCACATATGCCAAAGTAAGGGGTCTCGAAGGGCCTCAGGGGCCAGTTAGTACCTTGCACTTTGCATTTACCCAAACTGGCTAAAAAGGGAAGGGGGTGAGAGGTTGAGCCGCTGGCCTTGATTCTGACATTAGTGAGGATCAGGACACAAGCCCCGTATGCAAACAGAAGATTCTGGGCTCTGAGGGCACTAAAGGATGATGGCTTCAGAGGTTGGTGAGAGAAGAGAATGCTGGCTGTAGGCCTCAGACTGTGCCATGCATCCAAGCTGGACCGGAAACCTGAGAGTCTGCTTCTCCTGGCTCTGTGCCCTTAGCCTCTCCCTCTGGGGCACAGTGACCCCATGACCTCACTGTGCACCCCATGATCCACTCTCCTGCCTCCATAGGTACCCCACCTCTGAAGACCATTCCGGTGGTACGAGGTGAGTGAACCCCAAAGTATACCTGGGAAAGAGTCCTGCTTAGCTGGGGTACTCTTTCTTGGGCCTGAAGAGCTAGTTAGATAAGGGTACTTGGTCCTGGATAGTACTTAAATATAGGAAAGGTTGAGAAGGGTATCCAAAAGTGCTGCGAGCTGGTCCTAGGGCTTCCTAAGTCAGATAGGATCTCAGATGCCCTCTGTGAGCAGCAGTCTCTCAGATGCAAATGGTACATGAACAAAGTACTATGTGAAAGGCAGAACATGGAGGGCACATCAGGGCTCTGGGACCAGAATAGTGCCTTCAAAGCCTGTCATTGCTTTGGTCCACAGCCCTCAACCCAGCACATACCAGGCGGGTGTGCAGCACATGGGGCAACTTCCACTACAAGACCTTTGATGGACAGGTCTTCTACTTCCCTGGTCTCTGCAACTATGTGTTTTCTGCACACTGTGGGGCTGCCTATGAGGACTTCAATATCCAGCTACGTCGTAGCCAGGAGTCTAATTCCATCACTCTGAGCAAGGTCACCATGAAACTTGATGGCCTAGTTGTTGAGCTGACCAAGAGTTCCGTCCTAGTCAATAACCACCCGTGAGTCTGGGGCAGTATTGTATGGGTGATGGAGGTACTTGGTGGTATTTCAGGGTTTTGAGGGGCACTGAGATTTTTAGCAAGACTCTACTCTCAGGACCAAACCCCATGCTAGAGATACCCCTTAAACTCTTCCTTAATACTGGCATTCCAGGTCTGTGTCTTTGTCACACACATGGCTGTAAGGATCTTCTCACCTGGGGTCCCCTTTGTCTCTGTGGCCCTCAGTACCTTATCCCTACTTTCTTTTACAGGGTCCAGCTGCCCTTCAGCCAGTCTGGGGTCCTCATTGAGCTCAGCAATGGCTACCTGAAGGTGGTGGCTAGACTGGGGCTGCTCTTCATGTGGAATGACGATGACAGTCTTCTGGTGAGGGGGAGTAGAGTCTCCTCTGGTGGGGGATGGGCAGAGGTGGGGTGGGCATAGCCTTCTGGTAAAATGGGGGCAAAGGATGGAGCCTCTTAGTGAAATCAGGAGGTGGGTAAGGAGTGGGGGCATAGGCCTGACACAGCTGGGAAAGGCGAGCATCCAGATATCAACAGAGCCTCAGGGTCTTTCCCCCCAGACACAGGTCCTGTATATATGGGATGGTTTCTTGAGGCCTGCTCTGAGTCAAGCTTTCGTATGACTGATGGGGGGGGGGCGTCTTTTGGTTTGTGTCTTCTCTGAGAACCCTCATCCTTTTTGAAAGGCTATATTTTACATCTTGGGGTGTCTATAGTGGGAACAAGTGTCTGATGTCTTCTCCAATTTCAGCTGGAGTTGGACACCAAATATACCAACAAGACTTGTGGTCTCTGTGGAGACTTCAATGGCAGTCCAAAATCCAGCGAGTTCCTTTCCCAGAGTAAGTCCCCAGGCAACGCCTCGAGGCTCCAAGAGACTTAGTCTCTCAGTATTTCAGACGGTGTATCTCTCTATGTGTATGCAAAAAAAAAATTGCCCACTCTCACAAATTGCATGTGTCTGCTGCTCACATAGGCACACATACACGCATAGGCTTCCCTCCCACAGTTCCAGCATAAGTGCACACAGGCACATCTACACATACCCATGTACAGTGCATGTACAGTCTTGGCACGCTGCTACACCGCACAGGTGCATGCAGGGAAACATGATTTCCGGCAGAGCTCCGGCTCCTGATACCCCTATTCTGGAGAAACAGACCCTCACACAGAATCATCCTTGCTTCTTTCAGGCCTGAAAAGGGTCACTTTTCTTTACCGCCATGTTGTGGAATCACAAATCCAGATACTCTCACACCCCTCTGTCTTCCAGTCTCCCTAAGTCCCATGTAAGCTGTGGGTGGGAATCTATCCATGCATGTCTGCTCCTGTCAGGCAATGCTCTGTATAGGCTAGCAGGGATCATAGGACCACATGGACATTCTCAGTGGGGGACCCTTTGGGCTTGGCCATTGTGATGGGCTGAGAGACTGGGACCTGTAGACAACTGCTCTGGACTTCCTGCAGATGTTAGGCTGACACCCCTTGAGTTTGGGAACCTTCAGAAGATGGACGGCCCTACAGAACAGTGCCAGGACCCCCTCCCTGTGCCCCAGAAGAACTGCTCCACCATATCTGTGAGGCTTGAGAGGAATGGGTGGGCAGGGTGGGGAGGAGGGCTGTGTGCTCTGGGTTAACCCAGGTGCTTCTGAGAAGCCGGGGGTCTGAATTCAGCATGGGCTCCTGCCATTGTCCAGGGCATCTGTGAAAACATCCTGAAAGGTCAGCTGTTCTCAAACTGTGCCGCCCTGGTGGACATGAGCAGCTACCTGGAGGCTTGCGAGCAGGACCTCTGTCTCTGTGAGAGCTCGAACCCATCTGACTGCATCTGCCATACTCTAGCCGAATACTCCCGGCAGTGCGCACACGCTGGAGGACAGCCCCAGGACTGGCGGGGTCCCAACCTCTGCTGTGAGTGCCCTCAGCCTCATCTCCCCATCATAGCGTCATCCAGCTAGTACATGGGACCTGACTTGATACGATCTTTCTTTCTGGTCTTCTTGCAGCCCAGACGTGTCCCCTCAACATGCAACACCAGGAATGTGGCTCACCCTGTGTGGACACCTGCTCCAACCCCCAGCATTCCCAGGTCTGTGAGGACCACTGTGTTGCTGGCTGCTTCTGTCCTGAGGGTAAGATGGAGTTTCCACCCCAACCCCAACCCCAGACCTCCAAAGCACACAACTGCTTTGGTGGTCATGCTGCTACTGTTCAGCCTTGGTGAAAGATCCCTATGACCCTGGCCCAAAGTACCTCTGTGCTGTTGATGTTTACTGCGGTTCCTAGGGGGCACCTATCACATGGACTTGCTTCTACAGGTATGGTGCTTGATGACATCAACCAGACAGGCTGTGTCCCCGTGTCCCAGTGTGCCTGCCTGTACAATGGGACATTTTATGCACCGGGTACCAGTTACTCTACTGACTGCACCAAGTGGTACGTTTTGGGTTCCCCATCCAAGACTTTAACATATAGTCTTCCTTGGGATTTGTGGACTTGGTAGGTCCCAGGCTACTATGGACAGGAGCCTTCAGTTTGGTGGCAAAAGTAACAGGAGTGTTGTTCCTGGGACTAGTATACAATATATCCTTCTTCTTCCTACCTGTAGCACATGCTCTGGAGGTCAGTGGAGCTGCCAGGAAGTCCCATGCTCTGGCACCTGCTCAGTACTGGGAGGCTCCCACATCTCCACATTTGATGAAAGGCAGTACACAGTACATGGGGACTGCAGCTATGTGCTGAGTAAGGTGAGGCCTATGTTGTCCTTGGGCTTCTGATTTCGGGAGCTGCACCAAGCCAAGGGCCTCCCCAGCTATCACTAGCCTAGGCTTTCCATCATTGCCTCACCAGGGATACCTTGGGGTACTTCATGGTAAAATTGTGAGGAAATACTTTTGCCTGTTGGCCCAGGGCTCTATGGAGTCAGTCAACTGCCAATCAAACCTCTAGTTCTGAATGATCCCTGCTCATTGTTCTGGCCCTTCTGACCATGTCTTTTTAAAAGAGACTTAGTATTTTATTTACCTATTTTACTTGTGTGTATGCATGTGTGTCTCTGTGTGTACATGTGCGTGGTGCCATGGAGGCCAGAGAAGACATCATATTCCTTGGAGCTGGAGTTACAGGTGGCTGTGAGCTACCTGATGTAGGTGCTGGGCACTGTACTTTGGCCCTTTGCAAGAGCAGCACACAATCATTGATCCATCTCTCCAGCCCATCTTGTGTTCTTTTTGGAAGAGTTTTATGTTTACAAATAAATTAAATAGGAAGTCCAGGGAATTCCTAAACCTCGCCAGCCCTGGCAGCCTCCCCTGTGCTAACATTTTGCTTTAGTATGATGATGCATTGGTTACAACTGATGCTGAAAACCAGTCAGCCATTACTGTCCACACAGAGTCCATCAGGGTCACTCATGAGCATGCCCCAGGTTTCCACAAATATGAGATGTCCTGTATCTACTACACTAGTGTCATCCAGCTTAGTGTCAACCATGCTGACCACCCTAGACTGCACCTGACCATCTCCCTCTCCACCTTGGAAACCACTGATCTTTAAAAAAGAAACTGTTTTCCTTTTAAAAATCATTTTTATTTACTTTTTGAAAGTTTCATAAGTGTACACAATGTGTTTTGATCATTCACCTTCTCTCCCACTCCCAACTTCCCTCAGTCTCCCTCCCAACTTTTAGAATTATTGCATTCAGTAGGTACATTGAGCCCCCTTGTTGAGGGATAAGGAGACTCATGGCACGTGCTCCTAGGAGCACCCTCCTCCTGGATTCAAATGACTGCTTCTTAGAATCTATGACAGTGATGGACTGGGGATTTTCAACAAGGAGAGGAAGCATGTGCTGGAGGAGGGAGAGGATGAGGTGGGAAGGGGTTTGAGCAGTATGTAAGGACCTGTGTTATCCCCTGCAGCCCTGTGACAGTAATGTCTTCACTGTGCTGGCTGAGCTGCGGAAGTGTGGATTGACTGAAAGCGAGACTTGTCTGAAGACTGTGACATTGAACCTCGATGGGGGGAAGACGGTGAATATCACAGGGAGAGCTGAGGGGAACCCTGGAAGAAGTAGGTCCTGGGAGGTGGAAAGAACATGTTCACATTGTCAGTCACCTCTGTCTAGTCTTTGGAGTCACATCCTGAACAGTGAGCACATCCACTATCTGTGAGTCTTTGGAGACTACCCTTAAGTGGAACACTGTAGCTGTTTGACTCTGGGGTTCCTGTAAGTGCACCAGTTGGACCTAGGAAAGAGGACTCAAGCATTTCTATTCAGTAAAACTTCTCCATTGAAGTTATTTTTTATACATTCATTTCTATTTTTATATTACTTAAGATATGATTCTTTTGAAAGTTTAGAAATTCAGGGTTATTATGGGGACTAATCTTGGAACACAAGTTTACCTTATGGGGACTACAGCTTTGTAGCCCAAGGTCTCCTAGACCTAGCAAGCACACTTCACATCCTGTGTGGGTTACCAAAGGACAGTGAAGGACAGTGTGTCCCATACTGACCACCTTGGCTCTGAAATTGGTTCTAGGTGGTCATGGTGAAAGCCACTGGAGAGGTCTTCGTGAACCAGATCTATACCCAGTTGCCAGTGTCTACAGGTGAGGGCTGCTTGCAGGAGTTGGATGTGTATCTCCAACTCATGGGCCATCCCTCACCTTGAAATCCTCATCTTCTGCCCACAGCCAATGTTACCTTCTTCCGGCCTTCAACATTCTTCATCATTGGTGAGACCAACCTGGGTTTGCAGCTTGAGATCCAGCTGGTTCCCAATATGCAAACGTCTGTGCGTCTGACACCTGAGTTCAGGGGGCTAACCTGTGGTAAGAAGCACTGACTCTGGGACTGAGCCCATTCCATCTTAGAGCTCACATGGGGACTCAGCCTGCTCTTCTGCCCCCAGGGCTCTGTGGTAACTTCAACAGTATGCAGTCTGACGACTTCCAGACCATCAGTGGGGTTGTGGAAGGCACAGCAGCTGCTTTCTTCAACACCTTCAAGACTCAGGCGGCTTGTCCCAATGTCAAGAATATCTTTGAGGACCCCTGCTCTCTCAGCGTGGAGAATGGTGAATTTGTTTATTTAGTTGTTTGTCTGTGCTCTGTTGAATGCCAAGGGGTGTGTTTAGTTCATTTCATTTGTGATCTGGTTATTTCCCAAGAAACATTTTCTCAGCAAACTCTGGCTTGCTGTCCAGCTGTCTACCCTGAAGTGATGAATAAGCCAACTAGTGTGCACTGTATTGTGTCAATCACACATTAAAGAAACCCCAGAGAGGGCAGTAAGATGTGTAGATGTCATATGGAGGAATGAAAAAAAGGAAGCTTTCTCCTGGAATAGTTTGATTCAAAGTGAGCTCAAATTTGAATCCTGCATTTCTCTTCTGGTGTTTTCCATATGACTATGTTTGTAGTCAGTGGCCTGTCGATTGTATCTGATCTGTCCTTGTTACCTGTCTGTAACGAAAGGTTTTGCCCCATATTTATTAAGCAGCATGAAAAATATGGCCCGGTGAAGCAATGAGAAATTTTTTTTTCATAGACATTTTTAACAGTTTTACAAAGGAAAAATTATTTTACTGACCTCAGCTGACCTGGAATATCACTCAAAACTACACACAGCCTTTATCAACCTGTATCTGCTTGCTGCATCCAACATTTGTGGAATATTTGCTTTGTGTAATGCTGATTTCAACCTGTTGGATGCTTTCAGAACATGATTAATGTAATATGCTTTCATTATTCTGGATCAGAGCATGAAAAAGGACACAATTTAAGATTAAAATTATACATTTAGCTTAGATTGTAAAAGCTAGTTATGGAAGAAGTCCAAGATATAGAAAGGTCAGTTATATGGTTCTCTTAAAGGCAGGTTGACATTGGGCACACTATCTTCAATGAGACACAAGGCGTATTATTAACTTGACTGTAGCATCCAGAAAAAGTTCATTCTTTTTGAAGGCCAGAGGTATTTCCAGAAAAATTTATTGCTACAGTTTATTACCCATGAAACAAATGTGGATAATCCAGGGAAGGGTGGTGACTAGCATCCATGTAGGCATCAGATGGCATTAGAATATGATGGATCTCCAGGAGAGATTCAAAGATGGCAGGAACATCATCTGCTGTACACAGGGTATTGGACGTTAGGGGCCCCAATTCAGGGTAAAAGAAAGGAATAAAACCAATTTACGTGTGACATTGTCTAGCCCCTGAGTAGGGTTGAGGAGATAGGGTTCAATATCAGTTGGTCCTTCCCTCTTTCCTCTGTATTTTTGTCCAGAAGTCTTGACTATTTGTCCATGGCAATGGCCACTCATATTCCTAGGAGGTGAGGGATCTGGGGACATAGGAAAGAAGAGAAACAATGATTGTAACTTCTCTATGCCTCAAGACCCCACATGGGTGAAACCCATGGGCTTGGGTAAATAAGTAGCTAATGGGTTCCTTTTAATCCACAGAAAAGTATGCTCAGCACTGGTGTTCTCGGCTGACTGATGCCAGTGGCCCATTTTCCCAGTGCCACGCCACTGTGAACCCCAGCACCTTCTTCTCGGTAATGCCCACTCACTGCTTCTTCAGCTAGCTAGGACTCCAACACTGCATTGTGTTTGGAAGAAAAAAGACACTGGAGGGAGGCAACTGATAGACTGGGGCAGTAATATTCTCCAAGTCTGTATCTCTGGTTCTGCTCCTGACATTCATGGCCCTTATTTTCTCATTGCATATTCATTGAGTTTAGACCAAGCCTCAGGTATATACTAGAAACAGAACTAAACATGAATCTTTTGAGACATGTGAGTCATAAGACAGTAAGGAAGACAGGATGTTCTAGAGGTGGACCAGGTGGGTCACAAAGATAAAGGGCCAGGGTCTTCCCAGAGTCTATGTCCTAGAGGGAAGGTTGGCTGCTTGTGGAGATCTCAACATTAAAATGAACTAAAGAGGAATGGGGCATGGGGAAGTGTCCTGAGGAAGGTAAAACAGTTAGGAATATGTTGGGATTGGGGAAGGGGCAGATACCAGGCTCCTGAATGCAAAGCTGGTTCCCTGATACTCCAATGTCTCCATCCCTAGAACTGCATGTTTGACACGTGCAACTGTGAGAAGAGTGAGGACTGCATGTGTGCAGCCCTGTCCTCCTATGTGCGTGCCTGTGCTGCCAAAGGCGTGCTGCTCAGTGACTGGAGGGATGGCATGTGCAGTGAGTGTTCTGTGGGCAAACAACTCTCTTTCTGTACAAGCCAGGGCCCCTATCTTTTGCCTAGTAGGTGATTGGATGCTCCAAGGGTCTTATTCTTACATTAGTTTCTGAAACTAAGGGAGACCCAAGCCATTGTGACCAAGAGAACTAATCGGGAGACAGTGTCTGGGGGAGCTGAAAAGGTTTCAAACTGCTAGGTCCTCTTGTTGTGATTAGTGGGCTATGTGTCCACCAGTGTTCTAAGTGTCCCTTCTCTCTGTTCTCACACAGCAAAGCCTACAATTACCTGTCCCAAGTCAATGACCTATCAATACCATATCAGCACCTGCCAGCCCACCTGCCGTGCTCTCAGTGAGGAAGATGTCACCTGCCATGTCAACTTCATCCCTGTAGATGGCTGCACCTGCCCCAAAGGCACCTTCTTGGATGATTTGGGCAAATGTGTACAGGCTACTAGCTGTCCTTGCTATTACAAGGGATCCATAGTTCCCAATGGCGAGTCTGTGCATGACAATGGGGCCATTTGGTAAGACCCTTAGGCCTGGCAGACTGTGTTCCCAGAGGACCCTTGTCACCCCACTCCCATGTACCTGTAGTCATGTAGACATGGAGGACATGGTGGTGATTCACAGGGCCCAGGGTGGATGATATTCTAAATGCCCTCTACTTGCAGCACCTGTACCCAAGGAGCACTAACTTGTATCGGAGGTCCTGCCCCGACTCCAGGTGAGCCTGGGAGGGGGCCTGTCACTATAGGAGAATATCCAAAGAGCTGTCAGGGTTGATGCCCACCCAAGTGAACAGAGTTGGGTTGATCAGTCTCATTGTTGTGGTATAGTCTGTCTATTCCCTTGGGCTCCAAAACAGGGGCAATGAGGGTGTTGACACTGTGCACGCATAATCATGAAAACATTCATTGCACTCTCAACTTATATAATACACAATCACATGCATTCTGCATGCATAACACAGATGTGCACCCTGCCCCCCACCAGAGGGCAGGCAGCCAAATGCTTGGCTGTCTGGAAACAAATGGCTAAGGTATTACAGGACTGGCCTTCCTCATAGCAAGCTTGGCAGGGATGGATGGCATCTCCTCACTGGTCCCCTTCCTTCCCCAGTGTGTGATGAACCCATGATCTATTTTGACTGTCGCAATGCCACACCTGGTGACACTGGAGCTGGATGTCAGAAAAGCTGTCACACCCTAGACATGACCTGTGTAAGTGACCTGGTCACTCCCTAATAACCTTTCCCAGGGCTTTCCTGATGACCCCCTCACTTCCTTGACCTCTCCTGCTAGGTGTCTGTGGAGACTTTCTGGTCCCCTCATGGCTGCTCCTAGAGCAGAGTAGCAGGGCTCTCCTCTCATGCTGAGGGCCTTCAGGACAGCATGCTTAGACTGTATTCTCAGAGCACCTCTGGTCTCCCTGCTGTTGAGCATCCTGTTCCCATGGTACCTGCAGACAAGATGGACATGTCAGCCCCAGATATCCATCCATATCCTGTCCCATTCACCTTGTCCATATTCCCTACAGTACAGCTCTGAGTGCGTGCCTGGCTGTGTGTGCCCGAATGGGCTAGTGGCAGATGGAAGTGGAGGCTGTGTTGTTGCTGAGGACTGTCCTTGTGTGCACAATGAGGCCACCTACAGGCCCGGGGAGACCATCCGAGTGGGCTGCAACAACTGGTATGTGGGGGTCACAGTGGGAGAGGTGGATAGCCAAGCTATCACCAGGTACAGAGGTCCTCCTTAGGAATGGACTAAGTTCAAGCACAGTTTCTGATGGCATACACAGCATAGGCTCTCAAGGTGCCTAAGCTCTGTGCTTCAGTTTTCCATAAGGCATCCCCATAGAGCCTCTGGGAAGCTCCCCACTCTGGTACAAACCCTCAGCTGACCTCCACCTTCTATGCAGCACCTGTGAGAACAGGATGTGGCAATGCACAGACAAACCTTGTCTGGCCACCTGTGCTGTGTATGGAGATGGCCACTACATCACTTTTGATGGGCAGCGCTACAGTTTCAATGGGGACTGCGAGTACACACTGCTACAGGTATGCTTGTCTGGCAGCCTCACCCGTGGTCACACACAACCTTAGGAACTCACCACCTTTCCACATCCTGTAATGGTCTTCTTCTCCTCCAGGACAACTACGGTGGGAATGGCAGCTCCCAGGATGCCTTTCGTGTTGTCACCGAGAACATCCCCTGTGGTACTACAGGAACCACCTGCTCCAAGGGCATCAAAATCTTCCTGGGGGTGAGAAGAATTGAGCTAGCTGAATATCCTGGGGTTGCACAGCGGTGCAGGGGCATGAGGAGGGGGTGTGCCCCTGGCCAGGCCCTGAGGATTTCTTGCCACGCAGAACTATGAGCTGAAATTGAGTGACAGCAAGATGGAGGTGGTCCAGAGGGACGAGGGGCAGGAGCCCCCCTACTTCGTTCACCAGATGGGCAACTACCTGGTGGTGGAAACCGACACTGGCCTGGTGCTTTTGTGGGACAAAAAGACCAGCATCTTTCTCAGACTCAGCCCTGAGTTCAAGGTGAGGCTGAGCCAGGGAAGCATTTCTGTTATCCCTCTCAAGGGCTGGGACACACATCGGGGTGGTGAGATGAACAGAGAGAGACAGAAACACACAGAGATAGAGAGAGAAGTAAGACAGAGAGACAGAAAGATTGAGAGAGATAGAGAGATAGTCAGAGATGGACAGAGAGTGAGAGAGGTCAAGAGACACATGCAAAGAGACAGAGAAAGGCAAAGAGACAGAAAGTAGGGTGGGGGAGATGGCTCCCTGGCTGATAAGCTTGCTGACCTCAGGCTAGAGGTTAATCCTGGGGACCCACATGGTAGAAGAATTGACTTCTGAAAGAGCACTGTGAAACATGCATAACACACACACACACACACACACACACACACACACAATGCCGCCGCCACTGCCACCGCCACCGCCACTGCCACCGCCACAACCACCTCCACCTCCACTGCCACCGCCACTGCAACCGCCACCACCAGCAGCAATTAATGAAATACATTTTCAAGAGATAGAGGGAAGGGATAGATGGGAAGAACCTTTAGGATACCAGTGAGGAAACCCTCTGCTGTGCATATCTTGTGGGTTTTATAACAAATGACCACAAACGGGGTGGCCATTTCTCTTTCATATCTGGACACTGGAAGCCCAAGTGATGTATCAGTAGGGCTGCAACCCCTCTGGAGGCTCAGAAGGATCTTTCTTGCCTCTTTTGTCTTCGGAGCTTCAGGTATCCTTGGATCATGGCTTCATTATCCTAGTCTCTATCTCTGTTGTTGAATGGTTTTCCCCTATGTGGTTGTGTCTATATTTTTTTCTCTTTAATAAGGACACTAGTCAGGGGACCCAGAACCTACCCTGCCTTCATGGAGCCTCATGTTGCTTGAACATGTCTTCAAAGATTCTGTTTCTAGGAAGGCACTGCTCACAAGCATAAGGTTTAGAACAGGGGTAAATATGGGCCCACTGGAGAGGTCATGGCAGCGTTTTGAACTGCTATCCAAGACAGGCTCTAAGCTGACTGCTGTGGCCCCATGCTCACCCAACAAAGTGACTGAGAACTGGTACTAAAGACAACGTAGAGGGAAGAACAGAGCAGCCTCATGGAAAATATGGGGTTAGAGGTTTCCTAAGCTGCCAGGCTGGGAGACTCATAGGCCTCCTAGGAAGTCATGGGCAGAGGGCGTGGCCTGGGGGAAGACACAAATGGGCACAAGCACCATGCACTACCACTGCACACCACAGGGGTTGCCTTCCACACCCACACTTGCTGCTTTTCCTGGACTCATCTTCAGAAAGTTGGGTGGTGGTAGAGCAGATCGGATATTAGGGTAAAGGAAGGGGGCTCTGTCCCACACCTCTAATCCTGTGTTTCTCTACAGGGCAAGGTCTCTGGCTTGTGTGGGAACTTTGATGACAATGCCATCAATGACTTCACCACACGCAGCCAGTCTGTGGTGGGCGACGTACTGGAGTTTGGGAATAGCTGGAAGTTGTCCCCATCCTGCCCGGATGTCCTGGTGTCCAAGGATCCCTGCACTGCCAACCCTTACCGCAAGTCCTGGGCCCAAAAGCAATGCAGCATCATCAACAGTGCGGTCTTCTCCACCTGCCATGCTCATGTACGGCTGTGGGGTGGGCTGGTCTCTGGACCTTAGGATGGAGAAGCCATCAGCCAAGGCATGGGTGTCTGCGGTTCAGGGGCCCACATGCACACACCAGAATGGACTATTGTTTGGGGGGTGTTGACTCTGAACATGAAGTGAAGGAGATTCAGGCAGCTTCATGATTGGGGCCAGCCTATGGATGCTATGATGGTCTGGCCGGACATTCATGGTTATACATTTGTCACCATGGACACTAGTAGAAACTAGTCCAAATTATTAGGCCAGTTTGTGCACTAAGAGATGGGGGAGGCAGGAGGCCTCAGAGCCTGATGCTTTTGACTCTTTCAGGTGGAGCCGGCCAAGTACTATGAAGCTTGTGTGAGTGACGCTTGTGCCTGTGACTCAGGAGGTGACTGTGAGTGTTTCTGCACTGCTGTGGCCGCCTACGCCCAGGCCTGCCATGAAGTGGGAGTGTGTGTGTCCTGGAGGACACCAGACATCTGCCGTGAGTGGGACTTTGTCTGTGCTACTGTAGGGTGGGTCTGGGGATGAGGTGGATGGCAGGCTTCTCTGTTCCTCCTGACTTGGTTCTGGCCAGTGTGTGTGTGTGTGTGTGTGTGTGTGTGTGTGTGTGT